>JACATO010001195.1:0-43234 GCA_018389105.1 Nautilus pompilius | reverse complement strand
TTAAGATACTGCACCACCTGTCTATTGCCCCAAAGTTCATAATACTTTACTTGCATGTTTCGTCCATAATTTCTGCCATTTCACCTGTTAGGTTTTTTCCTGCTTGAACCTTCCATATAATTTTGCTTATCCTCTTCACGTCAAATGCCGGGCCACAGACTGACATTTCTATCAGACCATTCTTCCCGCATTCGTCATCAGAAGAGGTACTGTCAACTAGATAAAAATATCGTGTAAGTGTCATGTGTCGGGGGTTGGAGTAAATATACATTTGCCAGCGAAAGGTGGATTTTCACCACTCAAGATAATGTTATCCAAACCCAGAGAAATGGCTCAACACTGGAGCTAAATACAACTCCAGGAGTTAATCTTGGCTTCTACGTCCGCGTTTGCAATTCAAAAGGCAAAAAGGATTCTAAAAGTTCGTTTCAAATGTCATGGACTCTCGCATCAACAGAACTTGCTACAAGCAGTCGATGAGCGCAAATTAATCGAGCGAGACGCTGAGTCACTAATCCCTGTACCTGATACGAACAAATATAAATGGTTAAATAATCGAGTTGGATAAGAAAATGGTTCGAAATTTCCAGAAGAGAACGAAACCCGTGAATCGTTGATTTTCTTGTATTAGTCTGTTATCATCGGTCGTTTAGAAAATCGAAATCTTGTGACCAGAGCCGGTTTAAGATTTGTAGGCCTCCTGGGCTACAGGTACTGTGAGGCCCCCAGTGATATGTTCAAAAGGAAAAACAGGTAAATAAATGTAAATTTATTATATACAAGGCCTATCACATTTAAAATTCAAACATTTGCTTTCCATAATTTCTTGGAAACAAATTTCTCCAAAACATCAATAAATTGTAAGCTGTTGAGAACATGATTTTCAATTGCCATGAGAGCCTGCCTGGTTAGTCGTTTTTTGTGCCATTGTCGATCTGTGTATGTTCTTTAGGTGTTTCATCTGGGAGAAACTCCTCTCTCCACTCGCATTAGTTTTCATTAAACACAAGTAAATCCGTAGTGCTATTTCAACATCAGGGAATGAAGAAGTTAATCCATTGTTTACTACAAGGGTGTAGATATCAGAAGCTTGCAGTGTTTCATGCTTGTACCTGACTTCATCAAATTGCCCAACAAAGGTTTAAGTGAGGAATTTCTGGCACAAATTCAGGCTCGATGTCATCTGAGTAAATCTTCTGAAACTTGGCTGCAGCTGTTGAAATGTCTTCATCACTCATTGTTGGAAATTCGACCAGGAAACCAAACAATGAATGAACATTTTTATATGCTTCAATGCGATGAGAAAGAGCTGAGCATAACTTGTCTATGATGAGTAGATATGTTTCCACCTTGAACTTCTGTCTTCCTCGCAAAGCAACATCTTCAGCATTACCATCATTTTTCCCTATGCTCTCGTTTGTGTTCGTCACATTTTCCATATTTTCTGTGTTGTCTTTTGCTTTATTTTCAAACACTTCAAACTGATCCCGCTACAACATCAAACATTCCAGTTGAGATTTAAGAAGTTTAATTGCTAATTGACGCTCCAGTGTTTCATGTTGAAGTGATTTGCTGACTTGATTGAACCTCTCCAGTATGACAGCCCAGAAGTCTGCCAAGAGAACTGTTTCCAATGTTGATAGCTGCTTGAGTATAGTGTTAGCTTCATAATGTGTGTCAGCCTCCTGATTTACATCTTCTGTGATGAACTTCAAAGCTTCTTGAAAATAACCTCGTCGTAAGGGTACAGCTTTTGTGGCATCGGCCCTCGCAGACCATCAATTGTCTGATGCACTTTTAACTACCAATGTAGATTCACTTCCACTTTCAGCTTTAAGGCACTGAGGCATTACTGACCATTGTTGGGCTGACCAGAAAAAAAAAAATTGTAAAGTTTTTGTATAAGACCAAAGAATGAAACTGCTCCAGTGCAGCTGTCCACAGCACATATACCTACCATATTAAGGAAGTGTGCAGCACATGGAATGTAATGGGCAAGTTGATTGATAATGAGAATATGTGCGCTTGAAGCCCTTTGTAGCATCCTGACATGTTTGATGCGTTGTCATAAGACTGTCCTCTTAAATTATCTACGAAGACCGGCCCCTATCGGTAGCCTGTACTGTCCATCTTTCTCGCAGGCTGGTGGATTTACAAGAAGTTGCTGGGGCCAGTGATGCAACTGTGAGTTACCTCAGAGGTCTGTGCCATAACCAGGACACACGTCTGCGGGGCGGCTGACTATTTGAAGACAATATTTCTCATGATATCAAAATAGAATTATAGCATCGGTTTTATCTATAATTCTATATCAGTTATATTAGAGGGATGACAAAATAGCTACTGGTATAGTAGATTCTAACCCCCAAATATAGAAAATTAAAAATAATATAAACATTTATAGTAACCCTATTTTGTACACTTACCGAGGTCTTGATAGATGGATCGTTGAGAATAATTTCCTTATTCCTTTCGCCTACTTTACACCAGATAAAATTGACATAAGTTCATTCTCCTCCTTTCAACGGTTTTTATGACTAATGATGTCTGACTTTCCGCAACTCTCAAAAGTTCGGAACTCAATTTGTTTCCTTTATCAGCCATAACGAAAGCAACAGGATCACGTGACCGGCCAGCAGCCACGTGATGGGACCGGTGAAAGACAGAAAAAGATCACAACACAATTAGTAACAGCGGTCCCGACTTAAACATGTCTGACAATAGAAGACAAGATCATGGCTGGTAGTATCTGTCCCTATCAGCTAAAAAAGGAAAAAAAATATCGTAACCTTAAAGTTCACTTTTTAATTATACACTTCCTGTGCTGAGACGCTTCTCTCTGACGCCACACTGTTCTCGAGTACCTGGCTCCTGTCAGTTAACGGAGGAGAACAGAAACAACGAAAGGGCCTGTTTCCCCTTTACCAAAATATTTAAGGCGGCAATTTGAATTCTTCCAATTCAAAGGAGCATGAAATCTATGTATAATTCTCTACAAAAGGTTTCCCGTTTGGCTCTAACGAGGGAAGTAGGCCCCTCAAAATCGTGAGTCCATGCCATCGGCCCAGCTCCCTCTACTCAGCCCTATTGTCACGTGGTCTGTTACCATTTATCGCGACCCTCACTTTCAGATCTACTGCCCAGTGTTTATTTCTGCCGTATTATGCTAACTACAAATATATATATACACTGTATTAATGGAGCTCTTTTTAAAGAGATGATTTAGAATACTTATACTTTGATTCTGAATTCACAAATGAAGTAAGGCCCCTGGGTGGCAGCCCCTAAAGCCCTGGCCTTAATCCGGCTCTGCTTGTGACCAGTTAAACTGGTGTACGTTTGGTAGACCCGAAATAAACCAGTTCTACAGATCAGTGAGCCCTTTTTTGTTCGGTTCCCAGGAAAGTCTGTAAATTTGTAATGTGGGATCTGAAGCAGAGCGATCGATATGAGCAGGGTATTCTAAGAGTAACTGCTGAATGGGTCCATCTTTCCGTCCGTCTTCTTTAATCAGAAGATGAGAAATCTACAATATTTTTCGAGCAAAGAAAATATAAAATAAAAAGTAAACGTTTGGCAGAAGTAAAGAAACAGCCTCCAGGACTCTGGCAGAATATTCCGGTCACCCGCGATTGTGGACTATATATAACCAGGTGAGGAGATTCTATAGGTAGACAAAAACACAGATCAGGGGAACCAATGGACTTCGATCAAGAGGTGAATAGTTGGACGATGAGACGTCGATGAACGGATGGAAAATCTGCGAAAAAACATTGGATAATCGGCTGTGGATTATCAATAGGGTTACTTCCTATTTCAAGAGAAGCCATGAAGCTCCGTTCATTGACGGAGTGGGTGCGGTATTTCTGCTTGTCCCACCCGCATTATTCCGTTAGCTCCGGTATCAGGTCTGACAACGAACCAGTCTAGGAAATATTCGCCCCTTCCTACTGCCCTCTGCCTGGCTTTTCGAAATGAATATTCCTTCCCGCCGCCATCAAAATCGTATAGTTTGGTAGCCCGGTTTGCCTAACGTGCATCGATGGGTTACGAAGGAGTATTCGGTTCTGTTTGTTTGGCACTGTGAAAACACCTGGTTCTGGAAAGATTGTGACGATCAGTCGGCGGCGGACACCTGCGCCCGTATGCTGCAGCTTGGACGTTTTCACGGCTGCGAACTGAATTTGTAACAGGAAAAAAGTCTACGCTCGGCCGCTTCCCCTGTCGTGTTCCTGGGCCCCAAAGGGAGACATAGAAATTCTCTTACCTGCTGATAACGCGAGCAAGAGGATCAGCACACCTGAACTTGTTGGACACCACATACTTCTGTCCTGTTTGATTAACACTGCCTTCGGGCGGGGTATTTATATAACTGCACTGGAAAGTGAAAAATTCAACTTGGACAGGTTCATTGTTCATTGCGTGTAATTGGCAACTGGAGAGAGAAAGTTCTGTGACTGGTTGGTGTCAAAAACAGAGCTTCCTCGCCTCGTCAGCTTCTTCACCAAATGTGCACATCGTGTATCGTTACAGGAAGGATTATGTGCTAAACGTGTCGGCGGATATCAACTGACTTACATCTATTCTTACCTGGACTGAAAATATCGACTCAACCTCATGATTGAGACGACTCCTTTCATATGAGACTTGAATTGAGTCATCAGAGAACCATTTAGAAAAGATAGAAACTCATTTAAAATTTGAATTTATTGATCATCATCTTCGATCACTAATACCAGAGTATAGGCCAAATGGTCAGACCTCCTTGACGGTCGGGGCTTTTCAATGTGTTTGTGGTAGACAATGTTTAGAGATATCTTCAGTTACTGATACTAGGGGTTCTCATTACAGATTGGCTAACATTGCAGCACGGTTAATTATCAGTAGATGTTTATTAACAATAACAGATCTGTTAATGAAGGGAGCGATTTAATGGTGGTGCCATTATCAATTTGGGAATTGTTTGGATGAGTATTTATTTTTCCTGAAGCTGCACCCATTGACCTTGGCGACTTCTTGTCCCTACCTAATAAAGTATCGGTCGTCGCTGTAAATCGGCCACAGTATCACTTCAAGTATAATTGCTTTTAGGTTAGTGACGTCACTCGGATTCCTAGGTAATTTGTGGAACGATATTTCCTCCGGATTAATAATACCCCTGCCCCAGTTAATGTACAGGGGGTCTGTATAAAGCTCTTATGTATATATACGTCCTGACCCTTTATACATGATGCAGTACACCTTGCACCCTCTACATCTATGTTACGGTCTTTTTGAAGAAGTTGGGTGACCGGATTTCCGGCTCAACCCAGAGGAAAGCTACCGGCGATGCTGCCATTAACAAAACACTCTCACCGTCGACAGCTCTGGTTACAACGACCGAACAATCAACACTTCGTTACGACTCGAGCCGCGCCCCCTGCCGTCCTAATTTACGAGTCCTGTTTGTAAATCGTGTGCTACCCCATTAGTTGTTAAAGCTGGACAGCTTCGGGTTTTTGGTTTTTTCTCATTTGAGGACCAAAAAAAAAAAATAACGGTCTGCGTCTCAATAGTTTTGTGTAGCATTATTATGCAAATCTGACAGGTTTTCCATCGACTTCTCTGAACCAGTAGAGCAACAACTCCCTCTCGCCTTCCCCTCCCTAACCAAACAATAGCACTAAAAAAGGCCTAGGCCAGTATTTATTCTTTCTTGGAAAACCTCTTCTAGAGCAGACCGACCTGCTATCCCGGATGTCTATGTATGTTTTGCTGACGAGGCCGACCTGCTTTCCCAGATAATGTCACAAAATGAGGAGACACCAATTTGTTTTTCTTCTTCTCTCAAGGTGTTTGACTTAATTCAAAAGTTTGTGTAAACTTAGAAATATTTTTCTTACTCATTCTCAATTTTTAAAAAATCTAATTTATTATCCGACCTTAGTCTGCTCCCTTTGTTATTGTGCTATCCCCTTAGATCTTTCAATAATAAGATAAAACAGTATTTTTATTCAGAACAAATCGTGAACATCTCTGGTCTTCTCCAAATCTTCCTTTACTTCCTGAATAAGTAGGTATTTGTTTGCTGTAACTTTTGATCTATGAACACTTAAAACTACCAAGTCCACACAAACAATCGTCTACCATCCTTGACTTTAGCCCCATTTTTACTCTTCTTCTTTGCACTAATGCGCACCATCTATCAATGATAATATTAGCAATGGAAGTAGCATCCGGTTCTCATAAACTGTGAATCCAAGAAATTCTTCTCGGATGATATTTTCAGTGGTCGTTGTGTTGATGAACGACACATGAAGTGACAATTGCTCCTTTCCAGAGATGTCGGCTCTTTAATCAGATATTATTAAAGATCCTGTGGAATTTTTTAACAAAGAAAGTATTTCTTCCTCGCAGACACTGATTAGTTCATTTTCTACATGGACCACAGATGTATAGCGAACACTGGCTGGTGCATTTACCAAATGGTTTTGTAGCTTCTCACCTGATTCAATATGAAGATCAAACAGCTTTGAGCATTTCCGGTTTTGCTTCCTTGACCACGCAGAGCCATGCCGTCTGTACAACAAAGAGGGGTCGTAGTGAGTGTTGGCGGGAATTGTCGGTCAACTCTGCTGGCAGTTGAACCTCAAGGTACGTACACAGTTTGTGCTTTGAGCGGCGACCCAGAGCTTCCGTTCACGGTATTTCTCTTTCAGCTTCGCCATCCAGACTATTTTCCGGAGAGTCTGTTTGGATAACGGCAGGGGTGAATTCATTGCACTGCGACCTCAGGAGCGCTCCAGGTTACCACAGAACCTGAAGTGTGGGCGTCAGTGCTTAATGGAGGCTGCCGCACGAGGCGTTGACAGGGACCTGGGGTAAGGAGAGAGGGAGGGACTTAGCGTCGCGTAGGTGTCCCGTGCACGTGGCCACACCGCTGGGTCCGGGAGACCAGCGACAGTAATTAAGTAAGCTAACTATTTTCTCGGTTGTTAAATTGCAAAATGCCCCCACAATAGTTCAATATAATGTTGACCCCATCAGAAATACGGTTTGTAGTATTTAAAAAGTGCGCTAATGTACACGTGCATGCAGAGATAGTGTGTGTGTGTGTGTGGTGCTGGGATTGGAGATGGACCGGCCACGGAAGACACGATACTGTCCCCTATATATACAAGTTAAGTGTAGCGTTTTCAGCATCAACGTCAACCCCAGATCCCTTTGTCTCAAACAGACAGCAACAACTCTCGGTAAATCCACCGATGGTAGAATTTTAATAAAAGAAAACCAGCTGACATTTAAAGAAAATCTCAAATAAACAAATAACCAGCAGACAGACGACGTCTTATCAATTACCACTTTGTGTAAATGATCAGGTTCCATATTTGTTGTATAAAAATAGAAGCCAGATCGCAAATATGCGAGACTTTCCCATCCACACCAAATCTGCTAAGAGATTCGAACAAATTGGCCGTCGATGAAGTGATCGATCGATCTCACCTGACTTTATCTATTCGTTTATTAGAAACGTTTGATTTCTGTCTGCTCAGTCGATAATTTCAGCAGCTGATGTGAAAATATTTTCCCACGTTTACACCAGCGAGGATTCTCTTTAAATTCTAGATTAATATTTAATGTATAAAATTATCCCTCAGCTGTTTTGACTTAAAACGCGTATCGAATTGTTCTTATTTAAAATATTATATTCTCATAACTATGTTTAAATACGCACCTTTTCCTGTTATATATTTTCTTACATCCTGACACAATAAGCTTCAACCACAAGTAGTTCATTTGCTTATTTGTATTATTCGGGAATACAATATCTATCTTATCGAAGAGGGAGATAACTCTGGCGAGCCAGCTAAGAGGCACGGCGGTTGGGAAGAGTTGTGTATCCTGCACCACGTGTGGCCAGCCTGTGCCGTCTTCGACTGTAAAATCCCCGCCAGTACTCTTCATTTTTTAGATGTGGGAAGAAGGTGATGGAAGAAGCCATTTCGTGGAGGTACGCCAAACCACCAGGCCCCTCCCACACCTGCCCACGCCTCGTTCATTTATTGTAATTCTATTGTCATGGAAATCACCTGACTACAGAGGATTTCTCAGAGAGCGCTTTGGAACATCAGATGGGAAACCCGTCCCGTCACCGTGTTACGGAGGGTGGATCTACACCATCCACGGGGACAGTTACACCTGGGCGGCTATTCTAGTGGCCCGCACACGCATGTATCTCGGTTCACCGGGATGGTTAATATTCTCCATTTGTCTGTATATCTCTCTGGCTAACCGTGACCATCTCGTGCTGTAAAGCACCCAGCTGTCGTGGCCAGTTTCTCCCAGCCACCATCAGTTTGTCTGCTGTTCGATTACTCAGTTTGTTCACCCGACTTAACTCTGTTCGCACGCAGCACAATCTACACAAATCCTCTCGATGGAAGATTGGAAAAGAAAGACGAGCTAATTATATTCCTTGCGTGGCCTCAAATCCCAAATTAGCATCTAAATTTGTACACTGAATAAAACGTCGTATTTATTCTACGGTTAAACCTAAGTAAAGTTGAGATTTATATGGAATTTACTCCAAAGTGATTTTACAAAATATGTGCTGACATCAATCAACGACAATAAAGAGAGGGAACAGTGGGGGTCTAATAAAATAGAGAAATGTCACTACACCCCACTGGCCCCTTTCTGACCGCTGGAAGGTTCAACAGAAACCCCTAAGGAAAAGCTGACACAATACAGAACGTAAATTCCACCTTCTTTAAATTTCCAGGGGATTTTGAAAGGGACAATTATTTGAGCATAAATTTGAAAATAAAAATTAGCTGAGACAAAATTGCATCCTCATCACCGCTAATTAATTCTTAATGGACGTGGACAAGTCGAGGTCTTTCGGCCGTTTTCCAGCCTCCAGTTGGACTTCATTCCTGCGGCGCCCGTCGGCAGACCAGACGAAGACACCTTTCGCCTGTCGGGAGATCACCAGACCGGCTCTCGCTAGTCTCGAATCCGCGTCTTGTTGTTTGGCAATTTTGTCTGTTAGCTTTAACCCTATGCCAGCCGTATATTTAGATGTTACATTTTTTGGTGGATATCGCGTTTACAGCTACACCCTACCCGCACCGGGTACATTTCAGTTATTAAATATGTGTGAAATATATTAAAGTCCATATTTTATCGCTTCCTCGAGCGACAGGGAAAGTTAAACAGCTACAACAAAATGGGGTAAATATTCCATCTCGTAGTTTGTTTGTACGCGTAGATATTCGGTTTTTGGTGGTAACCTAGTAACCAACTACACTGGGCATTCATCCTTTTGAGAAAACATTCTGCATCATGTCATAGACACAGGCCCAGGGCTTCAGCAGCCACTAGTGGACTTAACGATCCATCCCACAGCTTCTGTGACGTGTTACCCTGTTACCTGCATCAGCGGGTATCGGAGGAGGAAGCCTCGGGGCACAAAGACTTCACTGATGTCATGCAGACAGCGCTGCTCAGCGCTGTGAGGCAGTAGAAGTCCATTGGCCGCAGAACTCTTGTTCATCCCCATCATCCGTCGATCACAAAATAGAAAGAGACAGGAGAATCAGGGCGACAGCCTCCTCAATAATATCAACAACAGAAGCGCTTTTCTAGTGGTAAAGATCTGACTGAAAGAGCAGCGACTTCGAACTGGCAACCAGTCATCTGGTTTAGACGTCGTTCAGACGAATCCAGGCTACTGCAACATGTCACCTCCTGCCATAGAACGTACAAGAGGAGCGACCTGTAGCTTCAGGGAGAAAGTAGTTCACGAGGATCCGACCAGACGGAATATATTTCTTTTGATGTGAAGTATGAAAACAGGACACGTAAGTGAATCCTGGAGGCTACTTTATTCTGGTCTAGAATCTTGAAAAACAGAGAGAGAGAGAGGTGTACACGGACGACAGACTGGCAGCCGAGCTGTCTCCCCGAGAGAGAGAGAGGTGTACACGGACGACAGATTGGCAGCCGAGCTGTCTCCCCGAGAGAGAGAGAGGTGTACACGGACGACAGATTGGCAGCCGAGCTGTCTCCCCGAGAGAGAGAGAGGTGTACACGGACGACAGATTGGCAGCCGAGCTGTCTCCCGAAGAGAGAGGAGGTGTACACGGACGACAGATTGGCAGCCGAGCGTCTCCCCCGAGAGAGAGAGAGATGTACACGGACGACAGACTGGCAGCCGAGTTGTTCTCCCCGAGAGAGAGAGAGATGTACACGGACGACAGACTGGCAAGCCGAGTTGTCTCCCCGAGAGAGAGAGAGATTTACACGGACGACAGACTGGCAGCCGAGTTGTCTCCCGAGAGAGAGAGAGTGTACACGGACGACAGACTGGCAGCCGAGTTGTCTCCCCGAGAGAGAGAGATGTACACGGACGACAGACTGGCAGCCGAGTTGTCTCCCCGAGAGAGAGAGAGATGTACACGGACGACAGACTGGCAGCCGAGTTGTCTCCCCGAGAGAGAGAGAGAGAGATGTACACGGACGACAGACTGGCAGCCGAGTTGTCTCCCCCGAGAGAGAGAGAGATGTACACGGACGACAGACTGGCAGCCGAGTTGTCTCCCCGAGAGAGAGAGAGATGTACACGGACGACAGACTGGCAGCCGAGTTGTCTCCCCCGAGAGAGAGAGAGATGTACACGGAGACAGACTGGCAGCCGAGTTGTCTCCCCGAGAGAGAGAGAGAGAGAGATGTTACGGGACGACAGAGGCAGCCGATTTGTCTCCCCGAGAAGAGAGAGAGAGTACACGGACGACAGACTGGCAGCCGAGTTGTCTCCCGCGAGGAGAGAGAGATGTACACGGACGACAAGACTGGCAGCCGAGTTGTCTCCCCGAGAGAGAGAAAGAGATGTACACGGACGACAGACTGGAGCCGAGTTGTCTCCCCGAGAGAGAGAGAGATGTACACGGACGACAGACTGGCAGGCCCGAGTTGTCTCCCCGAGCCCGAGAGAGAGAGAGAGAGAGAGAGAGAGAGAATGTAAGCTGGACGGACACCAGACAGACTGGGCGCCGACAGAACCTACTGGCCCAGCCGAGGCAGTTACCCCCCCCAGTTGTCTCCCCAGGAGCACAGGAGAATGGCAGATGAGAGAGAGAGAGAGAGATGTACGCGGCACGGCGCGACAGACTGGCAGCCGAGTTGTCTCCCCCCGAGAGAGAGAGAGAGATGTACACGGACGAACAGACTGGCAGCCGAGTTGTCTCCCCGAGAAGAGAGAGCGAGAGAGAAGAGAGATGTTACGCGGACGACAGACTGGCAGCCCGAGTGTCTCCCCGAGAGAGAGAGAGAGAGAGAGAGAGAGATGTACACGGGACGACAGACTGGCAGCCGAGTGTCTCCCCGAGAGAGAGAGAGAGATGTACACGGACGACAGACTGGCAGCCGAGTGTCTCCCCGAGAGAGAGAGAGAAGATGACACGGACGACAGACTGGCAGCCGAGTTGTCTCCCCGAGAGAGAGAGAGAGAGAGAGATGAGGGAGAGGACGGGAGAGAGAGAGAGGAGAGTGAGAGAGAGAGATGGCGAGGGAGAGAGAGCGGGAGAGAGAGAGAGAGAGATTACCACGTTAGACAGACTGGCAGCCGAGTTGTCTCCCCTGAGATGGAGAGAGATGAGAGAGGAGAGAGGAGAGAGCGTAGGAGATGTACAGGACGACAGGACTGGCAGCCGAGTTGTCTCCCCGAGGAGAGAGAGAGAGAGAGAGAGGGAGATGAGAGAGAGAGCGGAGAGATTGAGAGAGAGAGGATCGACGAAGAGAGAGAGAGAGAGATTTGGAGAGAGATGTACACGGACGACAGACTGGCAGCCGAGCCGTTGTCTCCCCGAGAGAGAGAGAGAGAGAGAGGAGAGAGAGAGGAGGAGAGAGAGAGAGAGATGTACACGGACGAAAAGACTGGCAGCCGAGTTGTCTCCCCGAGAGAGAGAGAGAGAGAGATGTACACGGACGACAGACTGGCAGCCGAGTTGTCTCCCCGAGAGAGAGAGAGAGAGAGAGAGAGTTGTACACGGACGACAGACTGGCGCGATGTCTCCCGAGAGAGAGAGAGAGAGAGAGAGATGTACACGGACGACAGACTGGCAGCCGAGTTGTCTCCCCGAGAGAGAGAGAGAGAGAGATGTACACGGACGACAGACTGGCAGGCGAGTTGTCTCCTCGACAGAGAGAGAGAGATGTACACGGACGACAGACTGGCAGGCGAGTTGTCTCCTCGAGAGAGAGAGAGTTGTACACGGACGACAGACTGGCAGCCGAGAGTGACTGGTCGGCCTCCATTCCTGCTACATCTGTTTGTCAGCAGTTTTGATAGAAATCTGTCATTCTCGACTGTCACGGAGCGCTTCACGTTTATCAAATCTTACCAGATGTAACGCTACAGCGCAATGCGATGGTTATCGCTAACAGGTGCTTTCCTTCCTTTACCTCAGCGAGGCGAGACACTTGTGTCAGTAGCTGGAATGTAAAGACCCTGAGGTGGGGGAGGAATCACGCCGTCGATATCTTACATCAACAGATGAAGAACTCGAGCCTCGGTTTCGATGTCATGGATGGTAGTATGCCGTGCCATGGATTCTCTTTCAGATCCTGTTCCAGTGCTCGGTTCCACGTTGTTTGGAGGCGGCCCATCTTCGCTGGCAGTAAGATCTGTTCTCCGGATGAAAGCCTACATTTCAGCGAGGTCCAGCTGTAGCAATATTACCATTTATAATTTCATATCTAACTTTACTAAGCACAAATTGTTAAATCTATCGGCAATATTCTCCACTGTTGCCGGTTACGGAAGACGCCGCGCTGATGGGAGGTCGTGAAGCCTTGACGACAGTACCCTGTCTTGCGCATGACTGACGAATGTCCTGGCAGGTGGCGCCCGTGCACATTCGAATAGGGAACAAGTTTCTACAAGGCGACGCCAGGACGGACAGGAATTTATTTACATGGAAGGAAGAAGATGTGAGACGTGAAAATAGCGATCCAATATGCTCTTGTTAATTTAAGTCGACGACATTAGAATTTATTACAGTCGATAAAAACAGAAGGGAGATATGAACATCTAATATTTCTTAAAGGGTTAATAGCAGATCGGTGCCACGGTCGGGGTACAGAACTGCTAGATTGAAGTTCGGGGTTCGAATCCGGATCGGCACCGACTCCGTTTGACTCACCTGTGTGGTATGGCTTCTTTTCCTTCATTACCAGGTAGTCACGTGTTTTATCCGACATTTGAAAAAGTAAGAGATCCATTTAGAGTTTTTCTACCAAACCAGGAAGTGGCGAACCCTTCACGGACCGGGATGTGTGTCGCTTTCTGATTGGATAAGCGGCGGCAGGTTGCCATCTTACCAGACTTGTGTCCATGTTTAGACATCGGTACCTGGCTGGCGGCGGGTTAATAATTTTAAGAAAAGGAATTAAAGAGTGCAAACCAAATTGTACTAATCCAACGTTGAAAAGAAATCGGAATTAAATATTTTGCTTGTATCAGATGAGAAAATGAAGACTTTGGCCCAGTCTGACCGATCATCTGTTCAGATTTCATTCTGTTGATCTCACATCGGAGAGAAACGAAAATTTGATGGTTTTTTGTAAAAATTCTTTATTAAAAAAATTACAAAATGATCTGAAGGAAGATCAGTTTTAGGAGAAGCCTTCCAAACAGGAATTAACTGACAGGTTAGAAGGGAAGTAAAGAGATAAAACCTGTTAATAAACGGAAAATGATGGGAAAATGCAAAGTAGATATTTAATTTTTAATGAAAATTAAACTTTTCAGAATGAAAGCAATAAAAAGAGTAAGAATCCAATTGGAGGGAAGGTATTTCTTCAGCACAGAAGTTGTCAGGGGAGCTAAGATTTACGGAATTAAATAGAAGTAGTAAGAGTGGTCAGAACAGAAGGTAACCAATGGCAATAGCCAACAGAGTGGCCTGAGCTGAGGTTTGGGCGGAAGCTGATCCACGAGTCGGTGAATTGTAGCCTGAAATCTTGTAGCATCTTTGCGACATGGAGGAGGTAATGTAGTCTTTGAAGATCTTACCCAAATTGCCGCACTCTGCCAATTTCATCGCCATACATTCAACGCTGGTCGAAAGGCTTCTGCAACAGACATTTTCATTGGTTAACTAAATGTGCAGCTATTTACACTTTAAAAAGAGAAATAGGATGTTAAGTTTATAAATAGCAGCTGAACGAAATGTGTGGTACCTTTACAGCTTTAAAAGTAAACCTGATGGAGTTGACATAAAATAGGAAGTCTGTTGGCTGATCAGACCGAAATAACTGGATATCTATTGACTTTGACAACATCTCCCGTTTATCTATTAGCTCCTCAAACCGAACTATCTCCAGCAGCAGAAGTACTATTCATACCACAGCTAAATATAACACAAGAGTACCATCCGCTGGTGTCAAATAAGAAACCAGTCTAGGCCCGACCTGTAATTGGTCCGCCCTACACTAATTCTTACTCGGACTAATCAGCATACCATTGCCTTCTTTTGTATAAAAATCTGTCTCCCCCGATCGCTCAGATTACCGTTGCATTGTTTCCTTTAAAAGTTTCACGTCTCCAACGATTCCAAACAGAACAAAAATGTTGATAGCTTTCATAAGTAAACTTACCGAACTTCTGGATCATAACCTACAAACAGGCGATTTTATTTCCTGTGTTCTGAGCGATCGTTTACCTTTTAATGGAAACAAACAGCTGGTTGAATGACACCATGGGTGACGAATTTTCCCTGCATCTGACAAACTGCCAACGCGATTCCTTTTCAGCGAAAACAAAGACGATTAACTCTTTCCTTACTAACCTGCACACCGCATCGTACCTCTGTTGAGAGACTTCGCTGATATCTGGTGGCAGGTAAAGTGAAGAGATAGCGAAATAATTTTTGAAGCACCCCATCAGACCTACTCGAGTAGTGTTCTTTATTAGGCAGCTGGTTTCTTTCACAATATCTGGAAAAGAGAAGAGACTGTATACCGGGGGCGGTCGATCAGGTATGATGCGATATCTATGGAAGCTTTTATAAAAGGAGAGACCCCTTTATGGTTAGTTCCCCGTTGTGTGTATTAAATAAGGATAAACTATCGCTAGGCACTGACCCTGAACAATCAGTGCTCGAATTTAAATGTATAAAATGTAGAAGAAATCTTGTCGGTGGCCCTCCAGAAAGTGACTGTTTATTGCTGCACGAGAAAATTGAGACTTCCGTCCGTCTGGCTTCCCTAACTACATCTGTCTCCGCATCCTTCTCCGACAAATGAAATAATTGTGTTCATCTATTATGGATCGTCCATATCGAAGATGTTCGCTAATGCTAAAGGATTCAATACCAGAGGTAATTCATTTCCACGTGTACACTTTGATTCACTTCTGAAGAATCCAAATTACAGAAAACCTCGCTAAGTTACGTTTTGAAATTTTTCTTAGTTGATCATCCATGGAAATCAACCGTTTGGCTGACCAGACTCTGCTGAGTTTGGGAGATCCATTGATACAAGTGGATTCAATACGATTTTCTCTACATCCAAACTCAAAACGCTGCCAGAAAGGTAAACTTTGTATTTCCCTTTAATGTGCAATTGACGCAACTGGGAGCCTTACACCAAGCAACTTGGAATATACCAAATAATCTAAACTCCTGCACATCCACGAGATTACAAGGACTGATAAACGTGGAGGGCATATTCGCCGAGGTGAGGACCCCTCTGAGTGGCTGTCGGTGTGGTCTACCCATCATGTCAGCTGTGATACACGTTTTCCTGAAATTCGTACTTCACTATTTTGAGATTCTCTTGAAGCCGGATTCGTAGATTTGGTGAGAGAACATCTATTTAATTTCTTTCTAACAATCGCAGCATTAAGAACAAACTGGTGAAAACCAGAGTCCGCGTTTATCTAAATTAAAAGACGGCCCCCTTATATCAGGTTTCTAAGCTGATCTCGTGCTAAATGCTCTTGTAGTTTACTTACCAGAAATAGATTTGCAAAGACCGAGGTTGGCAGATTTAAAGTATCTGTTACTGAATCCACGCAATTCCAACTTTTTCCAACAATTCTTTTAATTCTCGCACCGGTCGGCGTATTTAACAAAAACATCGGATTCTTTTTCAGTATTTGATAAATAAGAAAAAAAATTGCAGAATACATCGGAGTCCTGATCTGAGTCAGGAAGAGGAGATATAGCAAGAGAAGCGAGAATTTAGTGGTAGTTTAATCTATCCGCTCTGAGATGCTGCTGTTTGCTGACGATGTAAAGTCCATCCAGCAATTGTCCAGGAGATCAGAAGTCCATAGAGAGATAGAAATGAGAAATATAATAATTTATATATAACAGGGAGGAGACGAGTGACCTCCGTCCAGAGGACCGGGATAGATCAGAACCCGGGTCGCTTGTTTATAAATATTTGGAATGCAATGAGTGACAGCCCGGGGTCGAGTCCCTGTCCGCAACGGTGCCGTTTATTGTACACTGAGCAGAAGCTGGGATGAAAGTAATGCTCTCGTGGAGATTTTCCGTGGCCATGCAGATTTCTCCTGACTTTAACCTCCCCAGCCAACCGTACTTTGCTGGGTGGATTGGACAACATGGCTAATACCTTTACTGATGTGAATTTACCTTTAACCTCGAATGTCAGAACAAGGATTCAATAAAAGCTAATGATTACATAACTACAATACCGCCGTCGCTGTAACGATACTGCACACGTGTCTATGGCCCAATGTTCATAATACTTACTTGCATTTTGCGACCATCGTATGTTTCAGTTCTCCTTCTACTGCCAGCTTTATAATTCTATTTATCAGCTCCACGCCAATGTCAACGCCACAGGCTGCAATTCCCTTCTCAGCATTCTTCACGCAATCTTCGTCATCAGAAGAGATACTGTCAACTAGATAAAAATATCGTGTAAGAGTCATGTGTCGGGTGTTGCAGTAAATATACATTTGCCAGCGAAAGGTGGATTTTCACCACTCAAGATAATGTTATCCCAACCCAGAGAAATGGCTCAACACTGGACCTAACTACAACTCCAAGAGTCAATCTTGGCTTCTACGTCCGCGTTTGCAATTCAAAAGGCAAAAAGGATTCTAAAAGTTCGTTTCAAATGTTATGGACTCTCGCTTCAACAGAACTCGCTACAAGGAGTCGATGAGGGCAAATTAATCGAGCGAGACGCTGAGTCACTAATCCCTGTACCTGATACGAACAAAGTTAAATGGTTAAATAATCGAGTTCGATAAGAAAACGGATCGAAATTTCCAGAGGACGAAACCCGTGAATCGTTGATTTTTTGTATTAGTCTGTTATCATCGGTCGTTTAAAAATCGAAATCTTGTGACCAGTTGAACTGGTGTACGTTTGGTAGACCCGAAATAAACCAGTTCTACAGATCAGTGAACCCTTTTTTGTACGGTTTCCAGGAAAGTCTGTAAATTTGTAATGTGGGATCTGAAGCAGATTGAGCGATATGAGCAGGGTATTCTAAGAGTAACTGCTGAGTGGGTCCATCCTTCCGTCCTTCTTCTTTAATCAGAAGATGAGAAATCTACAATATTTTCGAGAGGAAAGAAAATTTAAAATAAAAAGTAAACGTTTGGCAGAAGTAAAGAAACAGCCTCCAGGACTCTGGCAGAATATTCCGGTCACCCGCGATTGTGGACTATATATAACCAGGTGAGGAGATTCTATAGGTAGACAACAAAAAACACCGATCAGGGGAACCAATGGACTTCGATCAAGAGGTGAATAGTTGGACGATGAGACGTCGATGAACGGATGGAAAATCTGCGAAAAAAACATTGGATAATCGGCTGTGGATTATCAATAGGGTTACTTCCTATTTCATGAGAAGCCATGAAGCTCCGTTCATTGACGGAGTGGGTGCGGTATTTCTGCTTGTCCCACCCGCATTATTCCGTTAGCTCCGGTATCAGGTCTGACAACGAACCAGTCTAGGAAATATTCGCCCCTTCCTACTGCGCTCTGCCTGGCTTTTCGAAATGAATATTCCTTCCCGCCGCCATCAAAATCGTATAGTTTGGTAGCCCGGTGTGCCTAACGTGCATCGATGGGTTCGAAGAGAGTATTCGGTTCTGTTTGTTTGGCACTGAAAACACCTGGTTCTGGAAAGATTGTGACGATCAGTCGGCGGCGGACACCTGCGCCCGTTTGCTGCAGCTTGGACGTTTTCACGGCTGCGAACTGAATTTGTAACAGGAAAAAAGTCTACGCTCGGCCGCTTCCCCTGTCGTGTTCCTGGGCCCCAAAGGGAGACATAGAAATTCTCTTACCTGCTGATAACGCGAGCAAGAGGATCAGCACACCTGAACTTGTTGGCCACCACATACTTCTGTTCTGTTTGAGTTACCCCACCTATGGGCGGGGTATTTATACGTCTCCATTGGGAACTGAAAAATTCAATTTGGACAGGTTCATTGTTCATTGCGTGTAATTGGCAACTGGAGAGAGAAAGTTCTGTGACTGGTTGGTGTCAAAAACAGAGCTTCCTCGCCTCGTCAGCTTCTTCACCAAATGTGCACATCGTGTATCGTTACAGGAAGGATTATGTGCTAAACGTGTCGGCGGATATCAACCTGACTTACATCTATTCTTACCTGGACTGAAAATATCGACTCAACCTCCATGATTGACGACTCCTTTCATATGAGACTTGAATTGAGTAATAAGAGAACCATTTAAAAAAGAAAGAAACTCATTTGAATTTTGAATTTATTTATTATCTTTTTCGATCACAATTATCAGAGTATAGGCCAAATGGTCAGACCTCCTTGACGGTCGGGGCTTTTCAATCTGCTTGTGGGACACAATGTTTAGAGATATCTTCAGTTACTGATACTAGGGGTTCTCATTACAGATTGGCTAACATTTCAGCACGGTTAATTATCAGTAGATGTTTATTAACAATAACAGATCTGTTAATGAAGGGAGCGATTTAATGGTGGTGCCATTATCAATTTGGGAATTGTTTGCAAGACCATTTCTTTTTCCCTGAGGCTGCACCATTTAACTTTGGTCACTTGTTGTCTCTACTTAATAAAGTATTGGTTGTCATTGTAAATTGGCTGCAGTATCACTTCAGTCTGACTAATTTTTCCTGTTTTGAATTAAAATTGTAAATTAATAGATTAAAAAGCAATTGTTAAGTAATTGAGAAAACAGATTTAAACATCTGTTTTTAAAGCCATTGCTTGATCAGGAGGAGGACTCTTCCTGTGTCAGCCAACCTGTATTGACAGCAGAAGAGAAGCATTTAATGTAGACAAGTGGCCAATAGTGAGATTTAGTTTTTGTTTCCACCACTTGACTTTTTCAGAGATCTCAGCAGCAGATGAGGAGAAATTTTTGTGGGTTTTCATGACACCGTTCCAAGCAGCCTCAATCAAAAGGGACGGTTTCTTTCAGGAAGAACCACAACAGGGTTCTCACCTTCTTGAGATAGGTCCAAGGTGGGTAATGACAGTTACATGGGCAAAATGGTAGATTGTTTCCAGATGCATTCCCAACCCTAACACTCAGTGGTCAGGTATCAATTCAGGTTGTGACTGGTTGTGCCAATGAAACTAGTAGTATTTTAATGTCTCATTGATTTGCTTTAAATAGCCTAACACTATCTTCCTCTACTTGCTGGAAATTGCATAAAGTTCCTTTGTTTTCTGGTCAGACAACAAAAATGTTTATCTCAAATTTACTATGTTTTTTACATGGATATTTTATTTTCCTTTGCTATTTTTTGTGTGTTAATAATTTATGTATTGACATGGATTAGCTCCCTTAGCAGTGTCTGGAAACACTCATTCGCTGCCTATTCCTCATTTTTGTGTTCATGCTATGAAGCCAAGGACTATCCTCGATGTAGAAAGTGGTGAGAAATTGATGTATCTGCATTAGAATTTCAGAGCTTTTGACTTTAAATACTAAGTTATACTTTTGACAGTTTAATGAAGCCTAAAAATCAGCCAATTATTCTTTATTTGCTAATTAATCAGCACTTCCCAAGTTATCATAGTAGAGTTGGGTTCCACATGATTTAAATACCTGTGTCGCCTTCTCTTCTATCCTTACAGACACAGGTAATGACTGTTCATGTTGTATTTTTCAGATCGATCTTAGAGAAGAAATGGTTCTTTACACCTTCACCATACCGTACATTTGAAAATACGGTGGTTTTAGGTTGCCGCATAACACAAAATAATAACCAGAAGCTAGATGGCTGCTTTAGACAGCTTTAAATGGTCAGATATAAAAGGCTTTTAGCGTTTTAGAGATGGTGGGTAGGGGTAGGTATGACTGCTGCTCGCACCTGAGGAAGTAAAATAACAAGGGAGACAACCTTTCTGGTTTGGATATACTTTGCTTTGGTGGACTGGTCTTAAACTCTGGCACTATCCAATGATATGAAACATTGCCAACCATCATTAATACTGAAATCGTTTTACAAGATAATGGAATGAAATTGATAGATCTAAGCCAAGCCATCCCTCTTGGCTGAAATGACCCAAATTGCAAAAAGAAAGTGATGCCAGCTCAGTAAGGTTGATATCCTGCATGGGCACACATCAAGAAACTGAAACAGCAATTTTTGACTGCATTCATCAGCCTCTTGTTACCAATGATCCCCCACAGAGACGTTCTGTCCCACTGCTTTACGTTCCATTCCTGCTGATGGTTGTTTAATTTACTTATGCATGTGTATTTTTTAAAATATTTATTTCAGACTGAATTTCTCAACACCATTTTCAACCAATGCTGTTTCCATCTGCCATTCCATTGGATTGAAGTATGTATCCCGGATTGAGTATTCACTGAGATACCTTTTAAAATCTTGCGGCAATGGACTGGAATTTTCAACAGATGAAATTAACAAAATTGCATCATTGCTACATGATCGGATGACCCAATGCATCTATGCTAAACCCATCGATAACTTTGACCCTAATGTAACAACAGACCCTGTGTTTGAAGTAGATGTTCAGGGAGAAGGTCGACTGGCTATGGAAAGGATCAACAAGAAACTAGGTAAATTCCTGTACACATTAGGCACATTTTTATTCAAGTTCCATTGAACGACAATTATTTTATTCTGCTTTTTTCTTATTCATTTAAAAGGGAATTCTTTAATTGATCATTTTTAAAAAATTAATTTCATTTCTATTCTTGTTAATGGTTTCTGGCTGAACACACAATATTCCAGGTTTTGCTTGTGCTGTAGGTAACTTGAATGTTTACCTTGTTGTTTCTACCCGTCAGCAGTTATACCTTCATTTGATGTTCAGCTGATGAATTCTCTGAGAACCATCAATACGGAGATCCACAGCCAGAGCTTCGGTGGTTGGTAGCGGACAAAGAGATTTGCAGATGTTCACCTCGCTACTCTGACCTTTGAGGAATTTTTGAAGAAATGCTTTGTTCTTTCCTTTATCTATTGAAAGAAAATTGTTTACCTGGCTGACAAACGGTTGGTTGTTCTGGACATTTCCTGTTTTAATTGAAATGTTATACGCAGGTTGGCTTTTGATGACTGGGACCTTGAGTATTATTGCAAGTTGTTCAAAGAAAAGATTGGACGAAATCCCACCGGCATTGAATGCTTTGACCTCGCCCAGTCCAACAACAGGTGAGTTGTTCCCCTCCTATACTTTATGAACATTCGCATTACTTCTCCTGTGCATTATTTCCTCAAGTTTTCAGATTGGTCTCCATTTTTCTTTTCTTATTTTTTTGGTTTTCTCTCAGAATCAGTTTGTATTGTTGTTCTTGGCCTGATTTGATCCCTGGAGCCCTCTCTTTATTATTGCCAAATGTATCACACTACATATTTTCTTAATGTTATAGTTAAATTATTATTAATTAAAAACAATATCTTTATGGTTTTCTAACTAAATTATTTATTCTTATATCTAAGATTAGTTTTCTTCAGAGCAGTGTTCTTATTTTCTTCTTAATATTAGAAATTTTCATTTTTAAAACATAGAATTGAAAGTTCTGTACATCAGAGTTAATTTACAATTTATTTTTCTGTTCTAACAATTTTTTTTGTATTAATTGATTTCTGATTTCTCCTTCATTTCCAAACCACGTTACCTATAATATTTTGTTTTTTCAAAGGTGAGTGGTGACATCAGTTGAGCCGATCTTATTTGCATATTCAGTTTTCTTTCTTTGGAGTTTTTGACATTTGTCTTTCAAAATTATTTGCTCATAGAATTTTTTATTTTAAACTTACTATTTATTGAGGGTAAAGAATACTTAGCGATGGTGATGTGTATCACCTTGGAGAGAAATTAGTGATTACTAATAATAATTAGCGCAGAGCATCACCACCTGTCCAGGTAAATAAATATCTCTCTGTTGATTGTTTTCCAACTGCTATTTCACTCAGTGTGACATCCAGACATTGGAATTTCCCAGTAACTAAAAGGTTCACTCCATGGCTGTCTGCTGCATCAGCACAGTCAGTTGCTCTTTAATTTCTTCACCTGCAGCCGCTAAGTTTGAAGTAAGCAAACAGCATCTCGAGATAGGCTGGCTTCATCAGCGTTGTATATTTGATGTGCTGGAAAATCATGATCTACAACTAACTTAGTGAAGAATTCGCAATACTTTTCAGCAGCTTCATGACCGGCAGACTTCTGTTCGACCGATACACCAATGCCCTGGTGAATGGGGCAGCCTCAGCACATTTCAATGCAAAACCATCATATAGAACAGAAAGTATCAAGCTGTTCAAGTCAGGTTACAATGACTATAGCTCCACAGTTCCACGGAGATCTGTTTCCAAACTTACGTGAAACTCCATTAACTTATCTATTTTACTGCTTGATGTCAAAGATGGTAAACGAACCAATACTGAATTCTCATTAATCCATTCTTATTTAAACTTTAGAAAAGTCTCTTATGTGTGTCTGCTTTTGATATATTGTTGGAGTCTGTCTCCCTCGCGTCACTTTATTTGTTGATGGCTCATTTGATGCCATGTTCCGTTGATGATCCGTGATAAATACAGAACAAACAGACAATGGCAGCCATGGGAGAAGAACAATAAGCAGCACCACAACAATTAAGCCTGGTACTCATTCGGCTCACAGAACCTTGGCCTATGCTGGCAGTGTTCATTTGGATGATGGTTATCAAAGTACCGATCTGTATTGTGATATTTTTTAATTGAAGGCTAATGAAAAACAGAAAAAAGCTGTTACTCTATTATGTTTCTCTTAAAATTCTATGGTACTCAAGTGAATTTGAAATGGAAAGAAAAGTGGTCATGTGAACTGCAATTTGTTCAGAAAAATCTCCCGTGATGATTCGGTGAAGCTGTAGGTGATGTTGTACTCGAATATGTTATCATTTAGACAATTCCAGAACAGAGTTATAATATAGATGTTTCACCGTGTTTATACCTTATTCAAGATTATCACCGAAATATTGATCCGTAAAATTACAGAAATTCTTCGATGCTTTATTGTATTGCATACATGATGCAGAAATTTTTGCAAATCTTTGATGCATCAATATGTTTTGTATCGATTTGGTTGTAAAATGTGCTGATTAATAGCATCTAAAGAAAACCGATGAGAATGCGATCAGTGTGGTGTACACGGATGCCAGGCTGGCAGAGGAGCTTTCAATCCGAGACGGAGAGGTGTAACCTCCAATTATGTAGCATCTGTTGGTCATCGATCCAAAGGCAAAATCTTTGAAGATCTGGCTGATCTTCCCACATCCCTCCATTTCCTTTGCTAAGCAGGTCACAGTGGTCGCCAGGTCGCTGAAAGGTTGAAATTATTTTGCCGAGTAAATATTTACATTGATCGTGACGTACATAAATATGCAGAAATAATCTCAGGTGCATCACTATTCTAACAACTAAAGGTTGCTACTCGAATCTGAGCCAAGTTTTCCTCTTTCGAATACCAAATTGTTTCCGACAGGTGAATGATAAGGAAGATGTCATCACATTCCTAACAGTAAAGGTAAACAAAGAGATCAAACATTTTTAGTCAGCCCTGAAGATATTATCATATTGTAGCATCCAAGATTTACGTTTTCAAGTGTCACCTGCCCTTAATGGGTCAATACCTGTCAGAGTTGTACGAGGTCTGTGCCATGGTCTCTACTGACAAGCGGTGTCCTTCCAGCCAGCTCCTCATATGGCCCGGCACCTCCGGCTTCGTTAGAAAGGAAAAAGATCTAAGCTGCAGGAAGGAAGCCAGGCGGTCGGACTGATGTTACAGAATGGGGGATGGCGGCCTGGTCAAACCGAGACGCTCGGACATCCTACCACAAGAGGTCTGCACGTCAGATGCTCGACCGCCGCCATGATCGCTCCTCATTTCCACCTGCGCTCACGGGAGACAGCAGCGAGTTTAGTACAAGCACAGACTCGGTTTCTGTCGGCCTCAATGGCCATAAACGCACAGCTGACATGAACTCAGGATGTTCCCCTATTCCTGGATCGATGACAGCGCCCACTCACGGACAAAGAACGTACTTACGAGCACAACTCGTTGCCAGCAGGGGCAGGTAAACCACTCTGTTTCAAGAGCAGTTCTTGAAAAGAGTCGCTGTAACCGATCACGCACAGCTGCCATTTCCTCACAAGCTCCGGTCTCCTCATCACACACCTGAGATCGTCGTAAATACCTGAAAGGAAATTAAACCGGATGCAACATCTGTGAGCGTTCAGACGGACGACCTGACCTACATATACACGACTCCCTGAAAAAGGATGGAATCCCGGGGTGTTTCCCACATCACCTATTCAATAGTATTTGTATTCGCCTCCAGCCTCGGTCTGACCACCTCACTGACCGACGCCCCTAAGTACGTGCAATGTCCGAACATATCCCTCAATCCTCACAGTCTCCAAGACAACACGATAGCCCTAGAGCAGAAGAGGATAATACCTGCGAGAGTCACAGCAGCAAGGCTGGCGGTACTGGCCGCCTGCCCAACTCAGCTCCGCAGCGATGACTACATCCTGTGGTCTCTTACTTTAGACAGCTGCAATCCTCGGCAGGGCCTGAATCTAAAAAGTCTGGCAGCTTCCCGCGGTTGGACCATCAGATAAACTAACTTATTTACACTGGACATTCAATTTTCTCAAGTTTCGGAAAAGTAACCAGCTGTTATTGTGGCCATAGTGACCCTGACTCCCGCCATCCGTGGTTTGTTGGAGGTTCGGTCCTAACCTGTCGTTTATTTAACGTGTCATGTTTCCGGACTATTCCAAGTCACGTGACGATAGTCTTGAGTTAATTGAAAAGGGCTAACCTGGGTCAGCTGTCGGGATTTCGATTTCCAGGTAAAAGACGCTGGATTATATCTTAGTTGAGATTGATGCAGTCATTTTAAATGATTAATGGTGAGAAACACACACATGGTAAAGTGTACCTAGTGATCCGGCTAATAAAGGGGCTCAAAAGGAGGAAACGGCTGAGGAATAAGGTGGGGACTAAGGGGAGAAAGAGAGGAGCTCCCTGAAAGGATCCCTCGGGTCTTTGTGAGCGCTGACATAATGATGGAGAGAAAGCGTTCTGTCCATTTTGGGTTTCATAAAGCCCTTTGTTCACCTGAGCCTGCCCATTACATATAGTTTTACCTCGCTAATGCCCTCGAGTACATATCATCGGGGTCAGGGAGCATTATGGGATTGCACATGTCTGACTTACTGTCTTTCGATTTGCAGAACCACTCCGTAGCTGATTTGGAATACTCCAGATTGAAACCCATTAAGTCCCACGTCTCCCTGATCGACGGACAGCTGGCAGTGAGGTTTATCTGGCAATCGATTATAGCTCGGTATTGCCTACAATAGAAATAAAACCGTGATAAACAGAACAGCAGCGGCAACTCTGTCGTGTCGTTATTCTCGTGCATGTGTAGATTTTCTAACGTCCTACACTTGTTTGCCTGTGAGCTAATTACCTGGTCTATGCATGAGAATGTGGAGATCATTGATGGAGCCGTAATCATGTAGAGTATCAAGGTGAGATCCGAAGAGAGGCAGGGAGGGCTGTCGAGATGGTCGACCAATAGGTTCTACTATTGGCATTTAAACAAGAAATCGAACCTATCATTGGTGCCTGACTTCTTCCCAACGTAGTCTCCTATTTTCTCTGCTCTCTCGGGATTATCTTCATCGCTGTGTCGTTCATTATTCAGACGTAGAAAAGTCAGAGAGAGAAGGTGAAAGTCAGTACGCTTCATGCTTGTATGGTTTTACGCTGGACATGAAGGTCCTGGGCAGCTGTTAAGCAATAGATTAATAATGGATTCTCAGACAGACTTACCTGCACGTTTTGTCGAAGATGTCAGAGGTCTGTAGAAGGTCAATCATATCTCCGATGGTCATCTGATCGTTGACGTTCGTCAGTAGTGTGCCCATGTCAATATGGGACATGCACTTTTCAATGACGTCTCCACTCACACTCGAAGTACAGGCATCAATGGAAGCTGCCCTCTCAGCTGTTTAATTTAAAAAACAAACAATAGAAGCAGCAAATAATGGTTGTCAGACCTAATGAAATGGCATCTTACCACTTTAGAGACGTAGAAGGCAGGCGGCAAAATGTATAAAGAATTTGAGTTTCACTAGGAAGGCAATTTAAGGTAAAGCAGCGTACACTCAGCCACCTTTTGTTAGACAGTATTCAAAGTTTGGCAAACTACAGTAAATGATGGTATTTCTGTGTCTGTGAAAATCTTGTGCCAGACCTCCTTACGGTATTTAAGGGGCGACTACTCGTCACAAATTCGACCAAGTTCCTTTGACCTCTTACCGTGGTCGATTTGTGGACCTTTTAGTGGTCATATCATTTTGTGTTGTTTGCGGACTCCATCTTCCGGAAAGATCGCACACTTCGTTGCCTACTGATGGTAGGGCTTAAGGCCGGCCACCTGTCTGACCGTGGTCACGTGCTCCGTGTCCTTAGGATGCTGATTTCCGCGGGACACCAAAAAGCCTGATTGGATCCCATTGCACGTGCAAACGCCGGCCGTCAGTTACCAGGAGCCTCATGAGTTGTCGCCACACCCACTTCGCGTCTTGTTTTCTTTTCAATAAAATATCACAGCTGGAATTAACGGAATTACTGGTACCGTATTGTCAGGGTCGGTCTGGCGCTACCATGGCCGGCATTCCCGCCCGTGGTCTGATAAACGGGTTATTTCCTACATTAGCCGATTCTGTGCAAAATGGTCGCATCCTAATTTCTGCACGGCCAGTAGGGGCGCTGCTGTCGTCAGTGTTTAATTTGTTTTATGAAAGATGAAGGTCCGTAGACAGTTTAGGATTTATCGTGGTTGTTACAAACCGACCGACCCTGGGGTCCGCAAAGGTAGCGTCGGACTGAGCCCTTGTGCAACCGAGAGACAAGCTAGAAAGATGAAGATGCGGGCGGCTGTCCATCTTGTTGCGTTCACTGAGATACAGACAGAGGCGGAACCATTTTCATCGTAGACCCTCAGCAGTGCCGACAGAGTGGATCGGCGTCAGGGATCGGGGTCTCGGTTTTATTGGTGATGATTTCACGGTACCAACTGGTAATGGCTCTCCAGACCCCGACGGCCCCTTTGTACGTTGTTAAGCCCACTGGTGCATGAAAGTCCACCATCTTCCTCAATAACCAAAGGTTTTCCACCACCCATGAAATAACAAAATCTACCTTCAGATCGCGACCCTCGCCTACAGCTTGATGCTGCACCCCTAACCCCTCGTCGTCATAATTCATCAGGTCTCGCAATCATGTATTTTCATGTTACTTTCCAAATTTCCCAGCTTCGCTCTCCCCCCATTAACTAAGGAAACCACAAAGCGGTTTACTCGTCAGTCAAGGCATTGACGTGACATCAACAGGAAAACTTAGTAGACTTAATTTGACCCTACAAATCGCAATTTGAATATTCTAGATGATGCATAACTTCTGGCTAAGGTTACAGGGGCAGATTAACAACCCGCTCCGCTCTTCTGTGGCCGGAGTCCATCATACTTCCCATAACACGTGACCGACTCCGTTACCGTTCTGAAGCCCGGATTTCCGGGTTGACGACATAGATTTCAATAATCAAATGGATTTAGGTGAGGCTTAATATGGTTACCCAGGCACCTAGAGGGTTTCGCTTCAGTGGCACGGAAATGTCCTCGGGCTGAAATGAGAACGAGTCGGTTCTTAAACGTCCGCTGGTTGTGGAGGGAAGTGGAATCCTGGTTGTCCACACCTGTCGTTCTTAGGTCAGGTGATGGCAGTTAGGTCAGCGAGCAGAGAGAACATACAACAAACAACAGCACAGTCGCACATAACAGCAATTGTTCTCACCTGGCCAAAGAAGTAGCGGACAAATTACAGCGAACAGTGTTATCCACATTCCTTCCTCCGACAAACAATCACGGGTCACGTCGCTTCTACTTATATATTCTAAGCTGAGGAACCTATGAGGAATAAACTCGCCTCGGCCTACGTGAGCACATTGGAGATAGCTAACCCTTTACCTGCGACATGGGAATGAATAGTGTATGTAAAGCAGGTAGGTTACGGCCAGAGTCGTCATGGTCGTGTTTGATAAGCTTTCCTACACTACACAGCCAATGGACCTTCCACGATCACGTGCTACGAGGGGTTAGTTCGTAAAACGCGCGGTACTCGTTTATTACTGTCGTCCGTGTACACCTCTCCCTCTCGGGGAGAGAGCTCGCTGTCAGCCTGTCTACCGTGTAACCTCTCCCCTCGGGGGAGACAGCTAGCTGTCAGTCTGTTGTCCGTGTACTCCTCTCCCTCTCGGGGAGACAGCTAGGCTGTCAGTCTGTTGTCCGTGTACACCTCTCCCTCTCGGGGAGACATCTCGGCTGTCAGCCTGTCTACCGTGTAATCCTCTCCCTCTCGGGGAGACAGCTCGGCTGTGAGCCTGTCGTCCGTGAACACCTCTCCTTCTCGGGGAGACAGCTAGGCTGCCACTCTGACATCCGTGTACACAACGCTGATCGCATTTCTGAATTCTGTATTTTGATTAAATTATATAATTATTCACTTGTATAATCAGAGCCTGTGTAAATAAATAGAAACAAATCTGAAATTTTTTTTTTTGAATGTAAAAAAGGAATCCATCTTTCATGATGCTTAATCAAACAAACAGCTCGTGTACCCTTAAGTTTTCCTTCGTAATAACGCGGATACAGGTTTCCACTGTGGTTAAATGAGGAAAACTACAGGAGCCCGGTATTTCACGTTGTCGCCTCTGTATCTCCTGTACCCCATCACTACGATGAGACTCCAGTATCCTCCTCCTCTTATTAAGGTTTTCTCATTATGTGTATATGTCGCAATTGTGAATAAAAATATTAGGACCTGTTTGTGTTTTTTTCCAGACTTCTGTACATTTTCCCTTTATTCCCTTGGATTCCTTCAAGTTTTTGGAATCTTGTCCGTCTTCCATTACTCGTAAATTCTACTTTACCAAATATAAATCTTAAATTCTTTTTCTTTAAGATGCGTGACAATGCGATATAATCCCTTTAATCTCTCACGTGCAGGAACTCATCCACGTATTGAATTTTCAGATACAGCAAAGAAACAAACATCGGTATTAGAATTATGCTTCCCAGTTTATAAGGAGAACACACAAAACTAGTTCTTAATATTTCAACATGGATTTGTTATAAAGTCCGTGAAACTAAAGTGGATCAGCAGAGCCGACCTGTATCTCATGGTTGAATGGTTCTTCCTTTGTCTGTTGGTGTCGCAGTTAGACAGAGAGCGAGAGGGAAGAAATGACGATAGCCTGGGTGGAGGGAGATGAGGCAAATTCCCTGTACACGGTGGAAATAAAACAAATGTTTTCGTGTCTGTTTTTATGACTGGAATTCGTGTAAAACTCCAAAGTCTGGGAGTGGTGTCGTATCTTCAGCCTTTTATTCAGGGCTGTGGCCAGTGGAAGGTAAGTGGAGAACCCAGTGTAAATACCTGCAGCCAGGTGGTGAATAATCAAATACACCTGGAAACATACATATATAGGTATATATATTTATTGGATGCTAATTAAACAATGAGCAAATATTTACTTAATTGTGCACCAACTTTTCTCTTTCCTCACTTTGTCACAGATGTTGTCATGGAAACATGGACTTCCGGAAACACTAAGTGGATGGGCAGAAATGTACACGAAGGCGGAAATCATATTTAATGAATGGACCGTATGAAGCAAGTTTATAATAAATGATTCCCCTGAGTAATAGTCTGACTTGAGTGGAAACAGTTGCCATGGCGAAATTGTCGCTATATTTCAGTTACACGTTTGACTGCATTTCAATGTCTTTGTGTGTGTGGTAAAAAACATCTTAAAGGGAGACAACTGCCTTTCCCTCAAAGTTCACCAAATAAAGAAGGTTTTTGATTCTGACGGATTAAGTTCAGTTTATGTTAAATAAAACAATTAATTTGGTATCAATCGCATGACCGATCCTACATATTTCTAGTTAAACTTTCCCTGTTATTTAGATCATCTACGACTTTAATCGAGCTGTCAGCATTTTAAAACAAATTCCCCGCCACAGGGTTAGGGAGACAGAGGCGGATGTGAAAATGAGGAAAGTTTACACTCCAATCGAACTTCGCCATCAGAGTGGAACGGACGGTTTATGGAGAGAAAATTACATCTGGGGACAGGGAGCCAGGCGACATGCGGACTGGGATAGAGCAGGGGCAGGTAACCACGGCTGACTGTCTTAGCAAATGACGGGGGGTGATTACCGCCACCTCTCATCATCAGCTCAAATTATACATACATTCATCATCATAAATACTTAGCTTACTATATTACTGTCGCTGGTCTCCCGGACCCAGCGGTGTGGCCACGTGCACGGGACACCTACGCGACGCTAAGACCCTCCTTCCCTCCTTACCCCAGGTCCCTGTCAACGCCTCGTGCGGCCGCTTCCATTAAGCACTGACGCCCACACCAGTTTCCGTGGTAACCTGGAGCGCTCCTGAGGTCGCGGTGCAATGAATCCACCCCTGCCGTTATCCAAACAGACTCTCCGGAAAAGAGTCTGGATGGCGAATCTGAAAGAGAAATACCGTGAACGGAAGCTCTGGGTCGCCGCTCAAAGCACAAACTGTGTACGTACCTTGAGGGTCAACTGCCAGCAGAGTTGACCGACAACTGCCGCCAACACTCACTACGACCCCTCTTTGTTGTACAGACGGCATGGCTCTGCGTGGTCAAGGAAGAAAAACCGGAAATGCTCAAAGCTGTTTGATCTTCATATTGAATCAGGTGAGAAGCTACAAAACCATTTGGTAAATGCACCAGCCAGTGTTCGCTATACATCTGTGATCCATGTAGAAAATGAACTAATCAGTGTCTGAGGGAAGAAATACTTTCTTTGGCAAACAATTCCACAGGATCTTTAATAGTTTATGATTAAAGAGCCGACATCTCTGGAAAGGAGCAATTGTCACTTCATGTGTCGTTCATCAACACAACGACCACTGAAAATATCATCCGAGAAGAATTTCTTGCATTCACAGACTATGAGAACCGGATGCTACTTCCATTGCTGATATTATCATTGATAGATGGTGCGCATTAGAACAAAGAAGAAGAGTAAAAATGGGGCTAAAGTCAAGGATGGTAGACGATTGTTTGTGTGGACTTGGTAGTTTTAAGTGTTCATAGATCAAAAGTTACAGCAAACAAATACCTACTTATTCAGGAAGTAAAGGAAGATTTGGAGAAGACCAGAGATGTTGACGATCTGTTCTGAATAAAAATACTGTTTTATCTTATTATTGAAAGATCTGAGGGGATAGCACAATAACAAAGGAGCAGACTAAGGTCGGATAATAAATTAGATTTTAGAAATTCTGAATGAGTAAGAAAAATATTTCTAAGTTTACACAAACTTGTGAATTAAGTCAAACACCTTGAGAGAAGAAGAAAAACTAATTGGTGTCTCCTCATTTTGTGACATCATCTGGGATAGCAGGTCGGCCTCGTCAGCAAAACATACATAGACATCGGGATAGCAGGTCGGTCTGCTCTGGAAGAGGTTTTCCAAGAAAGAATATAATACAGGCCTAGGTCTGTTTTACTGCTATTGCTTGGTTAGGAGGGGAAGGCGGGGAGGGAGTTGTTGCTCTACTGGTTCAGAGAAGTCGATGGATGGAAAACCTGCCAGATTTGCATAATAATGCTACACAAAACTATTGAGGCGCAGACCGTTTTTTTTTGTCCTCAAATGAGAAAAAATCAAAAACGGAAGCTGTCCAGCTTTAAAAATCAATGGGGTAGCACATGATTTACAAACAAGACACGTAAATTAGGTCGGCAGGGGGCGCGGCTCGACTCGTAACGAAGTGTTGATTGTTCGGTCGTTGTAACCGGAGCTGTCGACGGTGAGAGTGTTTTGTTAATGGCAGCATCGCCGGTAGCTTTCCTCTGGGTTGAGCCGGAAATCCGGTCACCCAACTTCTTCAAAAAGACCGTAACATAGATGTAGAGGGTGCAAGGTGTACTGCATCATGTATAAAGGGTCAGGACGTATATATACATAAGAGCTTTATACAGACCACCCTGTACATTAACTGGGGCAGGGGTATTATTAATCCGGAAGAAATATCCTTCCACAAATTACCTAGGAATCCGAGTGACGTCACTAACCTAAAACCAATTATACTTGAAGTGATACTGTGGCCGATTTACAGCGACGACCGATACTTTATTAGGCAGAGACAAGAAGTCGCCAAGGTCAATGGGTGCAGCCTCAGGAAAAATAAATACTCATCCAAACAATTCCCAAATTGATAATGGCACCACCATTAAATCGCTCCCTTCATTAACAGATCTGTTATTGTTAATAAACATCTACTGATAATTAACCGTTCTGGAATGTTAGCCAATCTGTAATGAGAACCCCTAGTATCAGTAACTGAAGATATCTCTAAACATTGTGTCCCACAAGCAGATTGAAAAGCCCCGACCGTCAAGGAGGTCTGACCATTTGGCCTATACTCTGGTATTAGTGATCGAAGTTGACGATCAATAAATTCAAATTTTAAATGAGTTTCTATCTTTTCTAAATGGTTCTCTGATGACTCAATTCAAGTCTCATATGAAAGGATTGATCAATCATGGAGGTTGAGTCGATATTTTCAGTCCAGGTAAGAATAGATGTAAGTCAGGTTGATATCCGCCGACACGTTTAGCACATAATCCTTCCTGTAACGATACACGATGTGCACATTTGGTGAAGAAGCTGACGAGGCGAGGAAGCTCTGTTTTTGACACCAACCAGTCACAGAACTTTCTCTCTCCAGTTGCCAATTACACGCAATGAACAATGAACCTGTCCAAATTGAATTTTTCAGTTCCCGATGGAGACGTATAAATACCCCGCCCATAGGTGGGGTAACTCAAACAGAACGAAGTATGTGGTGGCCAACAAGTTCAGGTGTGCTGATCCTCTTGCTCGCGTTATCAGCAGGTAAGAGAATTTCTATTTCTCCCTTTGGGGCCCAGGAACACGACAGGGGAAGCGGCCGAGCGTAGACTTTTTTCCTGTTACAAATTCAGTTCGCAGCCGTGAAAACGTCCAAGCTGCAGCAACGGGCGCAGGTGTCCGCCGCCGACTGATCGTCACAATCTTTCCAGAACCAGGTGTTTTCAGTGCCAAACAAACAGAACCGAATACTCCTTCGTAACCCATCGATGCACGTTAGGCAAACCGGGCTACCAAACTATACGATTTTGATGGCGGCGGGAAGGAATATTCATTTCGAAAAGCCAGGCAGAGCGCAGTAGGAAGGGGCGATATTTCCTCGACTGGTTCGTTGTCAGACCTGATACCGAGCTAACGGAATAATGCGGGTGGGACAAGCAGAAATACCGCACCCATCCGTCAATGAACGGAGCTTCATGGCTTCTCTTGAAATAGGAAGTAACCCTATTGATAATCCACAGCCGATTATCCAATGTTTTTTCGCAGATTTTCCATCCGTTCATCGACGTCTCATCGTCCAACTATTCACCTCTTGATCGAAGTCCATTGGTTCCCCTGATCTGTGTTTTTGTCTACCTATAGAATCTCCTCACCTGGTTATATATAGTCCACAATCGCGGGTGACCGGAATATTCTGCCAGAGTCCTGGAGGCTGTTTCTTTACTTCTGCCAAACGTTTACTTTTATTTTATATTTTCTTTGCTCGAAAAATATTGTAGATTTCTCATCTTCTGATTAAGGAAGACGGACGGAAGGATGGACCCATTCAGCAGTAACTCTTAGAATACCCTGCTCATACCGATCCCTCTGCTTCAGATCCCACATTACAAATTACAGACTTCCTGGGAACCGAACAAAAAGGGCTCACTGATCTGTAGAACTGGTTTATTTCGGGTCTACCAAACGTACACCAGTTTAACTGGTCACAAGATTTCGATTTTTAAACGACCGATGATAACAGACTAATACAAAAAATCAACGATTCACGGGTTTCGTCCTCTGGAAATTTCGATCCGTTTTCTTATCGAACTCGATTATTTAACCATTTATCTTTGTTCGTATCAGGTACAGGGATTAGTGACTCAGCGTCTCGCTCGATTAATTTGCGCTCATCGACTCCTTGTAGCGAGTTCTGTTGAAGCGAGAGTCCATGACTTTTGAAAAAAGCTTTTAGAATCCTTTTTGCCTTTTGAATTGCAAACGCGGACGTAGAAGCCAAGATTAACTCTTGGAGTTGTAGTTAGGTCCAGTGTTGAGCCATTTCTCTGGGTTTTGATAACATTATCTTGAGTGGTGAAAATCCACCTTTCGCTGGCAAATGTATATTTACTCCAACACCCGACACATGACTCTTACACGATATTTTTATCTAGTTGACAGTATCTCTTCTGATGACGAAGATTGCGAGAAGAATGCTGAGAAGGAAATTGCAGCCTGTGGCGTTGACATTGGCGTGGAGCTGATAAATAGAATTATAAACTTGGCAGTAGAAGGAAAACTGAAACATACGATGGACGAAACATGCAAGTAAGTATTATGAACATTTGGCTATAGACACGTGTGCAGTATCGTTACAGCGACGGCGGTATTGTAGTTATGTAATCATTAGCTTTTATTGAATCCTTGTTCTGACATTCGAGGTCAAAGGTAAATTCACATCAGTAAAGGTATTAGCCATGTTGTACAATCCACTCAGCAAGGTACGGTTGTCTGGGCAGGTTAAAGTCAGGAGAAATCTGCACGGGCACGGATAATCCCCACGAGAACATTACTTTCATATCTGTTTCTGCTCAGTGTACAATAAACGGGACTTTTGCGGACAGGGACTCGACCCCGGGCTGTCACTCATTGCATTCCAAATATCTATAAACTAGCGAGCCGGGTTCTGATCTAACCCGGTCCTCTGGACGGAGGTCACTCGTCTCCTCCCTGTTATATAAACTTTAATATTTCCATTATATCATCTCTAATGGCTTCTCATCTCCTGGACAATTGCTGGATGGACTTTACATCGTCAGCAGAGCAGCAGCATCTCAGACCGGATCAGATTAAACTACCACGAATATCATCGTTAGCTTCCTTGCTATATATCCGCATCATATTTCCTGAATCAGACAGGAAAACTCCGATGTATTTGTATCTTTTCTTCTTTGCAGAAATATTGCTAAAGCATCCGATTGTTTGGTTAACTACGCCGACCGGTGCGAGAATTATAAAAAGTTGGTGGAATTGCGTGGTTTCAGCACCAGATTCTCTAAATCTGCCAACCTCGGTCTTTGCAAATCTATTTCTGGTAAGTAAACTACAAGAGCATTTAGCACGAGATCAGCTAAGAAAGCTGATATAAGGGGGCCGTCTTTTAATTTAGATAAACGCGGACTCTGGTTTTGACCAGTTTGTTCTTAATGCTGCGATTGTTAGAAAGAAATCAAATAGACGTTCTCTCATCAAATCTACGAATCCGGCTTCAAGAGAATCGCAAAGTAGTGAAGTACGAATTTAAGACGACACCGACAGCCACTCAGAGGGGTCCTCACCTCGGCGAATATGCCCTCCACGTTTATCAGTCCTGGTAATCTCGTGGATGTGCAGGAGTTTAGATTATTTGGTATATTCCAAGTTGCTTGGTGTAAGGCTCCCAGCTGCGTCATTTGAACATTAAAGGGAAATACAAAGTTTACCTTTCTGTCAGCGTTTTGAGTTTGGATGTAGAGAAAATCTTATTGAATCCACTTGTATCAATGGATCTCCCAAACTCAGCAGAGTCTGGTCAGCCAAACGGTTGATTTCCATGGATGATCAACTAAGAAAAATTTCAAAACGTAACTTAGCGAGGTTTTCTGTAATTTGGATTCTTCAGAAGTGAATCAAAGTGTACACGTGGAGATGACTTACCTCTGGTATTGATTCCTTTAGCATTAGCGAACATCTTCGATATGGACGATCCTTATAGGTGAACACGATTATTTCATTTGTCGGAGAAGGATGCGCCGACAGGTGTAGTTAGGGAAGCCAGACGGACGGAAGTCTCAATTTCTCGTGCAGCAAAACAGTCACTTTCTGGAGGGCCACCGACAAGATTTCTTCTACATTTTATACATTTAAATTCGAGCACTGATTGTTCAGGGTCAGTGCCTAGCGATAGTTTATCCTTGTTTAATACACAACGGGGAACTAACCATAAAGGGGTCTCTCCTTTTATAAAAGCTTCCATAGATATCGCATCATACCTGATCGACCGCCCCCGGTATATAGTCTCTTCTCTTTTCCAGATATTGTGAAAGAAACCAGCTGCCTAAAGAAGAACACTACTCGAGTAGGTGTTTCTGGGTGTTTTCGAAATTATACCGATATCTCTTCACGTTACCTGAAGGGAGGTATCAGCAAAGTACCTGAACAAGGTTACGATGCCGTGTGCAGGTTAGTAAGGAAAGAGTTAATCGTCTTTGTTTTAGCTGAAAAGGAATCTCGTTGTCAGTTGTGTGGTGCAGGGAAAATTCGTCACCCATTGTGTCATTCAACCAGCTGTTTGTTTTCATAAAAGGTAAACGATCGCTCAGATTACAGGAAATAAAATCGCCTGTTTGTAGGTTATGATCCAGAAGTTCGGTAAGTTTATTTATGAAAGCTATCAACATTTTTGTTCTGTTGGAATCGTTGGAGACGTGAAGCTTTTAAAGGAAACAATGCAACGGTAATCTGAGCGATCGGGGAGAGACAGATTTTTATACCAAAGAAGGCAATGATATGCTGATTAGTCCGAGTAAGAAGTAGTGTAGGTCGGACCAATTACAGGTCGGGCCAAGACTGGTGTCTTATTTGACGCCAAGGGACGGTACTCTTGTGTTCTATTTAGCTGTGGTATGAATACTACTTCTGATACTGGAGATAATTCGGTTTGAGGAGCTGATAGATAAACGGGAGGTCTGTCAGGGTCAATAGATATCCAGTTATTTCGGTCTGATCAGCCAACAGACTGCCTATTTACGTCAACTCCATCAGGTTTACTTTTAAAGCTGTAAAGGTACCACACATTTAATTCAGCTGATATTTATAAACTTAACATCCTGTTCTCTTTTTAAAGTGTAAATAGCTGCACATTTAGTTAACCAATGAAAATGTCTGTTGCAGAATCCTTTCGACCAGCGTGATTGTGGGGCGACGGAATTGGTAGAGTGCGGCAATTTGAGTAAGATCTTCAAAGACTTCATAACCTCCTCCATGTCGCAAAGATGCTACAAGATTTCAGGCTACAAGTCACCGACTCGTGGATCAGCTTCCGGCCAAACGTCAGCTCAGGCCACTCTGTTGGCTATTGCCATTGGTTACCTTCTGTTCTGACCACTCTTACTACTTCCATTTAATTCCGTAAATCTTAGTCCTCTGACAACTTCTGTGCTGAATAAATACCTTCCCTCCAAATGGATTCTTACTCTTTTTATTGCTTTCATTCTGAAAAGTTTAATTTTCATTAAAAATTAAATATCTACTTTGTATTTTCCCATCATTTTCCGTTTATTAACAGGTTTTATCTCTTTACTTCCCTTCTAACCTGTCAGTTAATTCCTGTTTGGAAGGCTTCTCCTAAAACTGATCTTCCTTCAGATCATTTTGTAATTTTTTGAATAAAGAATTTTTACAAAAGACCATGAAATTTTCGTTTCTCTCCGATGTGAGATCAACAGAATGAAACCTGAACAGATGATCGGTCAGACTGGGCCAAAGTCTTCATTTTCTCATCTGATACAAGCAAAATAATTTAATTCCGATTTCTTTTCAACGTTGGATTAGTACAATTTGGTTTGCACTCTTTAATTCCTTTTCTTAAAATTATTAACCCGCCGTCAGCCAGGTACCAATGTCTAAACATGGACACAAGACTGGTAAGATGGCAACCTGCCGCGCTTATCCAATCAGAAAGCGACACACATCCCGGTCCGTGAAGGGTTCGGCACTTCCTGCTTTGGCAGAAAGACTCTAAATGGATCTCTTACTTTTTCAAATGTCGGATAAAACACGACGTGACTACCTGGTAATGAAGGAAAAGAAGCCATACCACACAGGTGAGTCAAACGGAGTCGGTGTCGATCCGGATTCGAACCCCGAACTTCAATCTAGCAGTTCTGTACCCCGACCGTGGCACCGATCTGCTATTAACCCTTTAAGAAATATTAGATTTTCATATCTCCCTTCTGTCTTTATCGACTGTAATAAATTCTAATGTCTTCGACTAAAATTAACAAGAGCATATTGGATCGCTATTTTCACGTCTCACATCTTCTTCCTTCCATGTAAATAAATTCCTGTCCGTCCTGGCCTCGCCTTGTAGAAACTTGTTCCCTATTCGAATGTGCACGGGCGCCACCTGCCAGGACATTCGTCAGTCATGCGCAAGACAGGGTACTGCCGTCAAGGCTTCACGACCTCCCATCAGCGCGGCGTCTTCCGTAACCGGCAACAGTGGAGAATATTGCCGATAGATTTAACAATTTGTGCTTAGTAAAGTTAAATATGAAATTATAAATGGTAATATTGCTACAGCTGGACCTCGCTGAAATGTAGGCTTTCATCCGGCGAACAGATCTTACTGCCAGCGAAGATGGGCCGCCTCCAAACAACGTGGAACCGAGCACTGGAACAGGATCTGAAAGAGAATCCATGGCACGGCATACTGCCATCCATGACATCGAAACCGAGGCTCGAGTTCTTCATCAGTCGAATTAGCAGATCGACGGCGTGATTCCTCCCCCCACCTTTAGCTTCCGGCTGTAGTCTGTAGACACAAGTGTCGCGCCTCGCTGAGGTAAGAGAAGGAAAGCACCTGTTAGCGATAACCATGGCACTGCGCTATTGCTTAACATCTGGTAAGATTTGATACATGTGAAACGCTCCGTGACAGTCGAGAATGACAGATTTCTATCAAAACTGCTGACAAACAGATGTAGCAGGAATGGAGGCCGACCAGTCACTCTTGGCTGCCAGTCTGTCGTCCGTGTACACCTCTCCGTCTCAAGGAGACAGCTCGGCTGCCAGTCTGTCGTCCGTGTACACCTCTCCGTCTCGAGGAGACAGCTGAGCTGTCAGCCTGTCGTCCGTGTACACCTCTCCCTCTCGGGGAGACAGCTCGGCTGCCAGTCTGTCGTCCGTGTACACCTCTCCGTCTCGAGGAGACAGCTCGGCTGCCAGTCTGTCGTCCGTGTACACCTCTCCGTCTCGAGGAGACAGCTGAGCTGTCAGCCTGTCGTCCGTGTACACCTCTCCCTCTCGGGGAGACAGCTCGGCTGCCAGTCTGTCGTCCGTGTACACCTCTCCGTCTCGAGGAGACAGCTGAGCTGTCAGCCTGTCGTCCGTGTACACCTCTCCCTCTCGGGGAGACAGCTCGGCTGCCAGTCTGTCGTCCGTGTACACCTCTCCCTCTCGAGGAGACAGCTCGGCTGTCAGCCTGTCGTCGGTATACACCGCACGGATCGTAATTCTCATGTGTTTTCCATTAGATGCTCTTTTATAGTTCTATCACTTGTGTAATCAGTGCCAAACTAATTAAAGAAATGTCTGTAGCGTTTTACTGTTATGGAGTCTAAAATAATTTTCTTGTTGTATGGAAAATAAAGGAATCCATCTTTCATGATGCTTAATCATACAAACAGTTCGTGTACCCTTTAGTTTTCCTTCGTAATAACACGGATACAGGTTTCCACTGTGGTTAAATGAGGAAAACTACAGGAGCCCGGTATTTCACGTTGTCGCCTCTGTATCTCCTGTACCCCATCACTACGATGAGACTCCAGTGTCCTCCTCCTCTTATTAAGGTTTTCTCATTATGTGTATATGTCGCAATTGTGAATAAAAATATTAGGACCTGTTTGTGTTTTTTTCCAGACTTCTGTACATTTTCCCTTTATTCCCTTGGATTCCTTCAAGTTTTTGGAATCTTGTCCGTCTTCCATTACTCGTAAATTCTACTTTACCAATATAATCTTAATTCTTTTTCCTTTAAGATGCGTGACAATGCGATATAATCCCTTTAATCTCTCACGTACAGGAACTCATCCACGTATTGAATTTTCAGATACAGCAAAGAAACAAACATCGGTATTAGAATTATGCTTCCCAGTTTATAATGGAGAACACACAAAACTAGTTCTTAATATTTCAACATGGGTTTTGTTTATAAAGTCCGTGAAACTAAAGTGGATCAGCAGAGCCGACCTGTCTCTCATGGTCGAATGGCTCTTCCTTTGTCTGTTGGTGTCGCAGTTAGACAGAGAGCGAGAGGAAGAAATGAGATAGAGCCTGGGTGGAGGGAGATGAGGCAAATTCCCTGTACACGGTGGAAATAAAACAAATGTTTTCGTGTCTGTTTTTATGACTGGAATTCGTGTAAAACTCCAAAGTCTGGGAGTGGTGTCGTATCTTCAGCCTTTTATTCAGGGCTGTTGGCCAGTGGAAGGTAAGTGGAGAACCCAGTGTAAATACCTGCAGCCAGGTGGTGAATAATCAAATACACCTGGAAACATACATATATAGGCATATATAATTTATTGGACGTTAATTAAACAATGAGCAAATATTTACTTAATTGTGCACCATCTTTTCTCTTTCCTCACTTTGTCACAGATGTTTCCATGGAAACATGGACTTCCGGAAACACTAAGTGGATGGGCACCAAACTACACGAAGGTGGAAATCATATTTAATGAATGGACCGTATGAAGCAAGTTTATAATAAATGATTCCCCTGAGTAATAGTCTGACTTGAGTGGAAACAGTTGCCATGGCGAAATTGTAGCTATATTTCAGTTACACGTTTGACTGCATTTCAATGTCTTTGTGTGTGTGGTAAAAAAACATCTTAAAGGGAGACAACTACCTTTGCCTCAAAGTTCACCCAATAAAGAAGCTTTTTGATTCTGACGGGATTAAGTTCAGTTTATGTTAAATAAAACAATTAATTTGGTATCAATCGCATGACCGATCCTACATATTTCTAGTTAAACTTTCCCTGTTATTTAGATCATCTACGACTTTAATCGAGCTGTCAGCATTTTAAAACAAATTCCCCGCCACAGGGTTAGGGAGACAGAGGCGGATGTGAAAATGAGGAAAGTTTAGACTCCAATCGAACTTCGCCATCAGAGTGGAACGGACGGGTTATGGAGAAAATTACATCTGGGGACAGGGAGCCAGGCGACATGCGGACTGGGATAGAGCAGGGGCAGGTAACCACGGCTGACTGTCTTAGCAAATGACGGGAGGTGATTACCGCCACCTCTCATCATCAGCTCAAAACACATACATACATTCATCATCATAAATAGTTAGCTTACTATATTACTGTCGCTGGTCTCCCAGACCCAGCGGTGTGGCCACGTGCACGGGACACCTACGCGACGCTAAGACCCTCCCTCTCTCCTTACCCAAGGAGCGCTCCTGAGGTCGCGGTACAATGAATTCAAACCCTGCCGTTATCCAAACAGACTCTCCGGAAAAGAGTCTGGATGGCGAATCTGAAAGAGAAATACCGTGAACGGAAGCTCTGGGTCGCCGCTCAAAGCACAAACTGTGTACGTACCTTGAGGGTCAACTGCCAGCAGAGTTGACCGACAATTCCCGCCAACACTCACTACGACCCCTCTTTGTTGTACAGACGGCATGGCTCTGCGTGGTCAAGGAAGCAAAACCGGAAATGCTTAAAGCTGTTTAATCTTCATATTGAATCAGGTGAGAAGCTACAAAACCATTTGGTAAATGCACCAGCCCAGTGTTCGCTATACATCTGTGATCCATGTAGAAAATGAACTAATCAGTGTCTGCGAGGAAGAAATACTTTCTTTGGCAAACAATTCCACAGGATCTTTAATAGTTTATGATTAAAGAGCTGACATCTCTGGAAAGGAGCAATTGTCACTTCATGTGTCGTTCATCAACACAACGACCACTGAAAATATCATCCGAGAAGAATTGTTTTGCATTCACAGACTATGAGAACCGGTTCTATGCTACTTCCATTGCTGATATTATCATTGATAAATGCTGACGCATTAGAACAAAGAAGAAGAAGAGTAAAAATGGGGCTAAAGTCAAGGATGGTAGACGATTGTTTGTGTGGACTAGGTAGTTTTTTAGTGTTCATAGATCAAAAGTTACAGCAAACAATACCTACTTATTCAGGAAGTAAAGGAAGATTTGGAGAAGACCAGAGATGTTGACGATCTGTTCTGAATAAAAATACTGTTTTATCTTATTATTGAAAGATCTGAGGGGATAGCACAATAACAAAGGGAGCAGACTAAGGTCGGATAATAAATTAGATTTTTAAAAATTGTGAATGAGTAAGAAAAAATATTTCTAAGTTTACACAAACGTTTGAATTAAGTCAACCACCTTGAGAGAAGAAGAAAAACTAATTGGTGTCTCCTCATTTTGTGACATCATCTGGGAAAGCAGGTCGGCCTCGTCAGTAAAACATACATAGACATCTAGGATAGCAGGTCGGTCTGCTCTGGAAGAGGTTTTCCAAGAAAGAATAATTACAGGCCTAGGTCTGTTATAGTGCTATTGTTTGGTTAAGGAGGGGAAGGCGGGAGGGTGTTTGTTGCTCTACTGGTTTCGAGAAGTCGATGGAAACCTGCCAGATTTGCATAATAGGCTACACACAAAACTATTGAGGCGCAGACCGTTTTTTTTTTTTGTA
>JACATO010001193.1:0-22646 GCA_018389105.1 Nautilus pompilius | reverse complement strand
TTCCGAATAAGGAACCACACAGCCTATAAATCATAACTTGCTTTAATCACAAGGATCCCTGGGGTTAATAAAAGGAAACCATCAAAAGAGCTTGTTGATGACAGGCCACAGTTAAGTGATTTTTAAAAATTCAGTCAGTTATTTAATAGATGTTGTGATCAATAATTCCACAATTGAAACACGACCATGAGAGCGTAACGTACACGAACAACGGACGCAGAGTCATTACACAGAATTGCAGGTTATAACGATAAGATCTTTAATAAAATAATCGACAAATGTGCTGCGCTTAACGAATGCGACACACTGGTTCAAATTATAGTGGGTATTCACTTCACTTGTCCCAGTATCCGTAGGGACACCTCCACAGGTTTGTCTAGTGCATTTTCATAAACTGGCGGAGCCCATCCCACTCCAGGTTGAGAGTCAAGGTGAAAGTCAACCTCTCAACAGCAGTAGTACGCACTTCCGATCCCACCAGGGAACGAACCCTAGACGCCAGGATTGACGAGCGAACTCTCTACCCACTGCGCCACCACACCATCTATATTGAGTATTATAAACGGGAAATATTACCTACTTCCTGTCTTTACCTATACTCTGCAGCTTCCTTACTTAAAAGGACAGGAGAAATACCCATTACAAGTGACGGGATTCCTGGTACCTCCCTTTCTCTTGAGCAGCAGTGTATTTTAATGCCATTACATGCATGCATGTGTGCACTAGCTACACACTTTATTAAGACCTGTGTAGCTTTTCAGACGTGGACCTGACCTGAGTTGAATGGTTAAAATTAGGTTCACCACAAGATGTGTCAGGTAATCTCTGCAACACCATATATATAACTCGGATAAACACATCTGCAGTCAGCCTAACAGGTAGGGAGGAAAGACAGAGATGTTGCGGCATTCGGATACTGCGTGGTAGTGGATGCTGAGACTTTGGTCATTCTAGTTCATCAGCAATGGAAGAAAATCTCCGCTGCCAGGGAGATTTATGGTCGCAAACGTAGTACAGACAGATTGAAAAGGCGATTATGGGGGGGGGATAATGAAGTCCAACCGCCAACAAACAATAGGGAAATCTACATGCATATCTAGCAGTATCTGCGAATAACAGGGCAACAAATATACCCAGGCACCAAGTGAGACAGCAGAGTAGGCCGCTGAACACGGTTACCAATATGAAAAGAAGCTCGTGTTGTTTACAGAACGCAAACATCGGACTAAGGAAGGAACACTTGGCCTAATGAGTCACTGCCTTATGCGCAGATGGGAGAAGATTGATTTGCAGCTGTGGTTTTGTCTAGGCCTTTGGCGGTAGACTCCTAGTTCGGGGCATGTTCTGCTCTCATCCTCTGGGTTCCTTGTTATCCTTTAGAGAGCGGGATGAATGCCAAAGACGATCTCAGCATCACTTTCGATCAAGTGCATCCAGTGATGCTTCATATGTACCCTGATAGTGACGGCTACTTCCAAAATGACAGAGCTGCCCTTCTACCGTGTCCTTCAGTCATCTTTCGTGGCCAGCACAATCCTCGGATTTCAAATCTAATTAAATGAGCATCTATGAGGGTGAAATTGAACGATTCAATCGCCATCATGCTCTCCTGCCTGCCTTGCTCCGTACACGGTGTACACTATTAACGACTGAATATAGAGATATTCTTCAGGACACATCCGAGCTCTCTTTGGATTCTGTGCCACGCCGTGTGATGGCTATCGTTTTGGAGAAAGGTGGGCCAACCTGTTATTACATGTAGATTGTAATCCTGTGGTCAGCAGGTGGAGATCACTACCATAATAGAGGGTGATATCTTTAAAATTATGACATGCACGAAGAGTTTGAAATATCGATCATTTCTCTTTCGCATATATCAGACTGAAGGATGAGTCAGCCTCACTTCGGCTTCGTCGACTGTTACGAAAACTTCAAAAGGCATGACATTTACGCGACATTATATACGACGGATAGTAAATATCCGAACCTATTTTGAATATGGATTACTTACGAATTCAGTCTTGGGAGAAGGGTACGAATTGGACGAAAACAGGGGAGATAATTAGTTTGATATTCAGGATGTAAAAACCCACCTGACACATGTTCAAGAATAGTATTAAAAAAGAAACGAGAAATGCAATACAGATGTAGAATACACTTGAGTTTCTTTGTTTGTTTTGGTCTTTTAAAACTGCTTGCAAAGAAACGCACAAAGACGCAAGAAGCCACGCTGACTTCATACAAACCTGGCGAGTGGGAGAGCTCCGATACCTAACCGCTATTCCATGCTGGTCGGTCGAAAAATCACATTTCCGGACGTCGGAAACCTTAGTTTTAAAGACACCTGTTGTTTCAAACAAGGAAACTTATTAATCTAGAAATCAATATTTCTTTCCAGCTAGAGCAGCATCTGGTTATCTGAATAATCAATAGCCTTGGAATGTGCCGATAAAAGAGTCTTTTAAACGCACTCGTTTTGAGGAAAATAAACTCAAGTTTCTGGTACGATTGCGTTTCTTCGCATCTGATACTGCCGATTTGGGAAAAAACTCTTTAGCATCCCAAACCGTGTAGGGTGCACTGTAAACAGACTGTCAACGACGATTCTTGGTAAATCAACACTATCGTCGATTCTGGATGCTCCTTATTCCTTTCAAGGACAGAAACGTCATAAAATCAGTATTCAAAATTCATCGAAAGAAAAGGACAGTGTGTGTTTCTAATCGGCTCATATCCCCCTTTTTTTTCTTCCACTAAGCAGTTTGTATTAGGTATCGCTTTTAAATTGTGAGGCTATATACACTGAAAACCGAGATTATGGACTCGCCAGTGAGGTAACTCAAGCATAAAGGAAGATATTTCGATGAAAACATTCCTGTGTGGCTTATACCCGAAAATAAACTTTAGTTTTTTATGTGTGGACTTTATGACAATGCTATGCTGCCATACTTGTAATCAAACGAGAATCACGAGTGAAATACGGGATAGTTCATTGGTGAGTCTACAATTGCGTTCTCAGAAATATGGAGAATATTATATTAATTGGTGTTTTGCATTTTAGAAAACAGTTTAGAACAACAAATTTTTTTTTACTTACGAAAGTTATGAAAAATTATAATAATAAAAACTTATGCTTCTAAGTTTCATTGACCATACTCCTTTTACTTCTTCCTTAGTGACTCCCATGAAAAATAAAACTATTTTTGTTCACAAAGTACATAACATCAAGTGTCAGATGTTTTAGCCATTAACAGGTTCTATTATACAGTTATTGGTTATAATTTTAAGACCACTCAGTAAAACTCTTTTTCATTGGCCTTAATTTTAAGACCACTCAGTAAAACTCTTTTTCATTGGTCTTAATCCTAAGACTACTCAGTAAAACTCTTTTTCATTGGCCTTAATTTTAAGACCACTCAGTAAAACTCTTTTTCATTGGCCTTAATCCTAAGACTACTCAGTAAAGCTCTTTTTCATTGGCCTTAATTTAAGACCACTCAGTGAAGCTTTTTCATTGGCCTTAGTTTTAAGACCACTCAGTAAAACTCTTTTTTCATTGGCCTTAATCTTAAAATCGTCAGGCAAAACGTTTCACCTCATAGTAAAACCTTTTCCATTAGCCATAATCTAAAGATCATCCAGTAAAACTCTTCTTTGTTTTTTAAATAGGTATTTACTAAAACATTTTGCACTTAACATTATTTTTCATTTATTAATAAAATCGTTTGTCACTGGATTCTAGGCGGATTATCACAACGGCAATCGGTAAGTGGTGTTTGTCGTGTGTTAAAAGAAGCAGGAAGCCGCTAAAATTAATTGTATACCAGAAGCCAATATTTTATTTTATAATCCGAGTTTTATCGCAACGTAAACATTTTTATTTGCCTTCATAGTTTTTTTGTTTGTTTGTGTAATCGCTGCAAGTTTCCCGAGATTCCAGACCACACTTAGCTGATTCCAAGAAACAAAGCGCAAAACGTTGCCAGTGCAGTCGAAGAATTCTTGGTCAGCCATTGGAATACACAAAACCGGCTTTGTTCGAGTCCCTGTTTACTGCTGGCTCGGAAATGACAGTATGGATTTTACAGGAGAAAAAGCCTATGAATTTCTTTGTATTTCCGTGTCTGTGTGTAGTATTTTCAGAGTGGTTCCGCGATTCGATTCACTGGCTCTGAGAAGTACGATCTCTTCTTTTTTCTTTTTTATTTTACGATCCATTGCTCCTTAGGAAACTAGTCCAAGCAGAAACATCGAGTAATTTCCAGCAAGTGCCAGTTTGGAAAACGGAAACCCATTTTGATTGAAAAAAAAAAAAAACATCAAGAATATTACGATAAATAGCTGAGAATAAATACCATAAATATTTTTAAAAAAATGTAGTGTGCGTGATATATTAATACACCACAGGGCCTTGGTTTCACAAATGGAGGTATTTAAATGTTTTGCAGAAGAATATTAAGGCCAATTTTCGTTCGGTGCTGTCACCACGATGAACAGATAGCGTGCAGCATGTACTTTTGATTTGAAAACCATTGTGTAGTAATATCTCCACCGGGTACTGACTCGCCGAGAGGAATAGCCCTGGACAACAACCAACTTGCTACTGAGGTAAAACAAAAAATATACCTTAAACTAATTCGAGTGTGCTGTTTTCGAATCTGAAATCAGAATTAACCCAACACGTAAGGATTTTCAGTTACAGAAATAAATAGAAATGTAGTGTCATATATTTTGAGTGTTCTTTTTAGTACTGGGCACAAAAAGCAGGCTACGTGGGAGAACCACGTGGTCGCCTGCTCACGTGTACACGCGTGAATACCGCGCCTCGTGCGCTGTAGTGGAGAAGTGTCAATTGCACCCCGTTCTTCTCCATGTTTGCACCTCCGGACTGACACTAGTTGAATGGGGAACGAAACGTCGACGCCATTCGCCGTGCCAACAATGGTGTGGCGGGAGCCGAAGAATCATGTGAATGACTGTCAGTTCTGCACGGTTAAGGTGACTGGTTTAACTAAAAAAAAAACAAAAAAACACAAGATAACATATCCCGATTGCGACTCAGCAACAAAACCCGTGCCACATGACGACGACATTCTGGAGCCTGTGAAACCAGCCACTGATGACGATGGAAGTGATGATGGTAGCGATAATTCTGATAAAACTGAGCTTTGTGAATCAGCAGAATTTGGAGTCGAAGAAACAACAACTCGCCCGATCAACCTAGAAGAGTTAAATGGCCTTGTCAGGGACCTGGAGCTGTCTAAGCAAAATGTGGAATTGTTGGGATCGTGATTGCAAGAGTGGAACTTGTAGGCAGAAGGCACGAAAATTTCTCATTTTCGTGTACGCCATGCTAGTTTGGCAGCCTTCTACCAGATGAAGAATAGTGTGTGCTACTGCACTGATGTGAACGGCCTCATGAAGCAACTAGGATATGGACACCATTCTGATGAATGGAGGTTATTGATCGACTCAAGCAAGCTCGGTCTGAAAGCCATGCTTCTCCACAATGGCAATGGAGAAAAATCTGTGCTTGTGGCACATGCTGTCGGTATGAAAGAGATGTACTAGTCCATGGAACTTCTACTGAAACTCACCAAATATGCTGACCACAAGTGGAACATATGCGGTGACTTAAAAGTGATAAACCTATTGCTTGGTTTGCAGCTTGAGTATACCAAACACGTGCTTCTTGCGCTTGTGGAATAGCCGATACGATGCAAATCACTATAAGATCAAAGAATGGCCATTATGAACCGGAAAATTCTATGTGCAACACCTGCCACTGTTAAGTCTGCAAAGAATATTTCTTCCTCCAATGTATGTAAAGCTGTGCCTAATGAAGAGCTTTGTAAAGGCAATGAGTGTTGAAGGTGTGGGATTTCTTTATCTGAAAGAAAAATTTGGAGCGATTTTAACTGATGCCAATTTGGAATATTTGTCGGACCACAAATTCGCGATTTATTTTCCGATCCAGTCGAGGCTTAACCCACTGGAGCTGGCTGCATGGGAAGCTTTCAAACTGGTAGTCCACAATTCCCTTGGGAACTACAAACCAGACAACTATGCCGAGTTGGTTCAAGACACGATAAAAGCCTTTGAAGAAATGGATTGCCGTATGTCGCTGAAGTTGCGTTTTCACATTCACACTTGGATTTCTTCCCAGCCAACCTTGGTGCTGTGAGCGATGAGCACGGAGAGCGGTTCCACCAACACACAAAGGCAATGGAGATCCGCTATCAGGGGAGATTCGACTCCAACATGATGGGGGACTAATGTTGGCTTCTTCAGAGACAAACCGCTGCTATTCACAAGCGTAAAATCAAGTACCTAAATCATTTCTACACAGTTAATGTATACTTTATACAATGTGCTTGAGCTTCCGGATCACAGTTACTGTACAATATGCAATGTGTTTATATTGTGAAATTAAGTTATTTTTTGTGATGTGCTCGATTTGTTAATAAACGACGACTGAAAATGCTGTTCTTCTGTAACTACAAACCCTGACGGGCTGGGGCAGTTCTTGGAACCAGCTGCTTGGTTTGATAAAGGGCACCTGCATGTACCTCAGTAGCAGACGGAAAGTTATCATTTTGTTGCCCAGTGTAATTTATTAAGCGAAGATGAAAAATATCTCTGGAGAAAATTTTTCGTAAATAAGTTTTTTTATTCGAATAACTTCTCCAGCAGTCGATTACTTACACACATATTGAATTTGTATGGAATATTGGATAATTTATTGATAGGTTCAGAATTATGCTCTCTGCATGCACGCAGTACCGGTATCGTTAGGAATTAAGGAGATCTTCGTAAATATTTCATATATCATATTCCTTAAATGTTAAGGTGTCGTTATAGCCGCTAGATATAAGTGACCGGATTAGCAAACCATCAGCTATGAAACATCTTCCTTCCCACCGTAAGTCGCATAGCACGTCACGAGCCATGTCGCAGGTGATTTTAGTCGGTAAGTCTCACCAACAACGATGCTCCCGAATCGACCCTTAAAAAAGGGTCCCTACTAGAAACTTTCACATTTATATATGGAATGAACACGCCGGGGAGGTACGCCAAACCCTACTAACCGGTCTCGGCTGGAATTCGAACACGAGACTTCAATCATCGATCACCCTAAGATCATTATATAGAGGAATAATATCTTATACCCGAGTTATTGCAAAGTCTTATGCAGTTGGAAACATTCTGTATTGTATTTTGTTGAATGGCTTTCCACCACATCTGTGCTAATTTATAACGGTTTTAAGAAAAAGGACAAACTTTCCATTAATCGCATTGTCTTTTCGAAACTGACCACAAAGCCGAACGATTTGCTAGAATTATTAAGCGGTTCATTAGTTGGTCTACACCTTGAAATGACATTTTCAGAAGGGAGAAAGGAAGCAGCCCTTTTTGTTGTTGAACAGCCTAGCTTTTAATTATCTATTACAAGCCGGAAAGAAGGAGTAAAAAAGATCAGATTTACCCATTCGAGATATGAGACAACTGTAAAGAAGATTGATAGAGATTTGCAAACCAATTAATGTGCTTGAGCGTATGGACGGACGTAAATTCTTTTGGCCATCTGCACGCAAAGAATACTAAGGGCGACAACTGTAAATTGGTTAAAACGGAATCGTGACGGGACATTATTAGAAAAAAAACTAAACTAAATACTATCAAATGTATCTTAAACAGCTGGAATAGCAGAGGTAATTGTTGATACCGGTAATGCTGACAACTATAGGTAACAAAATCACCTCGTTGCTATAGTAACTGTTTGTTGAGTGCACAAGTGACCTCAAAATGCCCCGGTTTGGGTTTCTACGGTATCATTAAATTCATTTTGGTAGGGATAAGAAGACTTTTTTCTTGGAATTTTCATCTGATTTAGTTTTAGTAGTAATAATAATAATAATAATAATAATAATAATACTAATAATAATAATAATAATGGTGGTCCGGAGGAGAACCCCTCGCGCTGTTGTTTCTTCTGTTGTTTTTTTTTAATTAACGAAGGCTACCTGTTAGTTGTTTCATTTAGGTGATTTTACCAACCGTTTTACGCACCGAGCCACTACCGGCAGGTGGTAGCTGTTAGCTCAGTGTTCACGAACAATACCCGTACCGAAAATACGCAATTCCCCCACATTTCTGCGCGATTAACCACCATCCTTATTGATACTTGTCTACAGTAATGGTGCCTTCAACTAACTAACCGGCCGGAAGAAGGCGACAGCGAGGTGAGCTGGAAAAGCGGACGGATATACATCTTCCCCCACCCCTCCAGGTGAAAGCATCTTTCCCAATAGCTTTTCTGCAGCGTTAATTCCGATAGAATTCCCAGAAAACCGAATTTACCCCCCCCCCGATACTTTTCACGCATTTACGGGCGATGTCGCAGAGCTCTCTTATTAAAAAAGACTACATCGCGTCATAGCTGTGCACAGTGGTGTGTGTGTGTGGTGGTTGTACGTCACAACTGTAGAAGAACATCCATCAGTAGCGCTGTCCGAACCTCGGTCTCGGCCCACCCCCCGCGGTGGCTGTGAGGTGGAGACAGCGCCACTACCGGGCTGCGCGCGACTCTCTAGCGTCATGCCAGAAAAATCACAAGGAAAAAAAAGGGGTGTGCAATATATTGGGCGAGCAGCGAATTAACGCATTCATCTCAAACGGTAAGACGGGATTTAGACCAGAACTGTTTGCCCTTAATCTCAGAAAGCTAATAAAACTAAGGTTATTTCTATATATAAAATCTCTCTCCTTCCCCCCCCCCACACACAACAGCAAAACGACCTCGAAACATTGCGCGAAATTCCGCCAGAACAATCCCAGATCTGCCGGAAAATATTCCTCGGACATTCTATGGATTTGTTAGAGATCAAAGATGTTTGCAATTTTGGGTGGGGATGCGGCTTCTACAAAGATGTTTAGATAACGCACACCTCCGAAGCCAACATCACCCTTGTCCTCAGGTAATGTCTAGCACGGGAAGATTGTGGAGACGTATGAAACTATTAAAGAACACACCATCCTGTTAGTAAAGATTGAACGATGCCGCGATCTCATGCCTTCCAAGTCCTGCACTTTCTTATGACGATATTATTTGTCAAGAGAAACCGAGTTACTTACAAGGCGAACAGCAACCTGCCACGCTGACAGCAAGATCTGATCAATAATCAGCCGCCATGTGCACGTATCGAAACTTTTACAGAAAGTCGTTCTTTTAAGAAGTTCTGAAAACGGATGTTTGTTTGCAAAGAGATATATTTTTAAGGAATGTTTGCCGTCTCCAACGCTACCAGATACAAAGAGAAAAGAACAATAAAGAGGAAGAGGTAAAAGTAAGTTAGGTATATGATGGAAAGAAAAGGAAGCAATAGAGCCACATCTGTATTTATTATATACATGTACTACAAGAACTTGACACAAACTGTACAATTATAACGTACGTGTGCATTTGAAGCAGCATTCAGTGGGCACAGAGTTCTAGTTTCGAAAAAAAAAAGAAGAAATATTGAACGGGAACAAAAAGGCTTTTGTTCGATTGTCTGTCTGCGATGATTGCTGGACTTAAGTTCGGAGAATATATTTACCGACGTTTACGGCAACCGGTTGTTTAGTAATGAACAGGCGCATGAGAGAGAGAGAGAGAGAGAGAGAGAGGAGAGAGAGAGAGAGAGAGAGAGAGAGAGGAGAGAGAGAGAGAGGAGAGAGAGAGAGAGAGAGAGATCTTCTTCAAGCGTTTTCAATTAATGAAGGCTTCGAATGCAAACCAAGCGATTACCATCTCCACTCCACAGCTGTACGTACGGGTAAAATGATTATAAAAGGCTGGTGAAGTACTGAATTCAAATTGGCTCGATATTGGAAAATTACTTGATCAGAAGCAGAGTCGCTGACATATGGATTGGAAGGTTACCTGCAAACCATGAGTACCTTTAGAAGTAGGGGTTAATCAGGTTGAAAAGATTAGGTAAATAGTTCTTTGAATCTACGGTCCCTGCACAAATGAGGGAAAATTCTACTACTACTACTACTACTAATAATATAATAATAATAATATAATAATAATAATAATAATAATAATAATAACAACAACACAAACAACAACAACAATACAACAAACAAACAACAACAACAACCACAACAATAATAATAATAATAATAATAATAAAATACTAAGAATAATAATAATAATAATAATAATAATAATAATAACAACAACAACAACAAACAACAACAACAACAACAACAACAACAACAACAACAACAACAATAATAATAATAATAATGCGCTGTCCTATGTAGATGAGTAGAGGAATAGAGTTGTTATGTTACATCTATAATTTTTGCTGCTGATACCGTATTTATTTCATGTAGTTCGTTTATCGATCTGTGAAGTGTAGCGATGAACTAATCAATACAAAATTGACCATACTAAATAAAACAAAAATTATAAAATTAAATAAATTATATTGAATAAATTAATGAAATGCAATGACAATGAACATTGTTAGTACTATTACTACTACTAATATTATTATTATTATAGAACTGAGTGAGGCAGGTGGACCAGACCCGGCTCTGCTAGATATTCCCGACATCGCCATCTCAAGAAAAATCTCGGAATCGAAAGTTGCGACAATGAGGCGCTAAACATCGCTCCGGTAATGTTATGTAATGCGCTTTCCAACTTACCAATCGGCCGCTGCAGATCGATGCATCATTGAAGCGAGCGAGCTCCGTCCGTCGATTAATAATTCATGGGGTGCTGACGACACGAGGCACATGCAACCAGGGACCGGGGTAGAGGAGCTGGCAGTCGGGCCCCGTTTGTCGCTCCGGCCAGGCCCCCAGACGTCGGACCGAACCGTAGACGATCCGGGACCGCGACACGCGCCGAGCCGCCCGCCCGCCCCCCCACCGACCGATCGGCCTCCATCTCCCTGCGAGAACGCGGGTGACTTTCGTGGGTTCGCTTTGTGCTTTCCCGGAGGAACCCCGCGACGATTTCTTGAACTGAAAAATAAAACAGCTGCCATCGATGTCATCGTACTAGCCCGGGTTTTCCAGAGAGCGTGAAGAGATGTTCGGGAACTATTCGATCCGTAACTCGTCGGTGGTGTTCGCGGCGGAGTTCTCTCTGCCCGTGCAGATCGCCTTCGGGATTACCTACGGGCTGATCGCGCTCACCACTCTGGTCGGAAACCTGTTGGTGCTGTGCGCCGTGTTCAAGTACGAACGACTGCAGATACCCACCAACTACTTCGTCAGCAGCCTCGCCTTCGCCGACGTCACCGTGGCCGTGCTGGTCCTGCCGCTGTCCCTCGTCTACGACCTGACGGGAGGGTGGCCCTTCGGCTGGGTTCTGTGCTACTTCTTTCGCTCCTGCGACGTCATGTGCTGCACCGCCTCCATCCTGCACCTCTGCTGCATCTCGCTGGACCGCTACTGGGCCATCACGCAGCCGCTCACCTACGACACGAAGATGTCTAACCTGCGCGTTGCCATCATGATAACGACGGTGTGGGTCTGTAGCGCCGGCATCTCCTTCATCCCCATCTATCTCGGCTGGTTCACCAACGACCCGGACTCGCTCTACCGAGACACGGGCACGTGCGACCTGTCCGTCAACAAAATCTACGCAGTCTTCTCTTCTATGACTTCTTTTTACGTTCCCTTCATCGTCATGATCTTCGCGTATGCGGCCATCTTGCGGATCGCCAAAATCCAGGTGAACGCCATCAAGAAAAGCCTGCCAAGAAACGATAGTTCGGGTAACCCCCGCCAGGGGGGCAAGGACGCCAAACTGGAGTCAATAGCTAGCGACAAAAAGGCTCTGAGGACTTTAGGAATAATCATGGGTGTCTTTCTAGTCTCTTGGCTGCCCTTTTTCCTGATGTACTTGATTTTCCCGTTCTGTGACCACTGTCACGTGTCACCCACCATAATCTCCATCATCACGTGGCTCGGGTACGCAAACAGCTGCATGAATCCTGTGATATACGCTTTCATGAACAGAGATTTCCGGTGGGCCTTCAAAAAGACCCTGATGTGCTCCAAGTAGATGAAAAGAACCTGTTGCAGCGACTGGCCAGTTTGTTTAAACGAAACAAGCGAATTCTGTGATCTATTTTTGCAAGTTTTCTTAACTGTAACGGGAAAATTGTACAGATGAATGAAAAAGGAATTTTAAAGTGGAGAGGATTAATGTTTCTGTTGCAGTCTTGATTTGATCGGAGATGGTTAAATAAGTAAGTATTCCAGATTTATGAGGAGAGAGTGAAAGAGGGAGAGAGAAAAAAATATGCAAATTAGAGAAAGGGTGAAAGAAGAGAAAGATGAAGGTAGGGGAGAAATGAGGTCGGGATGTATGTGTAAGGAAAAGAGCGATTAAAAGATTAGAAGATACGATTCAAAGACACGAGGAGATGCAAATAAACAAGAATCTGTTAGTAAATATAATCGTTCAGAAGGATCTGGCACACGGCAGCAGGTACTTTTAGACAAACCGCCCAGTCCTTTTACACGATTTTATCTTTCCTAATTTTCTTCCAGAGTCAGTAAAAGAAAAGAAAAAAAAAAGGGACCGACCTGGCCTGGGGAAAATGCACAGCATATAGAAGAAAGGTACTGAGTTCTTTGATTGTGCGAGTTTCACTCTGTTCTGGTTCTTTGAAGACTTCAATAAGTGGGCATGTTTCCCGTACCAGCGGGAAATGAATTAATGCGGTTTGTCACGGAAGCTTAGATCCACATTGACTCGGGCCCCTGTTTTTCGGGGCAGGAGAGTGGAGGGAGGTACGATAGAAATTGGGTGTTCTTTTTGGAAGTGTACATTCACAGATGCAAAGATAACTGACAACACTCGTGAGGGATTTTACGAACTAAAATATCTATTTCTTCAGACCTTCGCTATATCTTTGTTCAGTGGAAACAAATATTCACTTCAAAACTAATCAACAACAACATTAAAAGAAGCTAAAAGTCTAAATTGTATTTTAATAGTCTAATTAAACCGTGCATACATTCTTAAGTTATTTTACCCTTTCCCTTTATTTCAAATTAAAGAAAACTAATAAAATTGTAATCCATACATATTTTGCATTGTTTTCTGATGTTCCATCCCGGCAAAGACGTCTTGCTCTTCTGTTTCAGCGTCCATCTGCTTCATGTGGTAGTCGAACTATTTACAGAACAAACCATTATGAATAAACTCCTCTTCAAAATTCAGACGGAACACGTTCTTGTTTTAACACTTGGCCCGTTTCCGAAGACTTTAAGACAAGTAACAGAGCACTTATTCGGCAGGTGACGAGAGAGAGGGGAGAGAGGAGAGGAGGGCGAGAGAGGGGGAGGTAGGGAGAAGAGAGAGAGAGATCGAGAGAGAGAGCGAGAGGAGAGGGAGAGAGAGAGGAAGAGGAGAGGGGGAGGAGAGAGGGAGAGGACGAGAGATGAGGCGAGGAGAAGAGAGAGGGAGAGAGGAGAGAGGACGAGAGCGACTCTGATCGAGAGAGAGAGGAGAGAGCCAGAGAGGAGGTCGAGAGAGCGAGAGATCGAGAGAGAGATCGAGAGGGGAGAGAGAGGAGAGAGGATGAGTGGAGAGGAGGAGAGAGGAGGAGGAGAGAGGAGGAGAGAGAAGGAGAGAGGAGATGGAGGAGAGGAGGCAGAGGAGAGGAGGTCGGAGAGACGAGAGGGAGCGGAGGGAGGAGAGCGAGAGAGAGAGAGAGGAGAGGAGGAGATGAGCGAGGAGGGCGGAGGCGCGAGAGGGAGAGAGCTCTTGAGACGAGAGAGGAGAGAGGGGGAGCTGAGGGAGAGAGAGAGGGAGAGAGAGAGGGGGAGAGGTGAGAGAGGAGAGGAGAGGGGAGGAGAGAGGGAGAGAGAGGAGAGAGGAGAGAGAGAGAGAGGAAGAGAGCGGAGAGAGGGAGAGAGAGAGAGAGAGAGGGGGAGAGGGGAGGAGGGGGAGGAGAGAGAGAGGGGAGAGGGAGAGAGGAGCGAGAGAGAGAGGAGAGAGAGAGGAGAGACGAGAGGAAGGAGCGACGAGAGAGAGAGGAGGAGAGGAGAGAGGATGAGACGAGAGAGAGAGGGAGAGAGAGAGAGGGAGAGAGAGAAGAGAGGCGAGAGAGAGAGAGGAGGGAAGAGGGAGGAGAGAGAGGAGAGGAGAGAGAGAGCGAGAGGAGGAGAGAGGAGAGAGAGGAGGAGGAGGCGATAGGAGAGAGGAGGGGAGGGGAGGAGAGAGAGGAGGAGAGGAGGAGAGAGAGAGAGAGGAGAGAGGGAGAGGAGAGAGAGAGAGAGGAGAGAGAGGAGGAGAGAGAGAGAGAGAGAGAGGAGAGAGGGGCGGGCTCCTTTCCGTGGAGATCAGCTGTTCTCAGTACTGAGCCTGGGAGCTCTCGCTCTAAGATCTGGCAGGTGCGTTTCAGTCGCCATACGCTCGGATAAGAATAAAATATATGATGATAATTCGCTTTTATTCAAGGCAATGCTAGAACAGCAGTCGGTGCGCGCTTACAGGCGAGATTGTAGGGGGTAAAAAGGGAAGACCCCCCCATCCATGATAGAACTCTTAACTCTAAGAAACGAAGGAGGAAACCGGAAACTCTGCGGGATCGGCTGGTAAAAGAGAGGGAGAGGGAACCGTTCCAAGGGTGGCACGTAAAAACCGGCCCCATCTCTAGCGGGGGATGGAGCTCGGGCTCGTCCAGCCTCTGGGCTACGATCTTTTTTTGTCTTTTGGGGGGGGGGTGGGGAGGTGTAGAAATGGAAGATGCATTTATCATGGCGAGAGAGTAATTCTTCAGAGAGTAGAAACTGTTCGACCTGCTGGTGAAAATTCTAGGTGGAAATTAAGGATAAAAAAAATGTTATGATTTAGGGATAAAAAATCTTTTCTATGAGACGACAGCCTAGCGGTGGACTAGAGTCTGAAGATGGGGGAAGGGATAGAGGGGAGGGGAACGAGAGAGAGAGAGAGAGAGGGGGGAGTTGTACACAAAAGAAATGGAAGATAACAGCGAGAGAGGAGAATAAATGAGATAAGGGGGGACACACGGGTAAGATTGGGAGAAAAAGAAAAAAATGAGGGGAATTTACTCTCGAACCATTTTTTATTCTTTCTGGTAATGTTATTTAGTGGCGGGGCGGGCAGCGGATCAGGACCGGAAGCGCGTCATTTGACTCGCCCAAAGTCGTCTGCGGACTGGCGAGCATATATCTGAAATACTCGGCTACTAATACGGCCCATTGAGTATTCGACGAAGTGGATGTTTAACCCATTCACCAACCTTCGCGGGGTTTCTTAGCACCTACAATGGATGATTGATTCGCACGTTCTAAGAGGGGGAGGTTCCGGTTTTTTTTTTCCTTTCCCAAAACCGGCAATGTTTTAATCGATTATAATCAGGCTCCGCGATCCTCGGATTGATTTAATTATCTTGAGAGAGAGAGAGAGAGAGAGAGAGAGAGAAGAGAGGAGAGAGCGCGAGAGAGAGAGAGGAGAGACGCGAGAGAGAGGACGGAGGAGAGAGAGAGGATGACGTCAGTACAGAGAGAGGATGACGTCAGTACAGACACCACACACAGAGAGATGACGTCAGTACAAAGAGAGAGAATGACGTCAGTACAGAGAGAGATGACGTCAGTACAGACACACACACACAGAGAGATGACGTCAGTACAGAGAGAGATGACGTCAGTACAGAGAGAGAGAGAGAAGCCATCTTGAGTTACTCCGGAGAGCATCACTCATGGGTAATTTATGTCAAATACGTTTTTGAAAAAAACAAAGCCGCGTTCATCCTCAGACCGGCTTAAAGTTATGGTCCCGAGTAATCCGAACTGAAAGAAAATGTCTCAAAATCTAAGCTGGGCTGATCTAATAAGTCTAATCACTCCTGAGTATAAGACTTCTAAGGATTCTAAGGGGAAGTCCCGTCTATGCCCGTTCTGAAACACGGACCGGATGCCTACTGTCTTCTCAACTTACTCGAGAGTCGCAGACAGTACAGCATTGCATTGGTTGTCGACATCTGATATTTTCAAAATCGAACCATCCGGTGATTTTTAATTGTGTAAACGATTGAAAACTCTGGCGAGTCTTAACCTCGGAAGTAATTAAAGGGACCGCCATCCTCCACGTTGTCCGTCTGACCCTGGAGTCGAGGCTGAATCGACATTATATTTTTAACTCGGAGTTGAAACAAGATTTGAATTTGAAATAGCTCACATGAAACAACAACAACAACAACACAAACTGTAGAATGTTTTACATTTGAGCCGAGATACAAACCATGACTCTCGATAATTTCTGTTACTTACCAGCGAGTAATTTCCTGAATTTAATGATGTAAGCGGTCAGTAATTTTGGCAACTCGTTTGTATTACTCATCAGGGTCGCTTCGATTATGGTTTCGACTTTCAAAGATAATAATATATAATAATAATAAATAATAAATAATAATAATAATAATAATAAATAATAATAATAATAATAATAATAATAATAATAATAATAATAATAATAATAATAATAATTGGCCGAAATTCTCAACCAAGGCGAGTAATCGAACGAATTTCCATTCCACTCTTTGAATTTAAGTTAACTAAATATTCTGGTGAAAGTAGCAATGCGAGTTAATATATTCTATCATCAGTTGTTTGACCAGCCGTTAGTGGAGGCATCACTGAGAAGTTTCCGGAGAATGCAATCGAGAACATTTTGCAAGTCGAAATAAGTTCGTTATTCGGCGTCCAGTCGTTAAATTTAGCCCGGTCCATTCCGCTTTTCAGAGAAAACCGCTGGGTCTCGTTCTCGCTGGAAGTCCATCGCTTTCAAAGAACCAAGCAACGAGGCCTGTCCACTTGAAACCGCTGCATGCGTTAAATACATAAGTAAAAGCGATAATCGCACCTGGAATGGTCTCACCTGGCTGTATTTAAGACAAAAAAAGAAAAAGAAGAGGGGAAATGGCTTTTGAATATCTTTGTTCGCTGGCTAATTAATGCGAGATGGGCACCGGTTAACACGGCGTCAGCGACTTCGATCGTCCGAACAGCGCAGCGCTATCTTCGGTCCTAATGGGATAAATCCTCTAAAAGGGTCGCGTGGCAGGTTCATCTTCAGCAAACAGAATCCGAGAAGGAAGCGAAATTATCCATCAGTTTTTTTTTTTTTTTTTTTTTTTTTTTTTTAAAAATCCCTTCGTCACCCGGCATTCAGCGCATCTCCGGCCCACGCGGTACTTCAGGAATATTAGACGTCATTTTCAGCCGCAACCGAACTGCGACGACGGCTTCGGGTTACCCTCGTCTTGATTGTCCCTAAACACACGCCGAGCTGTCTCTGAGACAGTTGGATGTTAACACAGCAGCCACGATACAAAAGAAGCAAACAAACAAACAAACACAAATTTTTTTCCTTGTTGTTTTCGTTTTTGTAATTTAAAAGTCTCACACGGCGGACCATCGTTCTGCATGTTTTGTGTTGTTGTTTTTTTCTTTCTTTTTTAAATTTGAATTTACGATTCCAGAAGTCGGTAACCCTAGAAGCACGTAACAGACAGACTCGTCGCTAACGGGTGGAGTAAACTGTCCTCCATAAGCTCCTTTTTTAGGTCAACCGCTGAAGCCGTGTAACGGAAATCACTGACGGGCTGGACCATTTAATTTTACTCTCAATATTTCAGGACGATCGCCTTCTATCTAAGACTTGAAATTTTATTTTTTTTTAAAAAAAAAAGGAAGAATAGAATCGCATCGCGCCAAATGCCACAGTTGTAAGTCTAGGATGCCATCTTTGCAACAACAACAACAACAACAAAACCGTTAGTAACTCATAAAGGAGCCGCTAGGTAGCGACAATTCCCGTTTTTCTGATTATTTAAAACAGTGGTCACCTTGCGATTAACGTTTGGATCGTCTGAGAGGACTGCGCTTTGTCAGTCGCTACGCAGCAGTTGTCGTAGTCAGAGGTTCAAACCACGAAGATTGTATTAGAAAATCAATTTCCATCAAAAGCTATTTAAATATAAGAACTTGGATGCAAGAACAAAAGAAAAATAATCGCCAACCCCACCCACTTATCGTGTATAATTTTTTCTCCAGTGGCACTGGTCGGCGTAATTACCTCCTTAACATTAACCTAAATGCATTGAAAGCGTATACCATTAAAACAGTTAAAATTATCCCGGTAATAGAACTTATATCGACAAATACGTATTCTTGATCGAAAGAGGAAACCAGAAACAACGGTCGATCGAACCTCGCAACTATTGCAATAATATTCAGTAGCGCGGTTTCTGTCTTCTGGCAGTGACCCTTTCAAAAGTAGTCGAGCGGCTCTAACCCCTCATCGGAGACTTGTGTTACGTGCGAATTCTAATCTTTCGATAGTATAAGATACAGGGATGGGAATGTATATGTAAGGACATTTTTCTAGCAAATTAATCTCGTGGAAAAAGACTTCCTATGCGCTAACAGAGTCAGATGAAAGCAAATTGAACGACGGTATAGCCGTCATTACGTCTTTGAATTGGTGGCGCTCTTGCTTGGTTACCTACCTTGTGACGTAATAAGCAAAAGGTGCTCGGAGACCCTCTCGGCGGCAGCTGGGTTGAGCGATTGGAATCCTGGGAAATGTAGAAAGTTTGGATAGCCAAGAAACCGCTCAACGGGGATTTACTATCGTTGCGTTTCTTCAAAATATTATTGCACCTTATTTTTTTTTAAAAAAAGAAATACAGAAGGGAGGAGATGAAGCATATATCATTATCAGGGCTTTCCTCCCGGAGCCAGTGATGCCGCATTCACAATTAATTGATGAAAGACGGGTGGCGGAAGAAATTACATGAGCTGAATATCTTTCTCCGATATAGGCTTTGATTTTTAGATAGGGTAGGAAACCGGAAATCCCGTCAAAAAAACTCTACACGGTGGGCTGAAATGGAAGAACGAGAATAAAACAGTGTTAGCAAGGTAGGTAGGCCAAACCGAATTAATTCTGACCCAATTCCACACACTTTGTAGTCTACCGCCCTTCCCACATATATACGGGGTGATTGCAAAGTAACTCCCTATTATTAAGTACTTGTAATTTATTTCTGAACTACAATTCTTACAAGAAATGGATATGATAAGCAAGTGTATAGCATGTAGTTTTATTTAAAATTCGATATGGGCGCCAGCATTCGCCACCAGCTTCTCAAGCCGCCTGGGAACCGCGTCAACTGATTCCACAAGGAACTCTTGTGGGATGGAAGACATAACTTCTCGTATTCGCCCTTCAAGTTCTTCCAAAGTTGTCGGTTTGGTAGAGTAGACTCGCTCCCATACATCATGGAACATACACAAAAAAATTGAGAAAAATATTACAATAATAGGATAAATTATAAGTATTTTATAATAGGGACTTACTTTTCAATCACCTGTATATCACACCACAACACACCACACCACACACACACACTACACACACACAAGAATCATCTTTTGAGTAAATTGTAAATCTTAAAATGCAAAACTGTGTTTTATATTTGTCAACATCTTTTCTATTTGTAACGCAAATTTGCCTAGAAATATTGAAAATATAAATGAACTGTACAATCTTTGTATGATTCAATTATTTAAACATACTTTTAATTACTATTACTACTAGAACTAATAATAATGCCCGAATTAACGATTGTATTTTATTCTCCTGTGGAACGAAATTAACTTTCAGCGGTAACTGATTAGTATCCATCACGTATAATGGGGAATGGATTCACTACGTTACATATTAATGATATCTACAAATGAACGAAAAAAAAATTAAGTTAGTATTTACATGATAAACTGAATCTGATGGTAAGAAAGATATCACGTGGTAAATTCTGCGTGTGAAGTTGTGATCTATTTAATAATGGAAGCTCTGCGCAAAAATCGGCGTTTTAAAAAACAAAATTCCACAGAAACTATTAAGAGTGTAAAATAAAGACGATTTGCCGACAGCTACAAAGAGAAAGAACAATTATTAAAGAAGGATAAGTTAGGGAAAGACAAGAAACGTTTGAAGCACAACTCGCTGGGTAAAATTCAGAGACAAACAAGAGATTTCAATTAAATAAAAATGGCGTTACTCGTTTCAAGTTACAAAGAGTACAATGGCCCCAGGGTTAGTATGGCTGTAGACGCACCTCTACTAACAGAATGTGACACGGTTAAATGAAGTCACTGCTATCTGGGAGCAGGACGAATACGCAGAACGGGAAGGCGGATAAGGAATACGGACATGGCGCAGTTTTTATATACATACCCTGCGGACGGACTTCCGGTCTTCCGCGTTGCGTTGAACAGTCGCACTGGATCTTCGGTGTCACGATTCATCGGTGACAGAGGTTTGTGGGCGTGTGTGAGCCGTATGGCTTCCGGTCGGCATTAATTATCATAGATCGTGACCACGTAGGTCTGGATTTTCAGTTATCGCTACGCGTGAGTCGCCGTCCATCGCAAAGATTTTAATGATGAATGCGGGACTTATCGTGTCTTAGTATACGCCACACCAAAGTAATCTGGTTCACCATTCGGCTCTTTTCATAAATTTTAAATTAAAACTCGCGAAAATCCGGTAATAGCAATTTTTTTTGTTTTAATGTATAGAGGTAACAATTACAATCTTTTGAATAATGAATGGTATTTGTTCAGCTGAAATTAAAATTAAAAAAAAAATCGATTAAATAATATCTATCAGTGACGTCATATAAAAGCTACCGATGGCGTCACGATAAGAAATCTATTATTGAGGTCATAAGATATAAATGTATTGCTGAAGCTATTAGAAGAAATCTATTGGTGAGTGCTTTAAGAATATGACCTCGATGACGTCATCAAGAAGTATAGACGATGATTGTTTCGCATCTTACACTCACTTGTAAGGATATGTTGTGTTTGTTGGCACTAAGCATTATTTAACTTTGTTTAGATCTCGATGATTCTCTGATTTTTCTATCGTTGCGCATATTCCTTGTCGCAGTATTCCTTTTGTTGTTTTCTCACTGTCGATTTAGAGGCTGTTAGCGAATGGAGCAATAAAGATTTTTTTTAAAAAAATGGTTCTTAAACAGCCATTTCAATTATATTTTTCAAAGTTTCACCGTTAAATTATTTTTATTTTTTTACTGTTTTAAAAATCTGTAAATTGAATAGGCAAGACTTAATTTTGAATTAATTCCTCGTCAACGCTAATTTCATTTTAGTTTTAAAGAGGATGTTAAAATGAAGCGAATCATCGAATATAATTCTTTTCATATATTCGAAAAGAAACAAATATTGTAAATTTTTCTTCTTTTTTTACCAGCATTTAAAGTTTTATTTTGGTTTTAATCAATTCTGAATTTAATCGTTCAATTTAAGTAGCCAAATTAGAAACTTCGGTATAACCGGTTGGTGAGCAATAATCAATTATTATGTTTTGATTTATCATTTTTTAAATATTTCATTCTCTCTTTCTTTTTATATTTTTTCAACGGCAAATCATTTCTGGAGTAAATAGCTTATTCCAGATCAATTTTTTTTTTCCAATTAAATGTTTTATTGCATTTTTAAAGCAGTTCTGCCCGACTGCACTCGTATCTTCGAGGATAACCGAGGTCCGTTAATGAATGTTCATACTGGGAAACTAAAACATTTATCGCAGCAGCTCATCTTTATCACGATTTTCAAGAGAACGTCTGATGTTTTACAAACATACACCGTCGACGCTGCTGTAGCTCTTTTGTGAGAGAAAACCACCATAGGCGTCTTTTACGTCAGATCTGTGCCTGTTGCGGTGTTGACACAGACGAGATGCCGGGCTAAAGGTCTTACTATTCTCTCCTTCCGCTTCGAGAGACATCGGAACCACAAGGTTGCCAGTGTCCGAAGTGTTGAAGTGAGCAGTTAATAAATTGCGGTTGTAATTTCGGCATTAGAACCGAACCACAAACAGTCGCTGGCGCAGATTACAAGTGTGTAAAATCAGTGGCACATTGATTAGCATGTAAAATCCAAACGATATAATTCATCGTGACGGCGCTACCTCCAGAGAGTCATTTTGTTACCTTACGCAGGGCATTCAGGGTATCTGAATTACTACCAGCACACGAAATAAAAACCTGTTCTTAGAGATGGTTTTGTTTTATTGCGCCTGACTCCAAGACGCAGACTGTGACCAACCATCGGCACCTGATGAAGCGAGTTCTCAGACCTTATGTTCCATGACACTTACGCCGTCTCTTATAGTCTACCTGAGATGTTTTCTCTACTAACAGATATCCCTTAAGAGTCGTATATGCGCCAATGCCTGCAAGGTGGTCAGTTAGAGTCGGATAGCCGATATATGAAACACTACAGGTACCAGAAGCCCGCTAACAACCGGAAGTAATCAGAAGTAAGCACCTTTGCAATAGAATTTTCGTTGCTTTATAACAAAGATGGACTTTATTCACCTTTCTCGAGTCAGTGAATATCATTTAATGTAGCTTCCTTCTGTGTTTTTTTTCTTTTTCAATACGAAGAATCGCAGATTTGAGCAGCTGCAGTTTAGGGGAGAAAGTGATTCTGAAGGTCGGCCTAGCCAGGCTGTGGATCCCTTCTCTTAAAATGCCGGTCATTGATAGGTTTTAGATCTT
>JACATO010001192.1:0-36069 GCA_018389105.1 Nautilus pompilius | reverse complement strand
ACTCTGAAAAGAATGATTTTTACGCATCGCTGCACAACCATAGAAATAATGGAGTAGACATCTTAGTGTGTTTGTGTACTGAACATGTATATATATATATATGTATATGCACATACATAATATCGCGCTCTTCTCTCAATCGGCCGAAAGCAAAATCTTGTCTTTCTTTTCCCCCGCTGATGTTTATAAATGTCTCGTGACCAACTTACGTCATCAAGCGAGTGCTGGTCTGCGCATTAATTAACCCTGCTAAGCTTATTTTGGTGCGTAGACACTCGAAGATGTTGTTTTTCAGTTTTCCGGCTCACAACCAGCTGAAACTCCGATATAGCAGTTTATAGGCAGTTTTTTTTTTTTTGTTGCTTCGCCCCGCTGATTAGAGCGGGCGAGATCTGTTCGCATTTCCAAGCCTCGCAATGCCACACGAACTTACACAAAACGACAGTACAGTTTGAGAACGTAGCTGCCCAGAAACTCGGGTTACACCGACCCGATTCGTATGCGTTCCTTTTACCTTACAACAATCCATTTTTTTTTGTTGTTTTGTTTTGTTTGTCCTTTTCTTACCCTGTCGCGGCGGAGCGATCTAAAAATACCCTCTTACCTGGTGGCTGATGAAGCAGTAAGAACGCGGGATCTACGAGATGATTACCTCCCCTAGTTACTCCATTACTTCGCGCTACGATCTGAACCTCTCAGCGTCTACGTCGAGCGCGGAGAAAGGTCTTAGATTTACCTTTCATAGTTATCTTTTTCTGTAAGAAGAAACATGCGCAATGCGACACACGTTTGTCTTGTTTATGGCGACTTCACTTGCTATTGTTTTGTTACAGGGAAGAACTATGCCAGCACTGTATCTATTGTCATCATCGTTATTATTGTCTGCATCTGGTTCGCCTTGGGTAACTTTTCCAAAATGGTTATAGACTCTGCTGCGATATGGCTGTCACGGTTCGTTTATTTTATGTGGACGTCCCGGTCATAATTGCTCCACGCACCAGTTTTTGGAAGATAGAGGAGTAATAATAATTTTTAAAAAATCACACCCTGTTGATCCCTCATCCGTGAGGATGTCAATCCTCCCCATCGTTCTAACGATGAAACCAAAGGCTTTTACTTTAGGATCATTCTGTAGGCAAAGTCCCTGCTTAGCTTGTTCTGTTGCCAAATTCTCAAACTTTGGAGAGAGTAGAGAGAGAGAGAGAGAGAGAGAGAGAGAGACGAGAGAGAGCGAGAGGAGGAAGAGAGAGAGCGATGAGCAGAGCGAGCGAGAGAGAGAGAGAGAAGAGATGAGAGAAAGATCGCGAGAGAGATAGAGAGAGAGCGAGTTGGAGAGAGAGAGCTAGGCGAGGAGAGAGAGAGAGAGGAGCGCGAGAGAGAGAGCGAGAGAGAGAGAGAGAGAGCGAGAGAGAGGAGCGCTGGAGAGCGAGCGAGCTCCGAGAGAGAGAGCTGAGAGCGGGAGGAGCTACGAGAGAGAGAGCGCGAGAGAGAGCTCGAGAGCTCTCGAGCTCGGAGCCGCTCCTCTATACTATATCAATAGTCATCTTGTAGTAACCGAAATTTCTTTTGTTTCGATTGGACACATTTAAGAATGAAAAGTTTGTTGGGCTGTCATCCATTGCAGTGCTAGTCCATACAGTGGCAAATGCCGCAAAACATAGGTAAACGGTCTCCTATAGGCGGCTGGCAGTTAACCCGGATTCATTAGTGAGCGCTGCCATCCATTTACTTCCCACAGATTCTTCTTTGACTACAGGGTCGAGTGCTTCTGCAGACTTGTTAATCCGTCTACGAGTCAGATATCCCATAAATCAATGGCAGCTGATCTATTCGGAGACACGTACAATGGCGCAGTCGATTTCACAGCCAGGCCATCCAGTGACGCAGGTAGAACAACATGAGCTTCTTCGCGATCTCAACTGTCCAAACAACAAGCGATCTACACGAGAAGGATCCTGCACAGGAGTCGGCCATCTTCGACTGGTTAGGGCGCAGGATAGAGACGACGCTTTATTGAAAGTTCGACCAATACCCGTTTGGTTGCAAGCAAGCATTTCAACCCCTTGAATAAAGTATTAACGCAGAACGACCGACATGAAAACTTCTACAACAACGTTGGCGATTGGAAATTTGTTTGTTTTTTTTTTTCCTTAAAGACGAAATAACCGCGTTAGTAACAAAGGTGCACGGTGCGAATCAAATACCCAATATAAATACCGCAGGTAGAACAAAGCGTGGTTTCCCAACGACCTCAATCACGTGTTGAAATTAACCCGTTTTCCCCCCCCACGACGGCGGCAGCAGATGCCAAACATAACAAACAGGCATCTCAGAATGCTCGTATACTTTAAGTGTCTAGCCAGTAGAATCATTATCCTAATCGTGTCTGTATATTTCTGTTTAGACGGGAGTCAAAGAGTCCGCACTCATTTTGACTCTGGAATTGCGATTAGCTGAGAACCGTATACCGTTGGATTACCGAATATATCGCTGAGGAAGAACCTGTCAAGGGCCAAGACTACTCTCGACTCTAAACGCAGATTCAATGGAGGTAAAACAAAACTTATGTTGTGACAACTGCTGGCGTTAGTTAAATCGATTGGATTGCGCATAGAAAACTCAGTTGTTATTTTTTTCCCCGAATCAGTTCAATTGAGTTGACCGAGTGATATCGGTTAAGAGAAATTCAACCAAAGCTCTGACCCCCTGGCGCTGCTGCAACGCGCCTAGATAATATCTCACAGCAGTACAGGGCTCTAACAACAATCAACAACAAATCTCTCTCTCTCTCTCTCTCTCTCTCTCTCTCTCTCTACATCGTCTCTCTCTCTCTCTCTCCTCTCTCTCTCTCTCTCTCTCTCTCTATCCTTTTAAAATTAATTTTATTAAAAAGAATTGTTCTATGTACGTTTGTGGATATTGGAGCCTTTAATTACCTACGCTTTAGTGGCTGGAACACTTACTGTCTTCATTTACTACCATTTTCTCTGTTAAGAAAGCGAGAGAAAAAAGTCAGTTTTGGTCTCTCCATGAAACAGAGATGAATCCATATAACTGATCGTTGCTTAGCGCAGTAACACAGCACCTGGATAGTGCGCAACATAAAACAAGAAGAACTTCAAAATCTTTCAATAAAAGTCAGCAGGATTTTCCATATTGTTTACTTCACTGGAAATAAGTGTAAAAAAACACGCGCAGGATATGCGCAAATAACGAGTAATTGCAAATAAGAGACTGTATCATAGCATTGTTACAGAAAATATACAAAAAACAAATGTATCGATGTTTGACTGGGGAATGTTGTTCCAAAAGTCCTGTAGCACTTCCCACCATTCATCCAAGGTGTTTGGCTGACGTTTGACTTTCTCGGTAGCCATATAACTTCATATAGCGTCCATGTGTTCGTCTCAGGACTTTGTGCAGGCCGAGGCATCTTTGTGAGTGAGTGTTCCACCAGCCTCTTTACCTTCTAGATGGTTTTTCACCATATCGACTGCATGCCTGGGACCATTATCACGTTGAAAGGTGCGTTCCCGCCTAGCGAGATGTCTTGCTGAAGGAATGGCAAGATGGATGACAACCCGCCCGTACCTGTTGGCAGTCAGAGTGTATTTTCGATTTTATGCAAATCACCCTCACTCTTGGCTCATGTGCAGTCCCACGGTTGTATTGATCCAGTCCCATGCTTCACTGCGGATGTTGTACACCTACTCTTATGCCGCTCCCCGGTCGGTCTTCGAACAAACTGGCGTTGATTGTTGCCAAGCAGTTTAAACTCGGGCTCATCCGTAAAGAGCACCTTCATCCAGGTTTGGCCATCCCTCTGATTCATTTCAGCTGCCCATTCCAGTCTCGCCGTTTGACTGCCTCTCCTCAGTTGTTCTTGAAAAACCGTTAAATGCCATACTGGCAGTTTGGTCACTCGCAAAATCTCTACTGGCTCGTCGTCTACCACGTAGAGAACATACATTAGCATCACTTCTGAAGAGTTTGGGCTCTCTTCTTCGACGACGTCCATTGTCAACAGTACAAGTTTCGCGTATCCTCCACACGGTCTCGCTTACAGCTTCTTTAGCCTTCACTAACTATGACTTTGATTTTAGCACGTCACGTGATATTTCCTTCCCAGGATCCATAGTATTCACCACACTACAGTGATGTCACGGCCTGTACATTTATAGTCCATCGGGGCACTTTCTGACCGCTGGCACGACGACAATCGCAGTGTACTGTCACCAATAACTGGAGCATTTAATGTTTACCTCTGCGATACGATTCTGTAAATGACATTAATAAAGCTGCGTGTTGTAATGTTTGTTTACCTTGTCATAAGGTTAATCTATAAATAATGCATTCACTGAAGATATTAACGATCCGTGCTTGTGGGAGGTTATAGACGTTTATAGGAAAGCACCCAAATAGGGGAGAGAACACGAAACACGATAACTTCAGGTTTGTCAAAGGCAAAAAAGAAAATAACAACTTGTTTGTTCGTTAGTTTTATGAGCCAGATTCATTAATACCGAATGCATACTCCGCCGCTGTCTCCCGATTAGCAATTAGAACTCTTTTGAAATGGAAACAAATTTTAAAATAATGACGTCAGTAACCAATACGAACGACTATGGTACACACTGTATTTGCACGAATGAATGCCAAACAGAACTCTGCAAGGTTATGTCGCTGTATGTTCTTTTTTCGACAGGAGAACTGTTATGCCATCAGTACATACAATAACAAAAGAAACATTGAGAACTGAAATATATTCCCTATACATTAGTAATATGGGTAAAACTGTTCCTTTTCGCTATGGGATAAGTTATGCATTTGTTAGCAGATTTTAGAAATCCACCGACGTTCAGAAAGTAGTAGGTAACAGCATTAGTGTTCAAGAGTATAAGCTATAAATTATTATTTATTTATTATTATTATTATTATTATTATTATTATTATTATTATTATTATTATTATTAATAAATAATAATAATAATAATAGATAATTTCCAAAGTTTTAAATAACTGATGCATGTCAGATAGCAGATGCCACGAACAAATTAAGGTAGGTAGTTCTGTACTCTGTCTCCTCTGATTAATAAAACATGTAGGGCAAGCAGAGCGAGGTTAGTATTCAAAGCTTTGCAAATAGTGGTTCACTTCAAAAGGGGTCAATACTGAAAACTACAGGGGGCGCATTGTTCAAACGGGATTCTTCCTGCAACAGATGTGCAACTACTGACGTGTAAGGTCTCTCTCTCTCTCTCTCTCTCTCTCTCCATCTCTCTCTAGTCTCTCTCTGTGGTGTGTACTGACGTCATCTCTCTCTCTCTCCATCTCTCTCTCGCTCTGGGTGTACTGACGTCATCTCTCTCTCTCTCCTCTCCATCTCCCCCCCCGCTCCATCTCTCTCTCTTCTCTGACGTCATCTCTCTGCTCTCTCTCTCTCTCTCCGAACGTCTCTCTCTCTCTCTCTCTCTTCATCTCTCTCTCTCTCTCTCTCTCTCTCTCTCTCTCTCTCTCTCTCTCTCTCTCTCTCTTCTCTCTCTCCTCCTTCCTAGAAAACTTTTCTGTTTACATCCTAACATCTACCCGGATTAGGGTTGTTATTTCGTGTCCAGTCCGTAACCACTAGACTTCGCCAAACTTTCCGACAGTTTCCCCAATTTACCCTCGAATCTGTCCCCCACACCCCTAACCCTAACACGAACCCATCCTCCAGCAGTTAAAATAAAATTTGTAACTTTAATTTTGTGACAATTTCCTAATCGCCCATTTATATCTAAATGTCAGCATTCCTTAATATCGAGATTAGGACGGGCTGTTCGCCGAGCGTGTCAGCCGGAACGCCAAATGGACCCCGACCAATCTATAATCAAGTTTGGTCCTAGAGGCTGTAGAAGAGATCGAACGTTTTGTCGTAGGTGGGGGGGGGAGGAGGATAGGGAGAGAAAAAAATCAGGGGTTAACAGCTCGCGTCTTTCCGAGAATCCGGCTTTCGGGCTCAGATACCTTAGAAAGACCGCCGACCGTCCCGCGGGGACTTTGGCAAGACCGCACCGACCTTATTTCGTTCTACCACAGGGTAGGAGGAGGGTGGGACCCCGGCGGTGGGACGGTGGACGGAAACAGTCTAAAGTTACATCCCTCGAAATCTGAGATATTTCACCGCCGATGGCCATTAGAGAAATTGATGGAGTTCCCGTTCCTCGTTACTTCTGAATACTTCTGGGATCTCTGCGCGGTTGCTTCCAATTATTGTCGACGTGACTGACTGTTAACGCACACAGATACACATGTATACTACTAATAATAATAATAATAGTTTGAAGCCAGGCCCCAGCATCTCTCATGTAGTGTAAAACAGACTTTTACTTTCACTTCGGACGCACAATAAATGGATTTCAGATATAAATATGCGTATATATATTGGCCATTTTTGTTAACGTTCGGGTATGATAACAGTATGTGCCTTACAGCACATACTGTCCAACTGTTTACAGTACTGTATCTGTAGACAAGTGGAAGGAACTTTGTAATATTTTAAAAACATCGCGCGACTTCGGCAAAGGGGATGCGTTTGTATGTATAACCCCCTGCTATTGTACAGCATATCAGGAGCTCTCAGAGTATCATTCTTGAAGGAACATCAGGAGCTCTCAGAGTATCATTCATGAAGGAACATCAGGAGCTCTCAGAGTACCATTCATGAAGGAACATCAGGAGCTCTCAGAGTATCATTCTTGAAGGAACATCAGGAGCTCTCAGAGTATCATTCTTGAAGGAACATCAGGAGCTCTCAGAGTATCATTCTTGAAGGAATATCAGGAGCTCTCAGAGTATCATTCTTGAAGGAACATCAGGAGCTCTCAGAGTACCATTCATGAAGGAACATCAGGAGCTCTCAGAGTATCATTCTTGAAGGAACATCAGGAGCTCTCAGAGTATCATTCTTGAAGGAATATCAGGAGCTCTCAGAGTATCATTCATGAAGGAACATCAGGAGCTCTCAGAGTATCATTCTTGAAGGAACATCAGGAGCTCTCAGAGTACCATTCATGAAGGAACATCAGGAGCTCTCAGAGTACCATTCATGAAGGAACATCAGGAGCTCTCAGAGTACCATTCATGAAGGAACATCAGGAGCTCTCAGAGTATCATTCATGAAGGAACATCAGGAGCTCTCAGAGTATCATTCTTGAAGGAACATCAGAGCTCTCAGAGTATCATTCTTGAAGGAACATCAGGAGCTCTCAGAGTATCATTCTTGAAGGAACATCAGGAGCTCTCAGAGTATCATTTCTTGAAGGAACATCAGGAGCTCTCAGAGTATCATTCTTGAAGGAACATCAGAGCTCTCAGAGTATCATTCTTGAAGGAACATCAGGAGCTCTCAGAGTATCATTCTTGAAGGAACATCAGGAGCTCTCAGAGTACCATTCATGAAGGAACATCAGGAGCTCTCAGAGTATCATTCTTGAAAGAACATCAGGAGCTCTCAGAGTATCATTCTTGAAGGAACATCAGGAGCTCTCAGAGTATCATTCTTGAAGGAACATCAGGAGCTCTCAGTATCATCATTCTTGAAGGAACATCAGGAGCTCTCAGAGTATCATTCTTGAAGGAACATCAGGAGCTCTCAGAGTATCATTCTTGAAGGAACATCAGGAGCTCTCAGAGTATCATTCTTGAAGGAACATCAGGAGCTCTCAGAGTACCATTCATGAAGGAACATCAGGAGCTCTCAGAGTATCATTCTTGAAGGAACATCAGGAGCTCTCAGAGTATCATTCTTGAAGGAACATCAGGAGCTCTCAGAGTATCATTCTTGAAGGAACATCAGGAGCTCTCAGAGTATCATTCTTGAAGGAACATCAGGAGCTCTCAGAGTATCATTCATGAAGGAACATCAGGAGCTCTCAGAGTATCATTCTTGAAGGAACATCAGGAGCTCTCAGAGTATCATTCTTGAAGGAACATCAGGAGCTCTCAGAGTATCATTCTTGAAGGAACATCAGGAGCTCTCAGAGTACCATTCATGAAGGAACATCAGGAGCTCTCAGAGTATCATTCTTGAAAGAACATCAGGAGCTCTCAGAGTATCATTCTTGAAGGAACATCAGGAGCTCTCAGAGTATCATTCTTGAAGGAACATCAGGAGCTCTCAGAGTATCATTCTTGAAGGAACATCAGGAGCTCTCAGAGTATCATTCTTGAAGGAACATCAGGAGCTCTCAGAGTATCATTCTTGAAGGAACATCAGGAGCTCTCAGAGTATCATTCTTGAAGGAACATCAGGAGCTCTCAGAGTATCATTCTTGAAGGAATATCAGGAGCTCTCAGAGTATCATTCATGAAGGAACATCAGGAGCTCTCAGAGTATCATTCTTGAAGGAACATCAGGAGCTCTCAGAGTATCATTCTTGAAGGAACATCAGGAGCTCTCAGAGTATCATTCTTGAAGGAATATCAGGAGCTCTCAGAGTATCATTCTTGAAGGAATATCAGGAGCTCTCAGAGTATCATTCTTGAAGGAACATCAGGACATCAGGAGCTCTCAGAGTATCATTCTTGAAGGAATATCAGGAGCTCTCAGAGTATCATTCTTGAAGGAACATCAGGAGCTCTCAGAGTATCATTCTTGAAGGAACATCAGGAGCTCTCAGAGTATCATTCTTGAAGGAAATCATCAGGAGCTCTCAGAGTATCATTCATGAAGGAACATCAGGAGCTCTCAGAGTATCATTCATTCGAAGGAATCAGAGAGCTCGCATCTCAGGAGGAACATCAGGAGCTCTCAGAGTATCATTCTTGAAGGAACATCAGGAGCTCTCAGAGTACCATTCATGAAGGACATCATCAGGAGCTCTCAGAGTATCATTCTTGAAAGAACATCAGGCAGCTCTCAGAGTATCATTCTTGAAAGAACATCATCAGGAGCTCTCAGAGTATCATTCTTGAAGGAACATCAGGAGCTCTCAGAGTACCATTCATGAAGGAACATCAGGAGCTCTCAGAGTATCATTCTTGAAAGAACATCAGGAGCTCTCAGAGTATCATTCTTGAAGGAACATCAGGAGCTCTCAGAGTATCATTCTTGAAGGAACATCAGGAGCTCTCAGAGTATCATTCTTGAAGGAACATCAAGAGCTCTCAGAGTATCATTCTTGAAGGAACATCAGGAGCTCTCAGAGTATCATTCTTGAAGGAACATCAGGAGCTCTCAGAGTATCATGGAAAAACTCAGAACTGGACTCTCCAAAGTAAAGGAAAGTGTTAGAAGAATATAATTGCTCGAGATTAGCCCAGAAAAGTATATTCAATGGGGAAAGTTCTGACTTAAATTTATACATATTTTTGAAGAATGGTGTAGCTAGGGAACGGATCGTAGGAGATTTAAATATTACACGTGTTCTGCAAAAATAGCGGACTGGAGGCGTCATGGATCTCTCTCTCTCGCTCTCTCTCTCTCCTCGCCTCCTCTTCTCTCCTCATCTCTCTCTCCCCCTCTCTCCTCTTCCTCTCTCCTCTCTCTCTCTCTCCATTTCTGTATTGGGTGTGGTGTGGCGTGAAAGGTTACGTTTTTGGCAGTTTGGGGAAAACTTTCGTGGAAGAGTTTTTACAGTCCAGCAGGGCTTGTTGAAGCATCGGTAATTGATTGCCCCGACAGACGCACTCTCCGCTAGAACAACACGCCGGCAGTAGTTTGGTAGTCAGTGTGGAATAGCGAAAAGCGAGAAAGTCTGTATCGACTTCCGATCAGGAAGTAGGGTAGGGGTGTTTTTGTGGAGGGAGGGAAGAGAGAAAAGCCGGCATCTTTCCGCCTCGCTTAATCTCGTTACAAATCCCCTTGTCTTACACACAAAACACTTGCCCGTGTCTCGGTGCATGGCGATTTAAAGAGAAAGGGAGAGGCGCTGCATCGGTCCAGACAGATAACTTCTGTTTATTTGGACACCGTTGTCATCGTCCTGTCAGATCCTTTTCGGGCGAACGGGCCTCAGCCGACTTTGCTCATCTAATTGAAAACCCATCTTGAAATGGGTTGACCACTGAAAGCTGTGCAGAAAGCTTATTTTAGTCTCTGATGTTATTACCTTGCTCTAAACTGGGCGTCATGTCACATTAATTCTATTCGGCTGAATGATTAAAAATACCAGATCTACCAAGTTTGGGTTTTAAACGTTGAAGAAGAGTTTCGAGAAAACCAAAAAAGGGGAGATGGGGGGTCTCGACACCTGGAGAATGTTACCTTTTTCTGCGGCCCAGTTAGATATCAAAAAAATAAATATTATTAATAATTGGATGGCTCCTGAATATATTCATAAAAACGGTTATTATTGTTGTTTGGTTATCGAAGTGGATTACTGCTTCAGAAGAGGTTTGTATTATTAATAATCTTTGACTCGGTGGATTTTGCCACTCTATATCTTTTATACATGATGTTAGATTTTCAGGAATCCGCCTTCGCCTCAAATTTGATAATTACTTCAGTGGATTCTCGAAAAAAGGAACGTCAACATCAAAACATTTTACTTTTCTGCCCCGTGAACTTAGCAGGACCACCCCTCATGTTTTATGTATAATCAATTTATGAGTGCATAGAGGCATATAAGCAGATTGGGATGAGAATATGCGCAGGAGAAACGTGTTTCAGTTGGTTTTTGTTAGGACTTTAAACACAAAAGACGTGCGTGCCATCAACATGTTCTATCCCCAACCCCGTGATTTCTCATTTAACGATTTCCTGCCTCGAACGGACTTAGAACTAGAGATCTGTTACTGGTAGGGGACAGGGGAGGGGTTATATAATGGCTCCACATTAGATTCGAGGGCCTGATGGGGGGAACTAGAGAAAGTGGCGTTTGAGATTGAACAACCAGATTGGCAGAGTCTAGACAGAGAGGGCGGCGCGGGCGGGCTGGGAGTGACCAACGGATGAGTCGCGGATGAGATTGGGGCAATAACCAATACAAAAACGGCTGAGAATATTGCTCAACACTTTTAAAAAAGAAAGGGAGAAGAGAGAGATGGAGAGAGAGAGAGAGAGAGAGAGAGAGAGAGAGATAGATGGAGGAGAGAGAGAGAGAGATTGAGAGTGAGAGAGAATGAAGAGAGATGGAGAGAGAGAGAGAGAGAGAGAGAGAGAGATGGAGAGAGATAGAGAGATGGAGAGGATGATGGAGAGAGAGAGAGAGAGAGAGAGAGAGAGAGAGCGAGAGAGAGAGAGAGGAGAGATGGAATGTCCGAACCTCCTTTTTTTCTATTCATCTTTTTTATTTTTAAAAAAAATGAACAATTTTGTCAACTATGTAGCAAATTACTGGCATTTGACTGCAGAAGGGGTTAGGGTTAATTCGATAACCAGATAGTTTTTGTAATTTTCTTCAATAAATAATTCTCACCTTTCTATACCTATAATTAAAATCAGAAGAAAAAAAACCCACAACATTTAGGCCACTAAAATGACAGGGCTTCGTTTTAATTCAAGAGTAAGGGGGCCATCGTTTTCGAGAACACTCCTCCCAGTTGGTAGTTTGTCAGATTTTAAGGTAACATTTTTTTAAAAAAAGAGATTAATATGTAAAATTTACTCGAAAACCTCTGTGTGTGTGTGTGTGTTTTGGTAAAGCAATACTGTCGCCAGTAAATGTCAGACTCGCCAGCCGGATACAAGCGACCGTAATGATGTGGGGCCTATTACCAATCGCTGAGGAGATCGCCAGAAGGCCTCCGCTGCCGTTGTTCGCCGGACGCCCCGACCGAACTGCGGGGCGAATGGCGGGCGGGCGGACGTCACGTGGTCGCTTTCGCCTTTTGGCGTCTTCCCGCGCGCGCTCGTTCGCCGCTAGAATGGCAAAAATGCGCGAGATGCCGGGCTACATCCGGTCTGCTTGGCAGCCGGCGACGCTGACCGAGAGCCGGCCGGCGCGTGCAACGCCCGTGTATTTATATCGCTGCGATTAGTTTACAAGGGAAAGTAAAACCCGCGTCTCCTGCCACCTGGCGCCGCATTAAAATTCTTCGGAGAGATTTAATTGTTTGTTGCATCGGGGGATACTTAGGGGTCTGTTCTCCCTCTGACGTTTGCAAGAGAAATGATGAACAATTCGGTGAGCAGGCCTGAGAGGCTGGTCTGTTTCCATTGGTTTTATTTACAGTTATCATCAGCGATTATTTATTATTATTATTGTTGTTGTTGTGTTGTTGTTGTTGTTGTTGTTGTTGCTGTTTGGTGTTACAGCAGTTAGTAATATATTTAATATAACACCAGTGAGTGATAAAAATGACTGGCAGAAGTTAGGGATAGTAAAAATAATAATAAGGAAAATACTAATACCTGGGGAAACTGGGAACAGCTATAACATTTGTAATTCCTATTTCAACGTATACGTATAGATGAGGGGATGTAATCGACGTCATATGTTTACGTATAGATGCTGTAATCGACGTCATATCTTTACGTATAGATGAGGGGCTGTAATCGACGTCATATGTTTACGTATAGATGAGTGGCTGTAATCGACGTCATATGTTTACGTATAGATGAGGGGTTGTAATCGACGTCATATGTTTATGTATAGATGAGGGACAGTAATCGACGTCATATGTTTACGTATAGATGAGGGGCTGTAATCGACGTCATATGTTTACGTATAGATGAGGGGCTGTAATCGACGTCATATGTTTACGTATAGATGAGGGGTTGTAATCGACGTCATATGTTTACGTATAGATGAGTGGCTGTAATCGACGTCATATGTTTATGTATAGATGAGGGACAGTAATCGACGTCATATGTTTACGTATAGATGAGGGGCTGTAATCGACGTCATATCTTTACGTATAGATGAGGGGCTGTAATCGACGTCATATCTTTACGTATAGACGAGGGGCTGTAATCGACGTCATATGTTTACGTATAGATGAGGGATTGTAATCGACGTTATATGCTTTGACCTTAGATCATATAATATTGATTACAGCCTCATCTATATATTTAATGAGGAATTACTGTGGCTGTAACAACTTATCTCTGGACCAACTAGTTCCGATGTTCTCCACAGATAGCAAAAATAATTAATGACAATAGCATTAGGTATTACTGCAACACGAATAATTATTAATGTTTATTAGTTGCCTTTATTATTATTATTATGAAAAGAATAGTTAGCAGTAATATTCTATCGTACTGACATTCTTAGAGGTATTTGCAAAAATGTTAGTAGTAGTATAATTAAACTAGTAATAGTGATGGTTAGAAGTTTGCGGTCTTAGTGTTTGTAAGCACAGGAATATTTATTAAGCGTTTTTGGTCGTACTTATATACTTGGTGAGTTGCAATAATAATGGAAATAATAGTAGAAATAATTAGTGGTGTTGTTCGATTGTAGTAGTATATTTAATAATATAAATGTTGCAAAAAGGGACAGTATAGCAATATTAAAAGTTATATGGAGAATCCACCCGTTAGGCATCTGGCCGAGTTTTGAGTTCCCATTTACAGACCTATCTACAACAACGCCAGCAGGTAAAGCGTCCCATCAATCTATGCCGCGCTAGCTAAAACCCCTAATATTTATTCAGCTATGATGATCGTACACTTGTACTCATAAATGCTGGCATCTAAAGTTGAACCTCCTCAGAGATACTGCCGATCTGTTCTTTCCCCCCGACGATATATTGTACACTTCCATCAGGTCACCGGGAAAATGGAGATATGCCAGGCCGAGCAGTTAAATTGTGGCAAACCGTAATTATTCATGCCGTCGGTGATTCGTGTAAGACCGTCCCGCCCCATTAGATCTTTTCAGGATTTTATATCCCTAATAAAATAAGAAATACCACGGTTTATTTTGATTAATTTTCTTCGCTTGTGCGAATATCTCGGTAGCTCAAAGCCACTCTGTTCCTGTTCACTTTATTCCACTTTGGTTACTTCGGTTATTCTATCCACTCAGGGCGGACGGCCGTGTTTCAGACGAAGTGCTTGCCTGCTACATTACATTATAGAGAGAGAAAAGAAGAAGATCGTCTTCATCTTTCTCAGTAGATGGCATCTAAAGACCTCTCTCTCTTCTCTCCATCTCTCTCTCTCTCTCTCTCTCTCTCTCCATCTACTCTCTCTCTCTCTCTCTCTCTCTCTCCATCTCTCTTCTCAGCTCACTCGGTTTCACGCTCGATTATGCCTAGTGTTGGTTGGGTCGATTGTACGGCTATTAGACCAAACGTTTACATCGCCGAAGTCGCAGAACACTTCTTATAATGGGCGTTGATGCCCGGAAGAAGAGGGCGCGATTCCGATTTTCTTTCGAGTTGGCTTATGCTGATTGTTCCATCTGGCTGTCGGGTACCTCGTGGCCTCATTTCGGTACCGACGGGCGAGAATACGCTAATAACCTGGGTCTTTAGACCGACGGTCTCTTTCAGGTGACATGTAAAGCCTGCGCACCGGATCGCGTTTCCGACGCTGATTCCGGCAAAGATCGAGCTGAGATTTAGACGAACGTAAGCGTTCATGTAAGAATTTAGTAAGAAAAAACTCAAAATACACGAAACTCCGCTAAATCCACGGCCAAAGATCTTTAAAAAAAAACAAACATTCTTTAACTGCGAGAGTACGTGATTCTTGAACAGGTCAGTGTTTTCCTAATTAACCCTCTCTCTTCTTTTGTCCCCTCATCCGTCCACATTTTTAACAAACTATTTTTTAAAAAAAGGTTTGAAAAGCCCGAACCATAAATATATTCTTTTTCTTTAAATCGGACACCTTAATCTTATGTTTGGATAGCTTTTCATTACTCGTTCGCATTCATTTTTACTTAATTTTAAGTAAATTTGAGCAGAATACAGAAGTTGACAAAAATGTATGGAATAAAAGAATCTAGCTTGCATTGTTTTTTTTTTACCCATTGGATGCAATAAAATTTAACGTAACTGAGCCAAGACCGGGCAGTTTAGTTAATTCATGTAATTTCCGTGTGTATCAGCGAATTCAGAAGGCAGCGGCAATTCGAAAACTATAAATTCCACGATTTTAATATTGAAAGTAGCAAAACTGGATACATCATTTTGTGATATGATGTGATTTCCGGTTCTTCTTTGAAACTGCATGCCTATATCGTATATCGGCGCATAAGGCATCTTCCAGGAGAAATCCCCCTGATTTAAGTTGATGTAATTTTTTTTTATTATTGAAAATTGTTTTTGACGATAATAGTGCGCGTGAGAGAGAGAGAGAGAGAGAGAGAGACGAGAGAGAGAGAGAGAGGAGAGAGAGAGAGAGAGAGAGAGAGATGAGAGCGGAGAGAGAGGAGAGAGAGGAGAGGAGAAGAGAGAGATGAGTGAGCGACGAGGAGAGAGAGAGACGAGATATAGAGAGCGAGAGATGGAGTGATGGGAGAGAGAGAGATGGCGAGAGAGAGATGACGTCATCACAGAGAGAGAAAGATGGGAGCGAGAGAGAGAGAGGAGAGAGAGAGATGAGATGACGTCATCAGAGAGAGAGAGAGAGAGAGGATGGAGTGAGAGAGAGAGATGGAGGAGATAGAGAGACGTCATCACAGAGAGAGAACGAGAGAGCGAGAGAGGAGAGAGAGAGATGGATAGAGTGACGTCATCACACGAGAGAGAGATGATGGAGTGATGGAGAGAGAGAGATGGAGAGGAGAGAGAGAGGACGCTATCGTAGTTTTCTCTCTTGCTCGCCTACTCTCAGATACACCCTTTTCCGACCGTCTCAGGCGTACGCGCGCTCTCTGATTTCTGTCAGTCTCACTAACCGTCTGGCTTCGCCAGTTAACCCGCGGAGGCCGCGTAACAAGTTAGAATTAGCGTGTCAACGATGTGTGTGTGTGTGTGTGTTTGTCTGTGGAGGGTTAGGCGTAAGAAAACCATTGTTAACGACGCGTGGTTGTGCAAAAAAAAAATTTGGCGAGTCAAAATTAGAATCTTCGGGAGCAAGAAGTGGCAGTTTTCAGTCGACTCGGCGAAAGGAGAGTAGCCAAGATAAGACAGAAAGAGCGTGGAGGTGTCGGAGAGTTAACAGGGTGGTTGTCGCGGTGGAGAAGAGACGCCAAGCACAAGGGAGTTCTCATTCACCCCTCTCTCTCGCCCGCTCTTCTCTTCAAGACGCGAGTGTTATCCAGTCGGCGCAGATTTGTATTCCAAAACCTGGACACAAGCGAACCTGTTGCCAGATACTTGGACTTTAGGAAAGCTCAAATACCCTTTATTAAACGGTTGCCTTGGTTATCGAAGAGTGCGCTGATACGAATATCACCGAACCTGCGTGGAATATATTAATTACGACACGTTCAAAACCCCTCTTGCTTACGATCGACATTTATAATGATCTCCACAACTTCATCGGAAAGCTGTTCTAGCGTATCCCAGCAGCGGAATTCTGCAAAGCAAAAAAGGGGACTGAAAACAAAATATTAAGCTTTGACTTTTACTTTCTATAATATCATTCATTGTCTTTTTGTCATTTAATGTGCATATTTTTTGTTTTTACATTTAAAATTTACTGAAATTCTTTTATATTTCGCAAATAAATTGTTTTTAGTGAGATCCCTAATTTGTTAAGATATTAAATCTGATGTCGGCTTTAATACCTTTTCCCCCTCCATTTTAGTTGTTTTAGTACAAATCAATCTTAGTGAGTTGTCTTCCTTGTCTGTACTTTGATATGCAACCTTTGTAGCAAACTTTACTGCCACCGTTACAGTTTTTGCATCAACAACAACAAAATTTCCCATCAGGTAAATAGAAATGGTCGCCTATTACATGATAATTAACTAAAATAGATAAACAGATGTTTGACAAAGAAATGATAAAATTGAATTCTATCAATAAGTTATGTGCATGACATAAAGGGGTGAAGTTGCCTAATGTCTATGGGTCTTAAGAATGAAACGCATCCTTAATAGGTGGCTGGAGAATGGGAAAAGATCCGCATCCAGTTTCCTTCTCTCCTTTAAGCTCTAAGATTTAGGGGCGAAATCTCGATGGTTATAACATAATATGTGAGCCTGTTTGTTGGTAAAACGCAAGTGTAGGCTGTACCGACGGGTGAAATCAGGGTGCGGTGGAATATGGTTTTCTAAATCTTAGGAATAGTGGAAAATCAGTTTGTTGTGCGAGTCTTAACTTTGATATCTTGACGGAGGGTAAATTCGTGCCTGTACACCAACTTACCGGCTACCGTAAATGAGTTCCGGTTTATTTTACGACACTGGATCAAGTACTTGTGGAAAACAAACAAGTTTCAATCTGCGTGTGTGTGTGTGTGTGAAAATGTGTTTCATTATTTTAAATGATAAACATCATTATTTGCTTTTGATCAGCATTCTAACTCAATTTATTACTTCCGAGTGAAAGAACGTGCGAGTTCGGCAGGCGGGTTGTGGTGCCTGCAATACAGAGACTGGTTTTTGATAAACTCTGCCCGGGTTGGCAAAACAAAAGGTCCGTCGCCACGGTGAAAGGAGAGAGCCCCTCCCATCAACGACAAAATGGCAACCCGTTTGGTCAATTCCCAACCGTACATTCACCTGCGATTTCGTGCGTAAAGCCCCATAGACCAGAGACAATGCCGAGATAGCGGGGTTCCATGTACTGTAATAAAATGGCTGCACGGTTGGCTAGGCCAGCCTTCAGGCCGGTAATCTGCACGGCACGGTACCCCGAGCCGTGCAGACACACCTTGCTTTACAAGCTCGACAGGTATTTATCATAAGCCGTTCGACGGTCCCTCCGACCCGCTTTCAGAAAAGGATCGGGCGGGCGGGCGGGCGGACGGACGGACGGACGGGGCAGTTGGCAGGAAAGGATAAGTCATTAGCTGGAGGGAGGTACTTTCGTGGTGTGTGGACTTTACTCTAGAAGCAAGAACTTCGGGCGTCGTAATTTACTCTAATGTAAACAGACGGTTTAGATATTCAATGGCCGGGATCGTCTTTGTCAACAGACCACCCCACTCAAAGATACGTGACGGAGAATATATGTGTGTGTGTGTGTGTGTGAGAGAGGGGGGAGGAAGTGCGCGCGTGCGTGTGTGTGTGTGTGTGATGACTGCATGCGCGCACGAGCGGCTGCAAGCTTCATCAATAAATGGAATCACAGTGGTGACCTATGACATCCAGGATGGGCGACTTTTTTTGTTTTTTTGTTTTTTTTTCCTGCCGAAAAACGACAGTCGGGGGGCATCGAGGCCGCCGCCGCCGCCGCCGCGCCCCCTGTCAGCGGGTCTCCGCGAGAAACTCGCCGCCGTTCGCGAACACCGTGCACTCGCGAGATCTAATTTTAAGCGAAACGTCTAGAAAATATATAGCATCGACGTCACATACGCGGCCTCGCAATGCGCAGCTTCCAGACTGTTTTCGTCTATTCCGAATTCTCGTAGCTAGAGGAGAGGGAGAGAGAGAGAGAGCGAGAGAGAGAGAGAGAGAGAGATCCGGTAGAATTTCTGTAAGGAAAGAGGGATGGGAGAAGAAGAAGGAGAAGAAGAAAACAAAAACACAACAACAACCGCAGCAGCAGCAGCAGTAACAACAACAACAACAACAACAACAACAAAAGAGACTGCCTGCTAGCTCATATGGCGTCCCAGTTTCGTACCGTTTCTTCAACTCTGATTACAGTCTCAGCAACAAATCCGCATCCCAAGGCGGAGGTATCGAATTACGTTTTTTTAGCTCAAACATATGCCCGTAACATCCGATACACCTCGAGTCTGGGTTGATGTGAGTTTGCGTGCTCACGGTCTTCAGCTGGAGTTCCATCAATTACTCACGTTCAAACGGATAGGGAGGAAAAAAAAAAAAAAAGAAAAGAGAGAGAGAGAGAAAACCGAGAGTGAAAGAGAGCAAAGAGTAGATAGGAAGAAAGAGATAGAGACAGAGACGAGTAAAAAAAAAAAAAAAAGGGAAGCAGGAGGAGGAGGAGGCGGAGGAGGAGGAAGACAGGGTCTCTGCCATGCTTGTCGAGGTCATTTTAACTTGTTGATGACGTTGGTCCTGATACGGTTGGATTCTTCGAGTTCCTGTTGCAGTAGCGACTCCGAACTCGTTTTGTCTGACGAGGGGTCAGCGATTTTCCTCGCCCACGCCGCCTAAATCCCTGTTCTTTCTTAAGTGTTCCTAAAATATCCATGAACCACGTTAGGCGCATGGCACTCGTGGAAATTTAAAATCCTAGCAGTGAATTCCAGAGCCTGCGTCTAAAAGTCGGGTACGTACCAAACTTATTTGTTTTGTTGTTGATTTCTATGCTTCGTTTGGAATTAAGAGCTGGAGGTTCAGATTCTCACCGAGCTTCGACGTTATTCTTAGTGGCAAGAATTCCATCTTCTTCTTCTTTTCGCCATGGCTTCTCCGACTCTCATATAGCTAGTCCGAAGAAGGAGAGAGAGAGAGAGGGGGGGGGGAGCTCACCGCTGTCTTCTTCGGCCGACACCCGTTCGCACTTATTTGCCCAAAATATCAGCCTCTCCGGAGAAGAGGCGAGCCTGATTAACTGTTTATTCGGCGATTAGTGGGGACAGGCGAGAACTACTAATACTGCTACCCTCTCGCAGACTCGGCAGGCATCGCCCTTTTCCGTCGTTGTAACGTTCTGAGCTGTGTAGGTAGAGTTGGTCTGGGCAGGCAGTGCCTGTCTGCCTGTCTGTCTGTCTGCCGTGTCGGGTCGGGTCGGGTCGGGAATGTAACCGAGCCGAATGGGGTCGATTTTTGGGGTATTTGGAAATCCAGCTTGTGCCACCCACTAATAACGTGTGTGTCGTTCATAATAGACCTGTACAAGGCGGATCGACCGCCCTCTAATCATGGCCCACCGACAGACAACCCATAAAATCAACTCGTCGGTTCTTATTCTGTGGGGTGGGAGGAGTTAGTGTTAGTTCTCCGGATATATCGTTCGTTTTTTTTTGTTTTTTTTTAAATTGAAACCCAATTCCTCTTTCTCCCCCCCCCCCTGGTGGTGACCAGAGCCGGAAGAGTGGGGGGGGGACCCGCCATTAACCCTTTCAAGGGGGACGCCTGGGTTTAGTTTTTTTTTTCCTTTTCTTTTGCCAAGATGAAAGCCGTCTCCACGGTTAGGCGAGACGTCATTAGGGAAGCCGAATGACGCGGGGTCACCAGGCGTGAGCGTCTAACGCCTGGTGGCCCCTAACCCCGGCGGTCGCTATTTCACCTGCGTGGTCTGGCATCTTTGGTATTGGCGTTGCTGCCATTCTCATCTCCGCGTTCATTTAACTCGTTTGGGTGTGGGACGGACACCCACCCTCTTTCCCCCTAGAAAGTGAGAAGGGTAACCGAAAGAACAGCAAAAGAACCCCAAAACCGTTTTGCTAACCACGAACGCAGACACGGTTCACCCACCCCGTCTACTGGCAATTGTTCCAAAACACGTCAACATGCGCCAAACATCGGATTGTGGGAAGATTCTTCGGAATCATTGACCGTCCCAAATCTGAAGAATTCTTGTCTTAATCTCTCTTCTCTTAACACTAAAGATAATTCGTATTGTACATAGGACTGTAAGTGCGCCAGGGAGGCAACTCATCTGGTTAAATCGCATGTGGCATTTTTCTCAGGCGCAATTCAAGGATATATAAACAAGGGAGAGAAGACCCATTTTACCTGGTAGTGTTACACACGATATCTTGGACGGGGGCGGTTCATGAAAGGCTGCCACATGGGATATTATTTTGAGATTGCCTCTTTGTTGTTGCTTATTCAGTGGCAATACAATAGAAAATTATGCATCATTTGTTACTTCTCGAGTATCTATTTGACTTTCTAGAACAGGAAGAATATCAGCGCCGGACCCCGAGCGCTGGGGCGTGGGGGAGGGGTTTGTCCAGTGAAAGCTCAAAGCTGAAATGACGTCAGAGCGACTCCTCCGTTCAATGCTATACGGGTCGTGTAGGGCGAAGATAAACCCAGCCGAGTCGACGGTTGACAGCCATTTTGCCGTGAGGTGACGAACTGATGAGCGACCCGGAACTGCCGTTATAAAGAACAACTTGCCAAAAAACGCGCGAGAGCTAGTACCAAAAAAAAAAAAAAAAAACAGTCACGCGCGCTAAACGTCACACGCCAACTTTTCGGACTCTATCTTAGGAGAACACCAGTTAGTGTTGTCGTTGCGTGTTTCCACCATCACCCCCCCTCCCATTACGGGGAATCTACGAACAAGGAGCCATTCTTGCTTGTTATTCAACTAAACCTTCCGGAACAACCAAAACGCCAGTGTTTGGACAGCGCTCGCTTGACGTCAGATGTGGAAGATGGTGAAAACACCTCAAACACAACAACGGGGTAATTAAAGATGGTTCTCGCGGCAAACTCCGCCGGTGCTGCAGTGGGCGAATACGGCAGCTTCACACTTGTGACTAACTCCTCGCAGAGGTCTGTTACTTCAACGAGGTAAATCGTTTATCTGCAGGCTTAGAGAAGCGGATAAATTACTGTTGCACGCTAAACAAAAAACCAAGAACGCAAGATGTAGTTGTTTTTTTTCTCTCTCTAAAATACCGAATATATATTCATATTTGTGCGCATACAAATAGAAGGCGAAATATTTTTTTTTTTTGTCTCTTTGCAACAAAGACGCTGGGGTTGATGCCACGGGAGTTTCACGGAGAACTGGGCCAATAACGCGGTCATTGACCCCACCCCAACAGGTTATCTCGTTCGCAACAAGGCTTTGCTTTCCATTTGTTTTTCAATGCTTCATTGTCCTCCCTGCTTCCCCACCATCTAATTTTTTAAAACCCGTTTTACTTTCTTAGTAATGCGGACGTGATGGATTCGGTTATCGTTTGGGAAGTGTGGTGGTGGGGGGGGGGAGAACTATTGGTCTTTAATTAGGCGAAATAAAGGTGCCCGTCCGTAGGTAGGCGACGGACGGACGGGGACGGACGACCTCTCCAGGAAACTATAGCGCGGTCTTACACAAAGTCGTCGTCGTCGGCGTGAGGAAATCGTCCGGGTTAAATGTTCTATGACTGAATAGATGTAAACAAGACGCGCACCTCTTCTTCGCGAAACTCAGCAGCTGGTTAAGAATTCCGACCCCCCCCTTTAGAATCACTTCTCGCCATTTACTCCGGGAGCATCACGGCGCACGCACCCGTCTGTTAACGAGTTTCCTGCAGTTCACCGCATCGGGTTCGACTGTTGTTTTGACAACGAAACAAAAATAAAACGCATTATTTTCGTCGCAGATTAATTTTTGCGTCAAGAGAGAGAGGATAAATTATGGTGAATGCTACTAACCGATCCTGGTGATTCGTCGTTAACGAAGGGGATTAGTGGGCTACTGCGATGGCAGAACGTAGGAGAAGCCCCTCGTTAATACTGGTTCTACCTTATGTTTGCTTGCAAGCAAATCCCATTAATGGTTTGCCGTTAATTCATTATTACTAGAACCTTAGAGTTTCGAAATGAAGAGGGACTGCTTCGATCTTGATCGACCCGCGTCAGCGTTTTTCGGTCGGGTAGATTCCTTTCACAATTCTCACCTTGAATTTCCAATCTGAGGAATTTCTGACGCGAAGTTGATGACCGCCGTGTTTCCGGGAGCCCACGAACGAATTCCTGCCCGGAATTTTTCGCATACTCGTTTTCATATCCTTCTGTTTCTCTCTGCTCATAATCAGAAAGGGATTTAAAAAAAAAAAACAAGATTAAATCTTTTATTGTCTTCAGGTGCCACTGGCTGCTCTGGCTTTTCACTTTGGCGCCAGCAAAATACCGGCGTAGCTGACGCCATCCATCCATCCTGTTACTGTGGCAATTTCGGCGTTCGAATTTTGCGTGCGAACTGATATTCTAGTTTTTATTGTTGTTCTTCTGCTGTTGTAAGGAGGAAGACCTCATGTGATGATGTCCCAGCGTGCAATTTTACGTCACAAACCGGACGAATACAAACAAAAAACAGTTAAGAAGACCAGTGGACTGGCGAGGAGACGGCGACGGGCTCGGTCTGACCCCGGGTGGCTTTTCTCCCACGTCTAGAGACGAAGCATTCTGAGGAAGAACTTCTCTGCCAGAGTCCGGAAGTACCGGAGCGGAAGGAGCGCCGTGGCGGTCTCTAACGGACAATCGGGGAACTACGTTCCGCGCCCCAAATCTTCAGCAGGGCCTTTCTCCGTTGCAGAACGCAGCAAACGTCTATGTCTGTGCCGATGTTTTATCTTGTTGGTGAAATGTATCCGAACGAAATCAGAGAGCAATGGCGTCAGGGAAAACATGAACTTGGGGGGGATTACAATAAAAAGACAACAGCATATTGTTGTTGTTGTTGTTGAGAACAATTTTGCCATCGTGGTTCTTGCCTTCACGACTTCTTGTCATTACCATCATCTTGATGCAACAGCCAGAAGCACTTCGAGGTCGCTATTTCGCAATAAATTAAAGACCGACCAGGGCGATAGCCGAATTTCAGCTGCACAATGGCGACCGAACAGCAATTTAATAATACATTAACTGGATCGTTTTCGCTCGAAACAGCACGTGCGATTCCGCCGGAGATATATAAAGAAAACAGCCACTGCGACAGTTGTGAGGTCGAGCGAAGCGAAAAGTAGGAACCGACCTTAAATGGGACGTTTTCATCTATTGTGGATGTTACCGCAGCGACATAAACAAACAGCCGTGCTTATTCTGCTGGGAAATTATCATCAAGCTAAATGGAGTATAACGCTGGCGGTTTATGAAATAAATCTCCCTTGTCCAGGACACAGATCCGACTAACTCTTTATTGTCGTCGTCCTCAGGCACCTATGTAACATGACGTCCCGCTCCTCGAGCTATCGGACAAAAAAGGGGGGATGCAGTCTGTCCGAAAAAAACAACTTTCTTGCCAATCCGAGCCTATCACCTATAAGAACGTATTTTGTTTCACCGTGGTAATAATAATTTACATCTTTAAAAAAGTCGTCCTTTAATTTTTATTGGTATTTTGGTAATCGGTCTGACGTCATTGCACGCGCGAGCTCCCTTTATTGCCAGTCGGTTCTCGCGAGCCCCTGACCCTTTCCTCGATGCCGAGACGTGTATTTAAAAAAAAAAAAAGCAAATCGAATAATTTTAGGTCGAACCATTTTGTTAAAATAACTTCAAAACGTTTTTATGAATCATTATTATTTCTTGTACCAGTTCCAGCTCCGATGCAGGCCGATTCGGGTTTTTCGAGCTCCCCGAAGGAGACTTCTTCTCGTTCTTCTGTGCCGGTCTTCCGGCGTGGGTTTTTTCCGAGTACTCCATTTCTGCAGTTGCGTGTATTTGTTTTGCGCATTGGTGGGAAATGGTCACCAGTTCAGCTGTACAGCGGATCGCGAGTCTGATGTAAAATGCTGCCTTTCTCCAACGTGTTTTATTCTAAACTGTCAGCTAACTTGAAATTCTGTTATCGGGATCCACCTGACTTCCAATGAGAAGGGCCTAACTAGGCGAACTTAAATCGATTTTTAATCAATTCATACCCCCCCTGGTTCGACTTTTCTCGTTCTTTCCCAACCGGCCGCGTGGATTCCGTCCGGTTTCCTCCCACATCTAAAAATTGAGAGCTACAGTATGGTTATTTTCGGGGACGCCTGGCTTGTACCCGGGGGTAACTAGTTACTCGCTTGGTCACCGGGGCTGATACCCTACCTCACCGCTGTGAGGTGTTCTCGATCGAGACCCCAAAAATCAGGACAGGAGGGGCGGAGGGAACTCGCCGAAATCAGTTCCTACCAGTAAGGGTCTAGTTGAACTGCGCCATTTGCAGACAAAAAACAAAATTAATAAAGCAAAAAAAAATTTTTTTTTTTTAGAAAAATATACATAAACACAGGGGAAATAACATTATAAAAATATGTAGGACAGCAAAAATTAATATTAATAGTCGTAACAAGATTATCACAGGTGCGACAGCTTCTTAATTCTGTACTGAGCTTGAGATGTAGCGATGTATATATATATATATATATATTGCATAGACAGGTTAGAACTTATTCTTTTTTTGTTCCCTCTCGCGGTTTGGTAAATTGCCAGAATGTTAATTAATGGTCAGCCATTGAAAACAATCGCCAAAATACCCTATAATCTTATTTTGTTTACCCGATAAATAAATAAGTAGGGCGAGCCTTTATATTATAACCCAGTGCCTTTATATTATATCCCCAGTGTCTTTATATTATATCCCCAGTGTCTTTATATTATAATCTCAGTGTCTTTATATTATAACTCCAGTGTCTTTATATTATAACCCCAGTGTCTTTATATTATAACCCTAGTGTGTTTATATTATAACTCCGGTGTCTTTATATTATAATCTCAGTGTCTTTATATTATAACTCCAGTGTCTTTATATTGTAACCCCAATGTCTTTATATTATAACCCCACTGTCTCTATATTATAATCCAGTGTCTTTATATTATAACCCCAGTGTCTTCATATTATAACCCAGTGTCTTTATATTATAACTCAGTGTTTTTATATTATAACCCAGTGTCTTTATATTATAACCTCACTGTCTTTATATTATAACTCCAGTGTCTTTATATTATAGCCCCAGTGTCTTTATATTATAATCCCAGTGTCTTTATATTATAATCCCAGTGTCTTTATATTATAACCCTAGTGTGTTTATATTATAACTCCGGTGTCTTTATATTATAATCCAGTGTCTTTATATTATAACCCAGTGCTTTTATATTATAACCCAGTGCCTTTATATTATAATTTCAGTGTCTTTATATTATAACCCAGTGTCTTTATATTATAACCCAGTGTCTTTATATTATAACCCAGTGTCTTTATATTATAACCCAGTGTCTTTATATTATAACCCAATGTCTTTATATTATAACCCAGTGTCTTTATATTATAACCCAGTGCCTTTATATCCGGGTTATAGATTGGTATTTAAGCAGAGTGAATGATGAACGTTTCACTCACCCCTTTCGTTCTTCTTCCTACTAAACACACATCTACACACAGACAGCTGCGCTGCAGACCGATATGAATAAGTATTAGAAAAACATTAAGCGAAAAACCTTTAAGCTTATTTTCGACTTTAAAAAATCGCACGGTGCCGCCATCACGTATGTCTTCATGTTATCATGGAAGGAGTCGTTGAAACAGTCTTCGGGGGTATACGGCCAGCAGTCAACTGCCGTCCGTCCCTATTTCTTTCTGTTCCTTATAACTTTCAGAATTCTAGTTATGTTTGCACTAGTTTGGTTACGTACTCAGGCTGCTGTTACTAACCCTAACCACGTGGAAAGAGATATGTTGTTTTCGAGTTGTCTATTTCTGTGGTATATTGTCTCGTAACGCAATAACGTTTAACTTACCCCTTAATTATTCATCTTTACACGTCCTTCTGAAATCTACCCTTTCTCTACCCTTCTGAAACAAAGATACACAAGAATTGTATTTTATACTTTATTTAGAAAAATAGAATTTTTATGATACATTATTATTATTATTATTATTATTATTATTATTATTATTATAGGAGTTCGCTGAACCCTGACATGCTGGACGGTACTTCTCCGCTAGGAGCGGACCATATAAATACGAGTCTTCAGTCGGCACAGGCAGCGACGGGAAAGTTCCCTCTCGAATTGATTATCTTCTAGTGTCGTCCTCTGCTAAATTAATCCACCTGTAGTTTGTTTGTTTTTGTTTTTAAAAACCGGTCTGCCATTTTGTTCTGTTCCATTCCTCTCCACACCTTTCCCGGTCGCCATGCCCTCTCGGATTTCACGCCCAGTCCCTCGTGCTGTAGCTTCGCTGAAACCAGTCTGCAAACAAATCAGACAGGGGAGGGGGAACCGTCATTGTGCTCCGTGAAGGACAGGGATAAAATGTTCCCACTCGCGCGCCCCGCTGGGGTGTTTGGTGAACTTTTGTTCACACACGATTTGGGGCGTCTGGTGTGTAGTAGTCAGTCAGTCCCCTGCGACTTTCACACACACATGCAGACACACACAGACATACACAGAGATACACACAGACAGACAGACAGACAGACATACACAGGGATACACACACACACCACATAACACACACACACAACACACACAACACACTCACACACACTGACACAGACAGAGCATACAGAGATACACACACACACACACAGACATACACAGAAATACACACAACACACTCACTCACACACAGACACAGACAGACAGACATACAAAGAGATACACACACACACACACAGAGACATGCACAGAGATACACACAACACAACTCACTCACACACACACACACACAGAACATACACAGAAATACACACAACACACACACACACACACACAACACCCCTCACACACACTGACACAGAGATACACACAACACACTCACTCACACACAGACACAGCAAGATAGACATACACAGAAATACACACAACACACTCACACACACACACACACACAGACACGCACACACGCACACACATAACACCCTCACACACACTGACACAGACAGACATATACAGAGACACACACACACACACAGACATACACAGAGATACACACAACACACTCACTCACACACAGACATACACAGAGATACACACAACACACTCATACACACACACACACACACACACACACACACACGCAGGCATCCCACTAGAGAAAGAAACTCAGTCACACCGGAAAGGGAGAAAGAATATTTGACGTCATGTAATCGCAGTAATATAACTACCTGCATTGGCACAAATCGACTTTAGCGAGTGATCTCCATCTATGTACGATTCTATCTGTCTGTCATTTTCAGTATACACACATACATCATATTGTCTCCCTTTTTCCCCTCTCCGCCCGTGGTTTCCCGGATGGCTAACACGTCTGGCCGATCTCGGCCTGGGACGCCCCACCACCACCACTCTGCAAATATTAAGTGTCACTCGGAAGAATGCTTCCCGTTCCACACCGTGGATCCGAACTGCTAGATATTGTTTTCCAAAACATCGTCGATCCCCTCCGTCCACCACCTCCTCCAGCCTGTCTCTTCTCAGCGCCTAATTAGAAAAGTCACAGGCCCCCTGATTACAGAAAGGCCGTTTATCCCTTTTAACTCTCCCCACACCCCACCCCCTGCCCCCTACGTAGGACGCGACTTACTTCCTTAATGGACCTTACTTTGATTTCCGCTTAATTCTCCACAAGGTGTTGGGTAATAATTTCGAAGATGTATGTAGCTGTTAGCCAGGTCGGTGAATAGGGGGTTCGTTATGAGTTTTATGGGGTCTGAGGGGCGGTAAGGAGCTGGGTAGTGGTGGCTCTCTCCTCTACCAGACAGCTTCCCCACCTAATGGAGGAGTGACGCATAAAAATAGTAAACGAATACTTTACGAAAGATAAGGAATACAATTAAATATAATTTACTAATCAGAATGATCTGTTGGAAGGAAACAGGGTCTGAATATTACTGAAATATTACGAAATTGACAGACCTATCCCCCTGTTTTTCTTTTTGTTTATTTCGGTACTCGCGTTATATAAAGCATTGAAGTGTAAATAGGCTGCCCCCGCCCACCGCGGGGTAGGGTTTCAGTGATCGACAGCGTTGCCATGGTGATTAATTTCCTTTGATAGAGTATGAATAAAGATAGAACAGCGAGGTCGGCGGCGTCAGCCAATGGCGCGCCTCGGTTCTCCCCACCAGCGATCGTGCCTTTTTTAAAATTATGTAGCGATGAAGTAGTAAAGCTCACACGTTGGACTTGTTTTTGCAGTGTTCCGACCGGGAAATCGAGCCACGGTCAATCCTTACACAGACGTCCCGATGCTGCACGACCCGCCGGCCACGACGGTGAGTTCCCCTACCCCACCCATGCTGCCGTCGTTCGGATTCACCCAGGAACAGGTCGCCTGCGTGTGCGAGGTGCTCCAGCAGGGCGGAAACATCGACAGGCTGGCCCGCTTTCTCTGGTCGCTGCCCGCCTGCGAGCACCTGCACAAGAACGAGAGCGGCTGAAGGCGAAGGCCGTGGTGGCCTTCCACCGGGGGAACTTCAAAGAACTGTACAAGATCCTGGAGAATAACCAGTTCGCGGTGCACAACCACCCGAAGCTGCAGGCCCTCTGGCTCAAGGCCCACTACGTCGAGGCGGAAAAGCTCCGGGGGAGACCCCTGGGGGCCGTTGGGAAGTACCGAGTTCGACGGAAGTTCCCCCTCCCGCGAACCATATGGGACGGAGAGGAGACTAGTTACTGTTTCAAGGAGAAATCGAGGACCGTTCTTCGGGAGTGGTACGCCCACAATCCGTATCCGTCCCCCCGCGAGAAGAGAGAACTGGCCGAGGCCACGGGACTGACAACTACCCAAGTCAGTAACTGGTTCAAGAACAGGCGGCAGAGAGACAGGGCGGCCGAGGCGAAGGAAAGGTAATGTCTGTCAGTATGCACTTTTTGGAAAAAAAAAAAAAAAAGAGAGAGAGAGAGCGAGAGAGAGAGAAGAGAAAAAAAAGGGGGTTCTCAAAAATGAGATGAAACCGGAAGTGTGCAACAAAACCTATTTCTCATGTCAGCCCCCTACTTCTCCCCCCTCTGTTAAACCTACATCCCCAGATATGCAATCACACCTCCCTAACACAAATGTTACAATACAAACCGCAGACTGTATTAAAAAATTCCATCATTTCTCATGTGCTTCAACTGGCCAGCACATTTATACACAAGCCCTAGCCCCCCGAACGTCGGTGAACACCGAGAGAGAGCTGAGTGTTCTAGCAACGGCCGGCTAACTTCTCTCTGAGCACAATAAATCAATACTTAATGATGTAAGCTTTGGTGATGAAGTAAACTTCTGCCCTCTGCAGTCCTATCTACATTTTGTTCCGTTTCTCTCAAAATCTCCGCTGAGCTACTCACACATTCCTACGTCTATTTTTAAAAAAAATACATCACATTTCACTATTTATCTATTATTATTATTATATTATTATTATTATTATTATTATTATTATTATTGTTGTTGTTGTTGTTGTTGTTGTTGTTGTAGCAGATAACATCTTTTGTTTTTATGTATAACGCAATTAGCAAATTTATAATAACATTAGGAAAAAATCTATTTTTAAATATCCGATACATTCTTTCATGATTTGTCATTGTTATAAAAATTTCTAATTGATATTAATTTAATATTTGTTATGATTATGAGTAATATAAATATTTCACCGATTTAATGTTGCCTTTGTTTTCTGTTGTGTTTATTTATGCTCATGTATTTTTTATTTAGTCTGTCTAATACACACACAAATATATGTTTAACGATTGGAATTCTTCAGTAGTGACTTAAAATACCAACCGTATGGAGTATAGTATAGTATAGTATAGTATAGTATAGTATAGTAAGGCGAAATATACAGGAAAGCAAAACAAAGACTCGGACATCCTTAATATATTTTACTAATGAAAATCGTATTACGTAATTTAATAATTAACTCAAACGATGTAATTTACAAATGCGTAACTCTGTGTGTGTGTGTGTGTGTGTGTGTGTGTGTGTGTGTGTGTGTGTGCTGATTCTTAGTTATCTTACATTGTTCCTCGGGCTGACATGACAGTAAATGCTCCGACATCAGTGTGTAGACTGGAAAGTAAATCAAAAGGTCAATACAACAGACTGCTTTCGCGCAGCGAGACACCAAATTAAGAATGAAAGGTGTAGCTTGTTGCTGTAGATAAAGAACAAAGAAGCTAACAGTAATAATGATAGTCTGTTGTGGAAAACTCAGAGATCTAAGTGGTACTCAGTCTAGAATATGAATAAACAGTAGAATTCGGTTAAAAGCAAAGAAAAGGGATCTCAGTTAAGCACGCACGCACACACACACACACACACACACATATATGTATATATATATATATGTATATGTAGTGCTTTTGGTAAATGACAAATTTTAAACAGTATGGAGAAACTGAAGAATTAGTGTTTTTATAAGTAACGTTTTTAGGAGTGTACTGGCTTTAATTATTACTTACCGATTTCTGTTCATAAAAGCTGTTAGCTGCACGAAATATGTATATCTATCATTATTATTATTATTATTATGATTATAAAATGATAATACAGTCGTTTTCTTGTTTTTGTCTCAATTTTAGTCATTTACTTCTCCGATTCCCCCCTCTCTGTCTCTTTCCCCCTCTCTCTGTCCCACTCTCCCCCCTCTCTCTCTGTCTCATTTCCCCCCTCTCTGTCTCACCCTCTCCCCCCTCTCACTGTCTCATTTCCCCCCTCTCTCTCTGTCTCATCTCCCCCCTCTCTCTGTTTCATTTCCCCCCTCCCTCTCTGTCTCATTCTCATCCCCCCCTCCCTACTGGGAGGCGGCTGATCCGGATTTTCTTTTCTTTTCTCTTTTTTAATTTCTGTCTTCGTTTTAACTTTGCCCGTCAGTGTACATTGTTCGAGACAGAAACACGGTCGCCGCACTCACCCAGTCCACCCGGCAGGTCCGGCCAGCGGTGTGCCTGGAATCAAAGATGCAGAAGGAAAATATAAGACAGGCATAAATTATTTCCGTACAGTCCGTATCACATTATCAGTAAATAAACTATCGATATATATATATATATATATATATATTTTTTTTTATTTCTTAAGAAAGAGAGTGAGAAAGTCAAATTCGAAACAAATAAATAAGTTGTTTGCAACTAATATGCTGTTACTGAAAACGCTTTTCCAGAAATCGTAAAAAACTTTTTATTTGCTTGTCTTTAATTTAATTCCATGTTGGTTGCAAACAATTCCTCCTCATCCTCTTAATAATAATAATAATAATATAATAATAATAATAATAATAATAATAGTAGACAAAAAAGAGAAATTCTAGCTTCAAATTCCACCATATCTCTCTCACACGTTTTGTGTGCTGTATGTAATGTGTTTACTATTTTTTACAATAAATATTTTTAAATCCACATTTAGGTACACGATTGGATTTCAAATAAATTGTTAACAGTTAGAGTTCTATGGTTTTAGAAAATAGAAAAGGGATGATAATCGATGCTTCAAATATCACGAATTTCCAGAATTTCACCTTGGCAGTATTTTTCGACTTGGATCACAATTTGTCTTTAGATAATGTTGCGAAAATTGAAATTATAAAGAGTTTTTGCTTATATTTTTAAAACTTTAACCTGTTAGCTTACAGAATATGTAGTTCACACTTTGTGTATATATACATTAACCTCTCTGAATCTTGTTTCAGGCGATAATCGAAATAAAATGTAAAGAATTAATCTATCATTTTAACAAGATGTAAGAAATGTCAGATTAACTTTTTGTGTTTGTTCGTGGTAATATTAATAAGTTAAAGAGATAAAACCTTGATGCCATTTCTATTTCCTAGTAAGGTATTCTGCCTTGAAAGTGTTAAAATCTTAAATTAAAATGTTAATGGCACAGCTTTTATTTTTATTATTATTATTATTATTATTATTATTATTATTATTATTATTATTATTATTATTATTGCCGTGTGTTTGGACATGTGTACCTTTAACCTGAGTTACCTGGCCAAAACGTGGTTCAGGGACGAGCGAACCAAGAAAGCTCACGTGGAATGCAGCCAGGTGAACTGCTGGCTGTCGGTCGGTCCGTCCGTCCACGTAACGTTCGGTTCTTCTCATTACCTACCACCAGAGGGGAGGTTGGAAATAAGTTGTTTTGTATTCGTGTTTTTCTACGGTCGAGATAAAAGATTCGTTTGCAAAAAAGGAAAAAAAGAAGGAGAAGTTGTTATGAAAAACAGAGACTAGTTTGACGGCCGGATCAGGGATAGTGAAGGAAATGCAGTCCGACTCTCGTTCCGTTCTGTTGCCCTAAGTTCAGACAAACAAAATGGTTTGTTTTTTTTTTAAAATTTTCTTGTTAGAAATAAACTAAGTACTCGTGGTTAGGGTTAGGGTTACATGCGAGAAATATATCTTCAATAATAATAATAATAAACTCTCTTACCAAAGACGGGTAACTATTTCTATTATGTCATTTGTGTGTTTACTTCTGTTTTTGCCAGTCGAATTACACAAATGTCACAGACATCTCTCTCCATCCATCTCTCTTCACCTGTCTCTCTCTCTCTCTCTCTCTCTCTCTTTTTTCATCCATCTCTCTCTCTCTCTCTCTCTCTCTCTCTCTCTCTCTCTCTCTCTCTCTTCACCTGTCTCTCTTCATCTCTCTCTCTCTCTCTTTACTCTCTCACTGCTCTGAGCCAATACCCTACGTTGTGTTGTGTAGCTCACTGGCGGCTATATCTGTCTTCGCACCATTAATATCACCAGCACGGAAAACTGTCGTGCACAACACAACACAAAAACGAATGCGTGGGTTAAGCCCGATTCTTAATTTATTGAGAGAATCGGAATCGCTATCCAGTACCATCTTTCTGTCGCTGATCTTGTTATCTAGTTAGTTAGCCAGCCGATCTATCTTCTATTGACAACAGTTATAGAAAGCGGACGGACCCCTGAAAGCTCGGCGAGCTGAAAATAACTAAAGGGGTACATATTATTTAGGCTAGGAGAGTGAACAAATAGCCGACTGTTCGCAACGGTACGGCGAGAAAGGTTCGGATCCCAGTTGATCGCGAACGTCGAATACTTTCCACACCGTCGCTCGACCTAGGCAGGCCTACGAACTTTGCCCCTGGTGCCCTCCATTTCTCCTGAATCCCTTCTCTTGACTGGTCAGACCCAACTAGAGACGCGCGACTTAGGGTCCAAATCGTTAGCGTGCGGACGTCCCGAACTAAACCGATTACCGATCTTTGTTCCCATCGCGCCGTAATCATCGGTGATCGGCCTCACTTATCTCTCTTATCAAGATTTTATACCCCTCTCCCTCCCACCTTAAGCCAAGCAATCGATAATTCCTTTATTCCCTTTTCTGCAAGTCTCATCGCTGCGCGGCTGTGCGACAGTTGGTTTCAGACAAGATGTTTAAGAGGGGACACATTCAGATGAAGATGGTTCTTGGAGTTCCGTCCGTCCTCAGCTGTGAACAGGTGTTGTAGAGCGCTATCAGAATTCATCCATCGGTACTCCGGGGCTGTTTGGCCGAGAAACCAAATTTATGTACATATAAGTAGATAGATTTTAAAAATGGAGCAAATAGTATTATTTAAAAGGCAACAAGTTTGAATATTTCTCTTCAAAAATGCCTGATAATTTGTTAATAATAATAATAATAATAATGATTATGATGATGATGATATTCCATAACATACACATAATGTTTTTGTTTTGCTTTTGTCTTGTGTTGGTTTCGCAGCTGCTGTATCTTTTATATATATATATATAATAGGTGATGCTACGCATTTTATTGTTGCTTCACTGCCCAGTAAGACGCAGCAAAAATCGGCGAAAGAATACATTTGCATTCTCCAAGTTTACATGTCTCTCTCCCCCCCTCCATCTCTTTTTTACGCATAGCCCCTCATCAATAAGCATTTTGTTCAGAAGCTAACTGGATAAATTGCATCTAATTTCCCTGGTTATAATTTTTTGACAACTTTCACGTTATGATGATGAAAATTCGCCTTTATTAACGGCATAAGCGTACAATTAGATTGTATGGAAAGGACGCATCTTCAGAGGAAACATTATTATTATTATTATTATTAGTGATGTAAGGTTTCTCGTAGAATACCGGCGGAGCCAGCCAGCAATACATCCTGTTTATTATAAAAAAAAGTAAATACCGAATTCGTTATTTCCAAATAATAATAATAATTCGAAAGAAAGGGAAAGGTACCCTCGACCCACGACATTAGATTGATTATAGTCGGACTAGTTCGCAGAGGTCTGCCTGCAGCAGCTAGACGAGCCAGCCGCCCATTGTTGGTGTTCTGTTACAATGGTGCTGTTATATTCAGCCTACAAAACCATTTATTTATTACCGTTCTGGCGATGGGCGAAAGGGGCGACCAGCGACGGCTACCGAAAAGGTCGCTCCTCTCTCTCTAGGTGCCGAGACTTCGGATATGCTAGGAATTTTGCAGCGCGGGAACAAAGCGCAAAATATTTTTAAAAAAAAAAGAATTTTTTAAAATTTTTTTTTAAGATAACTTCCCCGCTATCTGTCACTTAAAGACCCTCCATCGCAAATCCCTGCCAAAGCTGGATCGGACAGACCTTCTTTTTTTTGCACTAATTCCGTTTGAACATTATCTGAATCTTTCGTCGTCGTCAGGGTTACAGCCGATAGATGTCGGGGCTGGCATTTCTGGTGAACAGAAGGAAAATACGTTTGTTTGGCGGTTGATGGGAGCGCGTGGTTCACTATAACAATTCTCTCTCCCTCTCTGGTACTGACGTCATCTCTCCCTCTCTCTCTCTCTCTCTCTTCTCTCTGTACTGACGCCATCTCCCTCTCTCTGTGTACTGACGTCATCTCTCTCTCTCTCTCTCTCTCTCTCTCTCTGTACTGACGTCATCTCTCTCTCTCTCTCTGTGTATTGACGTCATCTCTCTCTCTCGCTGTTACTGACGTATCTTCTCTCTCTCTCTGTACTGACGTCATCTCTCTCTGTGTGTACTGACGTCATCTCTCTCTCTCTCTCTCTCTCTCTGTACTGACGCCATCTCCTTCTCGCTGTGTACTGACATCATCTCTCCCTCTCTCTCTGTACTGACGCCATCTCTCTCTCTCTCTCTCTCTCTTCACACACCACACACACCTTTCTCCACGGGTATTGCGACCTATATTTCGATCATTTCTCAACTTCTGTCCTAACTCGGTTTAAACATGGAATTTTCCAACTCCAGGGCAGATATAATCCTTATCTTATGTCTTTTTTTTTTTGCCGAGATGAAAGGTTGATCAATTTTTTTTTTACCTGTATTTTTTTTCTACATACTTCTTATTTCTTTCAGGTAGATCGCTTATGACGGAAAGTCTTGTCATTATTTAACTTTATTTACAATAATAAAATATATAATAATATAATAATAATAATAATAATAATAAAAACGTCTTCATACTGCAACGTTTTAAATGAAATGTTTTGCATGGAATGGAAAAATTAAAAAGCTATCCCGTCTCTTCAATTAA
>JACATO010001191.1:0-23840 GCA_018389105.1 Nautilus pompilius | reverse complement strand
TATCTGGGTCCAGTAATTGATCGGAAGTGATAGCCGCCGAAGGTTTGAAAGGGGGAACGGGTGCCAGTTTGAAGAGTTTGAGAATTCACTTAATAGTAAAATAAAAGCTGAAAATATTTTACTTAATTTAAAGAACATTGATATCACAGAAATACATTTTAAAATAAACAAATTAACTGTTGAAAACATTACAAAAATGAATAACCGATTCTTCTCCAAACACCCAGTGAACAGCAGGTTCAATACATTTAATGATCCATCCTTTTCAACGGGAGCAAATCTTAGATTTTGTGGAGACCCTGCTCCACCTTATCATAGAATCTGTAAGTAGTTAGTTATCCCCGTTCGGTTTTGGTCCGAAATTCACCACAAATTAGAAAGGTAAATGGTACACGACTAAATAGTGGTTAGTATTAATCTTTAAGCTGTCTTCCAAACGACATTTCAGTGCCATAACTGTTACCAAACTCTATCCCGCCATCATAAACGGTTCCGAACACAATCCCATCTCTATAGATGTCGGCAAAAACCATCCCACGAAAACAGCAAACTCCGTCTACAAATTAAATCTGAATCTCTTGAACGAAGTTGAATAATTAAGCTGGCTCTCAACAATGGCTGGTTTTGAAAGCCAAAGTGATGAATTTATTTCTTATTTATCAGTGAAATAGGTTTCATATAATCATTAACTTTATTTAACTGACAGTTACTTTGGCCATCTGCTGAGGGGAAATTAATCCGACAGATAAACCATCGGAAGGAGCTGGTTGCTGTAAGCTGAATGGTTAGCGAAAGTGGATTGTTAACAACCTTGTGTAACCCAAACCATCTTGCTCATCAAGAGAAATTATATGCTAAAGAAAATGATTATCAGGTCATTGAGGTGGTAATTCTCTGCTGTGGTAATGTTGTTATTCCTGGTTAGTCCAGTCCCTGTGTAGTCAACCAGGAGGAATGTTTACATTAAGTAAATACATTGGCCGGTCTGTAGAGCGGATTGGGCTCTAAACCTGCACTGATTATTAATCTTGATAGCGGTGAGCATCTAGGGAATCTAGAGGGATCCGACTTAAGACGACCTTGTTAAACCACCGGTCTAGATTAGGATTAATCCAAGAATAATCCAGGGAATTTAAATAAATTATTTAGAGAGAGAATTTCTATTAATCTTTTAATTCAACGATGAAGAAGACAGGTTGTAGTTTTTCTGTCGTCATGAAAAACAAGAAATCATCAACTGAAATATCTCGATCATTACAGCGAACAGAGATTGAATCCCTATTGAGCAGCGATGCAATGAATTGAAAAGACCCCTCATCAGCGGAGAAAACTACGGACCCCTAAAATGGAGAAAGTGCGAACCATTCTTTGGCAAAACAAAGTTTATGACGATGTAGAAAACGAACAGAAAAGGAAATGGGAGACAACTCTGCATTTTGTTGCTGTTGCTGCTGCTGTTCGTTGTCTAATCTGTTTTGTCTTCGGAGACTGGGAAAGTTCATATATTCTTTTACCTTTACAAGTAGACATAATGAACCTAAACGGTGGAGTAGGAAACTGAAAATGAACAACAACAACAACAAATATTTGATAAATGATATAAAATAAATTCAGTCCATTTCAACTGTGTTTTCTTCATCATTTTATTTATGCGATTAAATTCTAAAATTGCTAAATTATTTACATATATCTGTCACTATTAACGAAGACATCATAATTAATTTTTTTCGTCTAATAATAATAATAATTTGAATATAATTGAGCAACATAGAATAATATTAATAGACTGATTTACATTAACAGCGACTCCTTATCATCGGGTAACAGCTCCGACTCTTGTAGGACTAAACATTCGGTGGCACAGCTGTGAGTTTGTCTTCGAAACCATCAATCCCCTGGTGTCGTCTTCTCGGTCATCAGTTCAAATCGGTCTCTCAGTCTTTTTCGTGTTCACAGCAGGAAAATAAAGAAAATAAGTGAACGATTTCATTCTAAATTACCTTCTGTAACGAAGTTAATAATAAAAACATTAAGTTAATCATCAAATAATTTCTCAAACTCTTCAAAACTGCACCGTGCCACGTTTCAAACCTTCGGCGGCATCAACTTCAGATCAAGTTACTGGACCCAGATACTCAGCTTACACTTTGATGACCGGACACTCGGGTTATTTCCTGCAGATGTATTCTGGAATTGATCTTCTTTCCGAACTGCTGCTGTCTTGTCTTCAGAGGTCTAGGTGTGTTAGGAAGGCCTTTGCTTTAAATATTCCTCGCTGCCATGGACACCATATACCAGGAATCTCTCCTCGTGTGTTTATCTCTACCTACCTATCAATATCTGTCTTTGTTTCTCTCCTGTAGCTCGCTTAATCAAAGACAATGGAGACACAGATGGGAGTCTACCGAGAGGTCCATGCAGGGGTAATCTGACGGTGGAGGCGGAGGCGGTCATGACGTCAGACTGAGACAGGGACAGAATTATCTGAGTGAAGTCACTTTGATGCCTCCCATTAATTCTGTTTCCATGGAGATTTATCGATAAAAAGAAATTTGCTGATTCGAAATTGTAAAACCAGTGAGAAAGAAAAATTCTGAAAGATGAGGACTTCAATCAGGTGATTAGTACAGATTATATAGATCCTCATGATCTGGAAGATACCTGGGCATCTTTGCCTATTATTGACAATATTCAGTATTTATCTGTACTGATTGATCAGATATATCTGTAGCTGAAATATCAGTAAATTCATAAACGGTTCGGTGCCAGCCAGTTAATTACAAGACAATTTATTTAACATCCACACACTGAAAGTTGTTATCACAGATCATTTGATATTATGATATAACTTTGCTGTCAGAAAGTGAAAGTGATAATAATAATATCGTCACCGAGGGCGGCCAGTCACAAATTACATTAGATTCCCTCTTGGGAAAGATAGGTATCCCCTCACCTACATAGTGTCACCGGGTGTCAAGGAGTACATACCAACAGTACCTGACATCGTGATAAGTGATAGAGGTAGGTTTATATTTTCCGATTAGATTATGAAAAAAGCCAAACTCTTACGATTGACCCTAGGATGACATCTTTAATCGACCAAGACTCTGTGAACCGTCCTTTCTAGTCAAGAGTCCAAGGTTAAATGTGTATGGAGAGAGGGGCTGAACGTTCGTTTAACTGGCAATAATCGATATTCTGCTGTTGGCTCTTTTTCGGTAACTGAGCATCAAAATCATATAACCAAAATATAATTAGAAATGGCGGCTGCTGCAACAACTTACTCCTGTACCAACTGTCTTTCCCCGATCTCCATCCCCTGAACTTGTTTACCTTCTTTTATGGTAAATAATGTTTGTTATAATATTCTTCAAAATTAATTTATTCGCCAGTTTTCATTTGTTGTCAAAAATCCAAATCTATCTATTCCAGGTGATAATTAATGGCCTTGGATTAACATATGATGAATTATTTATTACCTTCCTACATATAATCGTCGTTCCGACGGCAGTTTTCAGTATCTCGGTATTGAAACAAATTAACATCTGTCGGCCGCTTCTGAACCCATGATGCAGCAGAAGGTCATCGTTATTTTCATTCTGTTTTACCTGGCTACGGGTGTCTCATCAATGTACCAAGTATCCTAAATATGGAGGTATGTCGTCACTGGAATTTTCGGTTGATATTTTCATTTGAATAAATTAAATATGAACCTTTATTTTACTTAAAACTTAAGGTCCCTTCGTTATTTAACGGGTGAAGATGATCCGAAATGGAAAGGTTAATGAGGGTAATTGTAGGAATAAAAAACGTATACTTATTTAATAAAAATCATTCTATGCGTAGGATGGCGAAATGTGATGCTTTGCTTGCTGGGAGATGGGGTTTGCGTCTTGCACAGGTGATGTCCGTTTATGTCGTCTACCTGGATTTTTTCGTTTCTTATTTCCTGTTGGTTCTCGTTCATTTCCTCCTCCCTGAACATAGCAGCGCTGCAGGTCCGCCGTTGATGGTCATCCGTCCACAATATAAAGGCCTCGCATCCGTCCGTCTCATTGAACTGATGTGGATACCCACCAACGACCAGCAGGCGGTTCCTCCTCGTTGGCAGGTGTAGCTGACAGATGGTTTGTCCAGGTGATCCTTTCCTTTCCTCGCCCTTACCTCCATCGTTAAAATCTACAGCCTCTACAACGGTCGCTCTGTTTCGTGACCTTCAGCTGTCGCAATATTTCATGTTTAGCGTTCAACAGGAAACTATGACCTGCAGGTATTCAGAATTCCGTTTTGTCGTCCTGTTTAATCCACCAGGTTCATTTAAATATCCTGTGAGGATGGCCCTTATCTCTTCTCGTTAGTAGGGGCCCTTATATTTGTTGTGTAAATGCCCCTATCAGGAAACACGATTATATTCAAATTAGAATGTAGTACATTGAATTAACTGGAGACAAAGAAAGATAAACTGGAAGTGATTAATTTTATACACACCTCTGTTGTTATGGCATTTTGGAGAGTGATTCTTACAAGCATCAAATTAGGTTGATTTTTTTATAATATGTGCATTTATGATGAGCTGATTTTACCACCATCTAGTAATTATCATATGTTGTTTGCTTTAACAGTTTGTGGGAATCACCCAAATGGTGTTAATCTCATCTGTCTGCCAAAAGACGGATGTTCGTATACAACCAATGAATTCTCTTCAGAAGTGTGTGAAGGTGACTTTCTTTGCTGTGTGGCGCCACCTACAGGGAAATAAAGAAAGTTTAAATTATTGAGACTTTTGTTACATTAGGTTGTCTGTGTTTACATATGTGGAGTTCCATCTAATCTGCATCGTGGAGGAGGTACATCTGTTCGCCAGCTATTTAAAAACATGTAAAGAACCTGCAAAGGAAATCAACCATATTTTGTTAACTTGGGATGTAAGAAAGGAGCTGGCCCCTTCTACTTTACTGGCAACACAGCATCCTGTTCTTGTTAAGCAGAACATTAATAAAGTGATAACAACAACTGTGTGCAAAGTCTTTCATTATTACTATCAGCATTAATTAAAGGAGTGTAATAGTAGCCCCAGATCTGTATTGTTATTATCGGGATAGTGATAGTAATAAGGGTTTTGCCACCGGCTTCTGGAGAACACAATGAAAACGGGCATTTGAACCCGACCCCTAAATAAAGATGGCGCCATTTTGTTCATCCTGACTCATTCTCTTAGGAAAAAGAGTAGTCGCCGTTTTATAGGGTGTGAAACATAAGAGGGTTCGATAAAATGAAATCAAATAGAAATAATTGGCAATTCATCATCAAACAGTGGAGAGTATCGAAAGGTACAAAGAGAGTATTAATGTGTAAAGCAAGCGTTTTAATTGTTTCCACGGCTGAAAGGAAAAACAATTCGAGGATAGGCACAGATATTGTTTAGAGACGATCGTATTAAATAAATGCTCAATTGTTTCGTGATGTTAACAAGGAGGAGGTTTGGCTTCCTAGAAATAAAAAATTCAACCTTTTACCCGTATTTCACCTACCGTTAAGCTGCCGCCTAATCCCCGCATAATCGCAGATTGTGGGTGTCTATAGACACAGTCAGATAGATGAACGGTATCTTTAATTACGGAATACCGCAGTATATTACGGCGGAATGCAATACGGAGAGGAATTTGGGTACTGGGTCTTGTTGCCAACTCCACGAGTACATTGATGGAGGCACAAAGTCGATCAGTGCAAAAACTATTTGATGTCATAAAGGCTGCAAAACTGTCGGGTTCTTTGTCCTGTCAGTCTCTTCATTGTGATTAATGAAACGACAAACGTGGGTTCTTAATACCCCTTGGTATGTGATTGAAATCCCATAATATTATGTCGATAGGATTTCAAATCAACTATGATGGATTCAGTACCAATGGAGTAAAGAAGATTTTTAAGAAAGAAAGCATTCAAACTGATGCAAAGATTATTCGCTAGGTTTCTCTTTTACTAAATAACATTTCTAATGTGGGTAAAGCGAGACTTTGAAATGTTTTCATCTTTCCTGTCTAATAAATAGGATGTTACATTCGTTGAATAAATGGAAGGATCACCTTACTCTAGAGATGTGATACTCTCGTTTTGAGTGCATAACGTAATAAATTGTAATTTAAAAGGTATTACCTTACATTACTGGGAAGATTAATTTATCAAAAATTAATCTATGGTAATCGGATAATTATTTGATTCCAACAAGTTACAGAGGGCATCGAACTTTAAGGTTTGAAGAATTTTATTTTGGCAAAGGGTTTGTGAACTTTTCTTTTAATCAATAAACACAAATCCAATATTTCTATCTCTGCAGGTCTTCGGAAAATATTGTTTGATTATCTTATTCTCTTCTGCGGTCTGTTTCCGTGAGGTACAAACAGGGTTCACCTCTCATAGACACCACACACAACAGACAAATTAGCAGCCGAAATTCCTTGTCAGGTGACATTTTTCTTATTCTCAGCTTCTCGTTGTTGCTTTCTTTCTAATCTAAATTATGACGCTGCTATGTTTTCTCCATATTAAGTGTAACAAGAGGATTCAGATTCTATTTTAAATAGATTTCTGAAAATTTATTTGAAATATGAATAATTTTCACGATTTTAAAGTAATCGTAAAACATTAGATAATCTATGTGAATATTTCAACTGATAGACAATTAGAACTCAGCTTCTTCGATAGAAGATTCAGGAGGACGTCTTGTCTTATATAAGACATAATATCTTTGATGCTCCAACAAGAAGAAAACTCATACAATAAGCTGTTGTAAGTATTCGTATATTATTTAAAAAATTAAATCTGTATATTTTAATTTTTATTCTTTGTCTTTCTGTGGTGATACATAACAAAATCTCTAGAATATATACCACAGATATACATCTTCAAGAATTGACAATAAACGCTGAAGAATGATAGACGATTCCTGCCAATCTCTTTACCTGTAAAAGAAACATTTTAGATAATATTAATGTATATTTTGTTAGAACCATAAATAAATAAACAGGTTTAAATGAAAGCGTGCACAAATTTACATGTTGATAGTGGAAGACACTAAATTAGGATTAGGTAGAGTTAGAAGAGACCTCATTCGTTTAACATACAAATTGAATGTAAAATATTATTCATTATTTCTCCAAATTCTTTAATAAATATATATGTATAAATAAAAAAATTAATTGAAATATAGCAAAATTAACAACTATAACAATGTTATAAATTGAAAACTTTTATATTTTGATGCAGTTTCATCTCTTCTCACTTAGTATAATAGATCATTCTTACCTATAACAACATATTATTTAATTGGAAAAATATCTGATTATTTGCAAACAATAATTACAATATGAGCAATGATTTTAGTTATAATTTTTACCATTTCAGTTGAATAACTGTCCTACAATATCTGAGCATTTTTTTCAATAATGTTTCATAATACTAATTTGTAATTAATTACCATCTTGTATTATTTCGATAGATGTTTTTTTATTAGTTTGTACATATTGCTTTACTCTTCTTTTTCTTAAAAAAAGAAGTTTCGACACAGGTATTAAAAGACTCCAACATCCATATTTCTCTCAAGTTCTTCGATTCTTTGATTCTTTTCGAGAAAAATGGTATGTTTGGATTTGGCCGATTGCGTTGGATAGACATCTTTTTCAGTGTAAACCTTCTATAATATATGCAACAATGCAGTGATTGTGAGTCTGTAGACTGTGTTGCCACTTGTCTTCATCTTCATCTCCGAAAATTCAGAGTTAAATCAGTGGAATCCGTTTTATGAATAGTAATTTTCACGCCACACGAGTAATCTCCCTTTCCTCTACAGTCTCCGATTGAAAGTTACTGCATTATGAAGACAATAATGGCGCGTGGCTGTGCTTCTTAAGGAATTCCGATTGAAGAGTCAATTACATCTACCAACTAAAGCAGCAGGAGACATCATTAATTAAGTATCTTACCATTTATCCTGTAGTATAGAATGAGCTAAAAATTATTCAAATTTACTTTAATAAACGATATCGCCCGAACACGATAACACCGAGGTTTCCCTATGAACAAAACTAAGAATTAATTTTCCGGTTCCAAATTATTCCAAGAACTGGAAGCGATACCGAGAAAGCTAGGGTTAGTTATATCGCCTGATGTTTGGTATGTAATGTGATGGTGAATGTCAATTTAAAATTAAGATCAGAATTTAATAACAGCGGTTTCTTTTGATAGACTCCGAATGTTGGACCCTTTTATTTACGTAAGAAAACACGTTTTTGAATGCAACAGGTAATCAATAAAATCTTTATGGAGGGCAGTGAATTACTGGAAATAGATGTTTCTCAAGTCTTTGCTAAGGAAACTCAGAATAAACAGATTCGCATTTACCTAGATTTTATATGAAAAGGTGTTTACATATTTAGACCACTTCGTTTATTTAACAAAAGAAGAGTTAGACTCATTTTACAGTTTATGGGAAAAAAGAACAAATTCTAGAATTTACTTTAATTTATTCAATCTTGAAGCCTCACATTGTAGACAAACTTTGATGGTCGGTCAAAGCTATCAAATGACTTCATTGCAGTTACACCAAACATAAGAAATGATATTTCAAGAAAAGTAAAAGAAAGTTTAACAAGGTAAACATTTTTAAAAATATTGGATTATAGATATAAGTTGACACCTAGTTAACAATTGATGATTTTTTTTACATGTAGATTATCTTCATTTGAAAATTATTCTTTTACCATATTTCTATAAAGAAAAACAAAGAAATAAAAATATATATAAACATAATAAGATGTACCTCATCAAAACTTTTAAAATACAGCAGTACCTATTTTGGGGCATTTAGGGTGGGCATATTGTTCATTGAAAATGCAGGCTCTACTGTCTAAACACTTCGGCTCATCTGTTTCGCTTCCACAGACTGAAAAATAAGACAAATAAAATCAGATGCTATTTACCAAATGATGATTAGAGCTACATTGGTATATTTATTACGGTTATTTATTGGTGCGAAAAAGAAAGAAATAACAAGTTTCGAAAGTACAATGCACTTATAGAAATAAATTGTAATCACTCCAAACATTTAAATAAACTGAGTAAATCCTACAAGAATCTTTGTTATCCAAGATAATTTTTTCAACGTGTAAAATAACAAATGATATGTAGAATATCGATCTTCAATCAAACTTTCGTACAATAAAATCTGTCAAGATAAATATTTCATAGTACAACTTCACTTCTAGATAATTAGCACAGGTGACCAACCTTACCTTATTTAATACATGCTATTCTAAATATTCCTTCTTTGTACATAACGAGAATCTCACGTTTGTATCTCTTTAATATTATAATTTGCATGAAGCGGACGTGGAAATGGTAAGGTTTCCTTCAGAAAGTTATCTCGCGGCATGAGAAATTAAAACGGAAAACAAAGACCAATTTCTAATCGCTATAACTAACTGTCCCCATATAAACTACGAATGGCTGCCAGACCGCGAGATGTTAATTTTACGGTAATTACACAAGCGATCTACATTTGAAAATAAACGGTAAACACTCGACCAGTTTTAAACATGGAGGCAGAACAGCGGTTCTGATAGATTGTGAAGCTGTTACGTTCTTCCTTTAGTACAATAATTATGAATTATTGAAAACACCAGGTAATTTACACAGAGCATGTTAATTTAGACCTAAGGTATTTTTCAGAGCGGGACTTAAGAAATGGTTTCCTTTGTCCAGACATTATCAGATGGTAAATATGATATCATAAGGATATATGAAGAGCCTAGTAAAAATTCCTAAGCCGGCTTTCCATAGTTTACATCAAAGCGGGCGGACTCTTGTTCCGACCAGGTGGGCTCTCTTGGGATAAAGTTAGGTTCCGTCGGGTCGGTACTGACGGATGGATGAGCCCGACTGCCTGGGAGATCATATTGAAAACCTCCAGTCTAGGGAAAGCGTTCATCAGCCCGAGCACTGCAGACGTCCGGCTGGAGATTGATTGTCTGACAGTTGGAGTGCACCATTCTCAAAAGCTTCGACCTCCAACTGAAAACACGTGCGCTGTTCGGTGACCATCTTCCCCTCGGAAAAGGTACACGCTTGTCTTGTATGTATCCCACCAGTAACAATCATGGAAAACAAAAAGTAAATCAGTTTAAACTTAACCGAGCTCCATGTATTTCTCCAAGTTACAGGTTATTATTAACCTTAATATTGCTAATTATAATAAAGTTGTCAGAAAGTTTCTCCATATACGCAGTAAGTATTCTGACCTGAGATTGTTTTGTTTAACATAGATATTCCTGTTAACAACGATGATGACATCGATTATACTAATACTGATAGGATTAATACTATTACATATCTAAGAATTAATCGAACATCCGCTATTCTGATCAAAGCACAAATACCGATCGATACCGGATACACTTCCGCTGAAAGCATGTTCGTACAAACTATAAATTATGGACAACTTTGTAATATGGGTTCTATATCGTAGAGAGGATGAAACTGGTCCATGGTCAGCACAAAAACACGACAACCTAAACATTTGGAATTAATCCTGAATAAAAAGTAACTGTAGGAAATTGTTTACCCATTACATCAGATTGTGTTGGTGAACATTCACGAGACATCTTCGGGCAGCCCAGCAGGACAGACAGCAGGACGACTTTGATCAGGTTCATGTTTTCTGGAGGCTCCGCTAAAGATGAGTTTCGTCGCCTTTGGATGTCAACAAATATCCGCTTATGGAGGTGATCGCACAATTAGCAAAAATGGAACGAAATCATTTGTTACAAAAACATTTATGCTAATATTATGAAAACACACACAGATATTGGCATTACTGGAGCACCGGTTTCAATAATTAATAATTCACACATAAAGAATAGATTATTTAAATTATACATATTGAAAGACAACGAAAGTCAAATCAAAATTATATAAAATCAAAGCACTACAACTTCTCAAAAATTCGTCGTTATCGATAGTTTAACCGTTCCTTATAGTTCTGGAATAGGGTTATCACCTGCAAATTTTGATCTTAAAGATGTCGCCGAGTCTGTCTTCAGATATCCACACATCCTTGTAGGTCCACGAGACCTCGTCAGGTGATCTGATTAAATTTTAGACAAGACAAAGATTAGAGAAAACCCCAAAAATTTCAATAAATAATACCTTCCGCCACCTTTCCCCCACACTATCGATGTATGCAATAAAGGCTATTTGCAGAGGGAGTGTCCAAACCGAGTCTTAAGCCTGGTTATTCTTCAGTTACCTGGAATTTTTCCTCGTTTAAGGTGTTTGCGCTGACTCCGTCATACGGCGTCTGACGAGATTTGCAGTGTTTATGGAACTCTTCCATCCTAGCAGAGCTTATAAATAATCAGTTCTTAACTATTACCTCAAATTTACGGTTCCAGAACACTTTAAAAATACCTCACAACATGATAAAAGACACGTTTCCACTTTAGTTTTCCTTATCAGGTACATACTTCCGGTCCCATTGTCTTAATGTAATATGTCAATATCTCAAAATCCGGTAAACTTCATCAGCATACGGTCGCTAAAACTAAACTTGTGGAGTCTGTTTCCCCATTTATATATTCATAGCTAAAATTGGATGATAGAAATATTAAGCGCCTTCTTGAGGCCGGTTATGTGATGCTACAGCCTGTAAAATAAGGAATGGCTTCATCAAATGGACAGTGTTTACTCCGTGTAAATAAAGGAATTTAATATTCTAGGAGGACAAACGGTGAGTTGCGCTGAGGTCTCTGCAGCTTTGACGATTGAGACGTCGGAAAAATACCTTTGAGATAACTGTTCCTGATTATCACGTAAACATCTGGTATTTTTCATAATGGAATGATGAGGTATCTCTAATGAGCTCTTCTTTCCTGTGGATAATTGTGAATTTAATTTTGTTAAGTGTTCCGAGCGACGCCAAAGGACGAAAAAAAAAAATTCACCAAATTCCATTATTCGCCAGAAGTCGCATCTTTTCCCTGAGGACCATAATTTGTTAGGCGAAGGACCGTCTCTCGAGTTCTTGGATCTAACGTCAAGCTACATTCCGCGGCAGATTACGACATGTCGACAAATAACCCATCTTGGGCGAGTCTTTTGGTGATTACATCTTTAACTCCATCGTGAAAAGGTAACGCGTTGGTCAGGTGGTTAGTCCACCGATCTGCGAAGATGGACGGCCTGGGATGTAATCTCAGACCTGTTAAGGGTTCTTCTGTCCCCTTAAATATATTAGGTTTACAAAAGTCAATCTTCCTGCACTGTCATGAACTATGGAAAAGTAAACAAGACTGTTAAACCTGGGATCTGTAGTGGTGTATATGGTGATGTTAATAGCACAAGATATAATAATAATATTATTTATCGCCATATCTTTCTACCGAAACATACAATGAATAGGTAATCACATTTTAACAAGAAACTTTAATTACAGCTGCTGTTATATCGAGCAGCAATCATTTCCTTATCCCTGCCTGTCTCAACAGTTTAAACGGATCTCGAACCAATTATATATTGGATACAATCAGAGAAAATAAACAAAATAAGTCTTCCGTTCCTGATATTCCAATTACTTGCTGTGCTGATCTGTCCTTAGATGAATCTGAAAGCTGACAGCAGATGCAGTCGAATGTCTTCAATAGCTTCAGGGTGGTGAAACAAATCGATCGATGCTGACCGGCATAAACCAGTTTCTGTGATAAGCGGAGACATCAGTCGAAGACGACTTTTACCGACAGAGTTAGAACTGCGCGTGAGATCTGAGATGTGAAAAGTCGTGAATTTGTTAAAAAGTGATATCGTTATCAAGTGCCTGTGTCCTTGATGGATCGGTGAAGAATCCTTCCTCCAAGACAGATTTGGCGACGTCTGTAAGTCAACAAAAATCTCTATTTTACTAATACCACTTTAAAGCGTCTAATTAACTCTGTCCTGACAGAGTATAGAAGACATTTCCACATCCGACTCTCTAGATTTGTAACTATCAATTACTATATTAAATGGTTGTGACTGTGTGGAATCCTGCCGATTTTCTGAAAAGGATCAGCCTCTCTACCGTGTTGTACTCTCAGTAACAAGACGAAAGGTAGCTGTAGAAAAGTCAATTATTTCTCTTCTCTATACGAAAGTTTCCACATCAGAAAGGTACAGCCCCATTATAGAAAGTTAGTCTTGACACAAGAATCTGTTTAGCACTGAAACAAACCGAGAAATTTTAAACATTAATAAATATGTAACTACACGGAAGTCTCCAGACTAGAAAACCCGTAGTTCTGATTACTAACAGAGACATTTCTACACGGCCATGTCTGAATTATCAACGTCCTTTTCCCTACTTGGATGTATCAACAATAAGCTCTGTACTTCTAAATAAAACTTTGTTACTTCACAAGAGTACTGTAGATAGATAATTGTGCTATACACTTCAGTGATTCCTGTTTCTTCTCCTATCTTCAGTTGGTTCTGCACATAGAAGACAATCTGTTTATCGTGTATATTCTAAGCATTCCACATCTCAGAGCAGCCATGAACTGAAGCCTGTCTTGTTTACATGAAGTGCAAATAGAAACTGAGGAAACATGGCTACAGCGGGTACTCTCTAATATGAGTCCTCACCGTAGGAAGTCTTTTCCCAATACAAGAGGATATACATATTACAAATTGTGTAGTTTTATGTAGAAATTAATTATTTGAAAAAGGAATGAAAACGAACAGCAAAGAAAATTCCTTTAAATTATCGAATGTATTTTCAGATCAAACTAATTGTGAGGAAAAATAAGTGAAGAATTACAGTTATTTAAAGAGATTTAGGGTGTCGGATGGAAAAGGAGACCATTACAAGATCTGTCTACAATCTAGAATTCATTGACTAAAATCTGGGTTCCATAACTGAGGAAAGCGACCATTTTACGTCTAGAAACATGAGAATGCAGATAAACCTCATTTTATTGTGCAGAAAAAGTTTCATTGATTAACTTCGTTTCAGAAAATAATTAGAATGAAATCGTTCACTTATTTTCTTTATTTTCCTGTTATGAACAAGAAAGAGACTGGGAGACCGATTTGAACTGATGACCGAGAAGACGACACCTGGCGATTGATGGTTTCGAAGACAAACACACAGCTGTGCCACCGAATGTTTAGTCCTACAACAGTCGGAGCTGTTACCCGATGATAAGGAGTCGCTGCTGGTGTAAATCAGTCTATTAATATTATTCTATGTTACGCAAAAATATTCATATTATTATTATTATTAGATGGAAAAAATTAATTATGATGTCTTCGTTAATAGTGACAGATATATGTAAATAATTTATCAATTTTAGAATTTAATCGCATAAATAAAATCGATGAAGAAAACACAGGTGAAATGGACTGAATTTATTTTATATCATTTATCAAATACAATGTTTGTTGTTGTTGTTATTCATTTTCAGTTTTCCTACTCCACCATATAAGTTTATTATGTCTACTTGTAAAGGTAAAAGAATATATGAACTTTCCCAGTCTCCTAAGACAAAACAGATTAGACAACGAACAGCAGCAGCAACAACAACAAAAATGCAGAGTTGTCTCCCATTTCCTTTCCTGTTCGTTTTCTACATAGTCAAAAACTCTGGTTTGCCAAAGAATGGTTAGCACTTTCTTCATTTTAGGGGTCCGTAGTTTTCTCCGCTGATGAGGGATCTTTTCAATTCATTGCATCGCTGCTCGATAGGGAATCAATCTCTGTTCGCTGTAATGATCGAGATATTTCAGTTGATGATTTCTTTTTTTCATGATGACAGAAAAACTACAACCTGTCTTCTTCATCGTTGAATTAAAAGATTAATAGAAATTCTCTCTCTAAATAAGTTATTTATATACCCTGGATTATTCTTGGATTAATCCTAATCTAGACCGGTGATTCAACAAGATCGACTTAAGTCGGAGCCCTCTAGATTCACTAGATGCGCACCGCTATCAAGATTAATAGTTAGTGCAGGTTTGGAGCCCAATCCGCTCCACAGACTGGCCAATGTATTTACTTAATGTAAACATTCCTCCTGGTTGACTACACAGGGACTGGACTAACCAGGAATAACATCATTACCACAGCAGAGAATTACCACCTCGATCAGCTGATAATCATTTTCTTTAGCATATAATTTCTCTTGATGAGCAAGATGGTTAGGGTTACACAAGGTTGTTAACAAACCACTTTCGCTAACCATTCAGCTTACAGGAACGAGTTCCTACCGACGGTTTATCAGTCGGATTAATTTCCCCTCGGCAGATGGCCAAAGTAACTGTCAGTTAAATAAAGTTAATGATTATATAAAACCTATTTCACTGATAAATAAGAAATAAATTCATCACTTGGGCTTTCAAAACCTGCCATTGTTGAGAGCCAGCTTAATTATTCAACTTCGTTCAAGAGATTCAGATTTAATTTGTAGACGGAGTTTGCTGTTTTCGTGGGATGGTTTTCTCCGACATCTATAGAGATGGGATTGTGTTCGGAACCGTTTATGATGGCTGGATAGAGTTTGGTAACAGATATGGCACTGAAATGTTGTTTGGAAGCGTTTGCGGTGTTAGAATGCTTTAGACAACGTATATGTTGGTGAAATGGTGTTCGGAAATATAGTTTGTAGTCTGTTGGCGTCCCGAAACGTTTATTGTTTAATTTAATATTATATATTATTCTCATTTTACTAGACGTAAAATGGCCACCTTCCTCAATTATGGAACCCAGATTTTAAATCAATGAATTTTTGATTGTGGACAAATCTTGTAAACGACTCCTTTTCCATCCGACACCCTAAATCGCTTTAAATAACTGTGATTCTTCCTCTACTTTCGTCCTCAATTTGTTTGATCTCATTTCATGTACCTATGATTTCCATCATCTTTCATATGTCCCCTTTATATTCTGTTCATTGCCAGCCTGATCACGGAACATCTCTTTGATGGCGATATTTCTTTATTCTACAAACAAAGAATGAAAATACATTCGATAATTTAAAGGAATTTTCTTTTCTGTTCGTTTTCATTCCTTTTTCAAATAATTAATTTCTACGTAAAACTACACAATTTGTAATATGTATATCCTCTTGTATTGGGAAAGACTTCCTACGGTGAGGACTCATATTAGAGAGTACCCGCTGTAGCCATGTTTCCTCAGTTTTCTATTTGCACTTCATGTAAACAAGACAGGCTTCAGTTCATGGCTGCTCTGAGATGTGGAATACTTAGAATATACACGATAAACAGATTGTCTTCTATGTGCAGAACCAACTGAAGATAGGGGAAGAAACAGGAATCACGGAAGTGTAATAGCACAATTATCTATCTGCAGTACTCTTGTGAAGTAACAAAGTTTTATTTAGAAGTACAGAGCTTATTGTTGATACATCCAAGTAGGGAAAAGGACGTTGATAATTCAGACATGGCCGTGTAGAAATGTCTCTGTTAGTAATCAGAACGACGGGTTTTTTCTAGTCTGGAGACTTCCGTGTAGTTACATATTTATTAATGTTTAAAATTTCTCGGTTTGTTTCAGTGCTAACAACAGATTCTTGGTGTCCCAGACTAACTTTCTATAACTGGGGCTGTACCTTTCTGATGTGGAAACTTTCGTATAGAGAAGAGAAATAATTGACTTTTCTACAGCTACATTTTCGTCTTCTTTACGGAGAGTACAACACGGTAGAGAGGCTGATCTTTTCAAAAAATCGTAGGATTCTGACAGATTCACCACCAATTTAATATAGAAATTGATAGTTACAAATCTAGAGAGTCGGATGTGGAAATGTCCTTCTATACTCTGTCAGGACAGATTTAATTAGACGCTTTAAAGTGGTATTAGTAAAATAGAGATTTTTGTTGACTTACAGACGTCGCCAAATCTGTCTTGGGAAGGATTCTTCACCGATCCATCAAGGACACAGGCACTTGATAATGGTAGCACTTTGAACAAATTCACGACTTTTCACATCTCAGATCCACGCGCAGTTCTAACGCTGTCGGTAAAGTCGTCTTCGACTGATGTCTCCGCTTAGTCACAGAAACTGGTTGTTAGCCAGTCGAGCATGTCCCACACCCACCCACCCCCACAGCATCGAGGCGATTTGTTTCAACCACCTGAAACTATTGAAGACTTCGACTGCATCTGCTGTCAGCTTTCAGATTCTCTAAGGACAGATCACACAGCAAGTAAATGGAATATCAGGAACGGAAGACTTATTTGTTTTTTTCTCTGATTGTATCCAATATATAATTGGTTTTCGAGATCCGTTTAAACTGTGGAGACAGGCAGGGATAAGGAAAATGATTGCTGCTCGATATAACAGCAGCTGTAATTAAATTTACTTGTTAAAATGTGATTACCTATTCATTGTTTGTTTTCGGTAGAAAGATATGGCGATAAATAATATTATTATTATATCTTTGTGCTATTAACATCACCATATACACCACTACAGATCCCAGGTTTTAACAGTCTTGTTTACTTTTCCATAGTTCATGACAGTGCAGGAAGGAATGGACTTTTGTAAACCTAATATATTTAAGGGGACAAAGAACCCTTAACAGGTCTGAGATTTCTTCCCAGGCCGTCCTCTTGGTAGATCGGTAGACTAACCAACCTGACCAACGCGTTACCTTTTCTCGATAGATTAACGAGGTAATCACCAAAAGACTCACCCAAGAGGGTTCATTTGTGTCGACAATGTCGTAACCTGCCGCAGAATGTAGCTTGACGTTAGATCCAGAGACTCGGCTCTGGTCCGTCTTTCGCCTAAGAAATTGCAGGTCCTCAGGTCAAAGATGGGATTTCTGGCGAATTTAATGGGGATGTAATTAGTTTTTTTTCCCATTCCTTTGGGTCGTCTAGGAAACACTTAACAAATTAAATTCACAATTTCAATTTGCCCAGAGAGAGCTCATTAGAGCTCATCAGCAAGAAATTATCTCATCATTCAATTAACTGAAAATGCTGTTTCGTGATAATCAGGAACAGTTTCTCTAAGCTAAGGTATTTTTCCCGACGTCTCATCGTCAAAGCTGCAGAGTCTCTCAGCGCAACTCCCCTTTTGTTCTCCTAGAATATGAAGTCCTTTATTTTCACCGAATAACCACTGTCCATTTGATGAAGCCTCTTCTTATTTTACAGGCTGTAGCATCACATAACCGGCCTCAAGAAGGCGCTTAATATTTCTATCATCCAATTTTAGCTATGAATATATAAAGGGGGAAATAGAATCCCCAAATTAGTTTTAGCGACCGTATGCTGATGAAGTTTACGCGGATTTTGAGATATTGCCATATACATTATAAGAAAATGAGACGGGAAGTATGTACATGATAAGGAAACTAAAGTGGAAACGTGTCCTTTATCATATTGTGAGTTATTTTAAGGTGGTTACTGGAACCGTAAATTTGAGGTAATAGTTATGAACTGATTATTTATAAGCTCTGCCAAGATGGAAGAGTACCAAAAACACTGCAAATCTCGTCAGACGCCTCATGACGGACTCAGAGGAACAACTGGTAAAAAATAAGTTATTGAAGACGTGAAAAATTCCTGGTAACGGAAGAATAACCAGGCTTAGGCCTCGGCTTGGACACTCCCTCATCAGTTAGCCTTTATTGCATACATCGATACGGTTTCGTGGAAAGTTGACCGAAGGTACTTTTTATTGAAATTTTTGGGGTTTTCCCTAATCTTTGTCTTGTCTAAAATTTAATCAGATCAGCTAACGAGGGTCACGTGGACCTACACGGATGTGGATATCTGAAGGACAGACTCGGCGACATTTTTAAGATCAAAAGTTGCACCTACTACCTCGAATCGATTCCAAACTATAAGGAATGGGTTAAACTATCGATAACGACAACGAATTCATGGTAGAAGATGTAGCGCTTCTTATAATTTATAAATGTTGATTAAAAATTACATTTTTTTATCTTTCGGCCCGGCCGTTGGTGTGAATATTAAATTCCTTTAATATCTTATTAAAAAGAAAAGGTGTTTCATTAATGTAAAGATCTGTATCTGTTTTCATAATATTAGCATAAATGTTTTTGTAATAAATGATTTCGCTCCATTTTTGATAATTGTGGCGATCACCTCCATTTGCAGATATTTGTTGATATCCAGAGGAGACGAAAACTCATCTATAGCGGAGCTCCAGAAAACATGAACCTGATCAAAGTCGTCCTGCTGTCTGTCCCTGCTGGGCTGCCCGTAGATGTCCCGTGAATGTTCACCAAAACGATATATATCTCACCATGTAACTATTTCCTACAGTTACTTTTTATTCAGGATTAAATTCCAATGATAGGTTGGTCGTGTTTTTGTGCTGACCATGGACCAGTTTCATCCTCGCTACATAAGAACCATATTACAAAGTTTCCATAATTTATAGTTTGTACGAACATGCTTTCAGCGGAATGTATCCGGTATCGATCGGTATTTGTGGCTTTGATTGAACAGCGGATGTGCGATTAATTCTTAGATACGTATTAGTATTAATCCTATCAGTATTAGTATAATCGATGTCATCATCGTTGTTAACAGGAATATCTATGTTAAACAAACAATCTCAGGTCAGAATACTTACTGCGTATAATGGAGAAACTTTCTGACAACTTTATTATAATTAGCAATATTAAGGTTATAATAACCTGTAACTTGGAGAAATACATGGAGCTCGGCTAAGTTTAAACTGATTTACTTTTTGTTTTCCATGATTGTTACTGGGGGATACATACAAGACAAGCGTGTACCTTTTCCGAGGGAAGAATGGTCACCGAAAAGCCACGTAGTGTTTCAGTGGAGGTCGAAGCTGTTGAGAGGGGGTGCCTCCAACTTTCAGACAATCAATCTCCAGCCGGACGTCTGCAGTGCTCGGGCTGATGAACGCTTTCCCTAGACTGGAGGTTTTCAATATGATCTCCCAGGCAATCGGGCTCATCCATCCGTCAGTACGGACCCGACGGAACCTAACTCTATCCCAAGAGAGCCCACCTGGTCGGAACAAGAGTCCGCCCGCTTGATGTAAACTATGGAAAGCCGGCTTAGGAATTTTTTACTAGGCTCTTTATATTCCTGACGATATCATATTTACCATCTGATACTGTCTGGACAAAGGACACCATTTGTTAAGTCCTGCTCTGAGAAATACCTTAGATCTAAGTTAACATGCTCTGTGTAAAGTACCTGGCGTTTTCAATAATTCATATTTATTGTACCAAACGAAGAACGTAACAGCTTCACAATCTATCAGAACAGCTGTTCTGCCTCCATTTTAAAAGCGGTCGAGTCTTTACGTTTATTTGCAAATGTAGATCTCTTCTGTAATTACCGTAACATTAACATCTCGCGGTCTGGCAACCATTCGTTAGCTTATACGGGGACAGTTACTTATAGCGATTAGAAATTGGTCTTTGTTTATCCTTTTTAATTTATTTTGCCGCGAGATAATCTTCTGAAGGAACCTTACCATTTCCATGTCCGCTTCATGCAAATTATAATATTAAGAGAATACAAAACCTGAGATTCTCGTTATGTACAAAGAAGGAATATTGAAATAGCATGCAATTAAATAAGGTAAGGTTGGTCACCTGTGCTAATTATCTAGAAGTGAAGTTGTACTATGAAATATATATCCTGATAGATTTTTATTTTACAAAAGTTTGATTGAAGACCAAATCTACATATCATTTTGTTATTTTACACGTTGAAAAAATTATCTTCGATAACAAAGATTCTTTTAGGGTTTACTTAGTTTATTTAGGTGTTTTGAGTTATTACAATTTATTTCTGTAAGTGCATTGTACTTTCGAAACTTGTTATTTCTTTCTTTTAGGCACCAATAAATAACCGTAATAAATATACCAAATGTAGCTCTAATCATCATTTGGGAAATAGCATCTGATTTTATTTGTCCTTATTTTTCAGACTGTGGAAGCGATCCATATGAGCCAATTTATGTACCGGAATATAAATGCATTTCTATGCAACGTTTTCCGTCACGCTAAATGTCCCCCAAATACGTACTGCTGTCTTTAGATTAAAGGATCAGTTACAGATTAATTTTTGTATTTTTTTTTTTAGTTCTGTGTAGTCTTTTTTAGAAATACTGGAAAGATCAATTTTCAAATGCAGATAATCTACACGAAAAGTAAATAAGCATCAATTGTTAACTAGGTGTCAACTTATATCAATAATCCCATATTTTTAAAAATGTTTACCTTGTTAAACTTTCTTTTACAATTCTTGAAATATCATTTCTTATGTTTGGTGTAACTGCAATGAAGTCATTTGATAGCTTTGACCGACCATCAAACTTTGTCTACAATGTGAGGCTTCAAAGATTGAATAAATTAAAGTAAATTCTAGAATTTGTCCTTTTTGCCCATAAACTGTAAAATGAGTCGATCTCTCTTTCCGTTAAATAAATGAAGGTGGTCTAAATATGAAAACACTTTTCGTATAAAATCGAGGGTAAATGGGAATCTGTTTATTCTGAGTTTTCCTTAGCAAAGACTTGAGAAACATCTATTTCCAGTAATCACTGCCCTCCATAAAGATTCTATTGATTACCTGCTGCATTCAAAAACGTGTTTTCTTACGTAAATAAAAGGGTCCAACATTCGGAGTCTACCAAAAGAAACCGCTGTTATTGAATTCTGATCTTAATTTTAAATGGACGGTCACCATCATATTACATACCAACATAAGGTGATATAACTAACCCTTAGCTTTGTCGGTATCGCTTCCAGCTCTTGGAATAATTTGGATACGGAAAATTAATTCTTAGTTTTTATTTATAGGGAAACCTCGGTGTTATCGATTTCGGGCGATATCGTTTATTAATGTAAATTGAATAATTTTTAGCTCATTCTATACTACAGGATAAATGGTAAGATACTTAATTAATGATGTCTCCTGCTGCTTTAGTTGGTAGATGTAATTGACCCTTCAATCTGAATTTCTTAAGAAGCACAGCCATGCGCCATTATTGTCTTCATAATGCAGTAACTTTCAATCCGAGACTGTAGAGGAAGGGATATTACTCGTGTGGCGGGAAAATTACTATTCATAAAACGGATTCCACTGATTTAACTCTGAATTTTCGGAGATGAAGAATGAAGACAAAGTGGCAACACAGTCTACAGACTCACAATCACTGCATTGTTTGCATATATTATAAAGAAAGTTATACACTGTAAAAGATGACTATCCAACGTAATCAGCCAAATCCAAACATACCATTTTTCTCGAAAAGAATCAAAGAATCGAAGAACTTGAGAGAAATATGGATGTTGGAGTCTTTTAATACCTGTGTCGAAACTTCTTTTTTTAAGAAAAAGAGTAAAGCAATATGTACAAACTAATAAAAAAAATCTATCGAAATAATACAAGATGGTAATTAATTACAAATTAGTATTTTGAAACATAATGAAAAATGCTCAGATATTGTAGGACAGTTATTCAACTGAAGTGGAAAATTATAATTAAAATGACTGCTCATATTGTAATTATTGTTTGCAAATAGTAAGATATTTTCCAATTAAATAATTTGCTGTTATAGGTAAGAATGACTATTATACTAAGCAGAAGAGATGAAACTGCATCAAATATACAAGTAATCAATTATAACATTGTTATAGTTAATATTTGCTACCGTTTCAATTAATTTGTTTTTTATTACATATATATTTATTAAAAGAATTAGGAGAAATAGAAATAATATTTTACATTCAATTTATGTTGTTAAGCGAATGAGGTTCTCTTTTAACTCTACCTAAAAAACTAATTTAGGTTCTTCCACCTCAACATATAAATTAGTGCATGCTTGTCCTTTAAACCTGTTTATTATTTTGTGGTTCTACCACACTAGCCATTAACATTATCTAAAATGTTTCTTTTACAGGCTAAAGGAGTGGCAGGAATCGTTTGTCCAGTTCTTCATCATTTATTGTCAATTTTGAAGATGTATATCTGTGGAATATTTCTGAAGATTTTGTTAGTGCCACCACAGAAAGACAAAGAAAAATAATTAGAATATACAGATTAAATTTTTTAAATAATATACGAATACTTACAATTGCTTATTTGTATGAGTTTTCTTCTTGTTGGAGCACCAAAGATATTATGTCTTATATGAGACAAGACGTCCTCCTGAATCTTCTATCGAAGAAGCTGAGTTCAATGTCTATCAGTTGAAATATTCACATAGATTATCTAATGTTTTACGATTACTTTAAAATCGTTAAAATTATAGATATTTGAAATTAAGATTTCAGAAATATATTTAAAATAGAACTCTGAATCCTCTTGTTACACTTATAATGGAAAAGAGAGCAGCCTCATAACTTAGATTAGAAAGAAAGCAACAAACGAGAAGCTGAGAATAAGAAAAATGTCATCTGACAAGGAATTTTGGCTGCTAATTTATCTGTTGTGTGTGGTGTCTATTAGAGGTGAACGCTGTGGTGTACATCACGGAAACAGACCGCAGAAGAGAATAAGATAATCAAACAATATTTTCCGAAGACCTACAGAGATAGAAATATTGGATTTGGTGTTTATTGATTAAAAGGAAAAGTTCACAAACCCTTTGCCAAAATAAAATTCTTCAACCGTTTAAGTTGGATGCCCTCTGTAACTTGTTGGAATCAAATATTATCCGATTGCCATAGATTAATTTTTGATAAATTAATCTTACCAGTAATGTAAGGTAATACCTTTTAAATTACAATTATTACGTTATGCACTCAAACACGAGAGTATCACATCT
>JACATO010001190.1:0-42607 GCA_018389105.1 Nautilus pompilius | reverse complement strand
ATAGAGAGGAGAGAGAGGAGAGAGAGAGAGATGATAATGATGGATGATGATATGAGAGAGAGAGAGAGATGGAGGGAGGAGAGATGATAATGATGATGATGAGAGAGAGAGGGAGAGGAGAGAGAGAGATGATGATTAATGATGCTGATGAGAGAGAGAGAGAGAAGAGAGAGAGCGATGGAGAGAGAAGGAGAGAGAGAGAGATGATAATGATGATGATGATAGAGAGAGAGCGAGAGAGAGGGAGAGAGAGAGGAGAGATTCAAAAACGCGTTCATAATTATCAAAATTTTGTTTCCAACGGTGCGCAACGGTTTGATGAAGACTCGTGAGTAGATTTCGAAATGAAAAAAAAAAAAAAAACGCTTTAAATTTATCTTAAATATAAAACGAATAAAAAATAAGAGAGGTTTATGCGAGAATATATATTAATTTTTGCTGAGACTTCGCTCTGTGCTAAGAAGGTCAACAGAAATAGTGATCGCGAAGCCGATGCTCAGGGCGACGTATCCCGTCTGGTAGGAAGGAAGCTGACTCAATCTGTAGGTAGGCAAGTCACCACCTCGATATTTCTCACTCCTCAACTTTCAAAGTTCTTTTTTTTCTTTCTTTCTCTCTTCTTTATTTAACGTTATTTTTTCCGCAACAGTAACGTCAGAGTCGCGCAGCCGTTCGGCACGTACGCATCGTCTTCTTAAAGATCAACAAAAAGCAACGTGAACTAATAAGGCATCGATGTATTTGTCGAGTCTGTTTCTAAGACGTTTGGATGTCTGTTTGAGCTTTCTTCGCCACTCTCTATCTGTACACGTGCACGCACACCTTCAGCAGCCTTGAGGACGCGAGCACGACGTCGTGAGTGTGTTGAGGTGGCGGCGTCGGCGTCAGGTAGGCAGGAGGCATCAGCCGCCCCAGACGGTAATGTTCCCGTTCTACTCGTCCCACTCTGGCCCCCCTCTGTGAGGTCCTGCCCGCCCGTGCATTTTGTCATCGCTTCTAATCGCGAATAAGTCACGTGGTAGGACTTGTCTTAGACAGATTTGGCACGGACCGATGTTGACAGAATTGACGAAAACGCGATAGGTGATCTGGCATTTTTCTTTCTGCCGCATCATATAATTTTCGTTTTCCTTTCTGGTCTTTCCCTCTAAATTTTTAGTGTTCATAAAAATCCATGGTATTCGGTAGACAGTACCATAAATGCCGAGCAAAGTTAGTTTAACTACGTGATTCTTTACACTTAGAATTGGCCTCTCCACAGAATGCGAGAACAAATCCACGGATGGCTACTACATCCACAAACAGACTATCAACCCTATTCCAATAACCAGTTTTCAGTACAAAAATCGTCCCCCACCTTCTTTACATAAAACACTTCAACGGAATCTCGTTTATTTTTTTTTATATAAATTATTCCTCATTTATTACATCGGTTTTGCCGAAATTAATATTTTCAGAACTTAAGGATTTACAGAGTTGAGAGAACGATCGGTATATTAAACTCGCTGGTTTATTTGTTTTGACTCCCAGCGCAGCCTGAGGAAAGGACTGACGCATCGCTGAAAGATTCTCTGACCGTATTAGACGACTGGTGCGGTTTCGGTTGACGCGCTGAGGGTATCCATCAAGATGGGTTTAATGTCTGAACTAATGAAGGTAACCGGTTTTTATTTAATCTAAAACAATACGAAACGTATAGAAACACGGAATTACATAAGTTCAAATCGTTAATGAATCGTTCCCGTCTGTTTCTCAGTTACACGGCGCACAAGTAGCGATTCTTCTACCTGACAGGACGAATCAGTACCCTGTCACCAAGCACTGTCACTTGTTAACTGAAGGAGCGACCGCTGGGGGCTCCATTTTACAGCGGAAAGTTGTTACATCAGTAGTAATTATTAATTGAACGTGAAAAATTTAGCTATAATCGACGTCATATTATTACGTTATAGACGAGGATGTAATCGAAGTCATGTGATTACGTTATAGACGAGGCTGTAATCGACGTCATGTGATTACGTTATAGACGAGGCTGTAATCGACGTCATGTGATTAAGTTATAGACGAGGCTGTAATCGACGTCATGTGATTACGTTATAGACGAGGCTGTAATCGACGTCAAGTGATTACGTTATAGACGAGGCTGTAATCGACGTCAGGTGATTACGTTATAGACGAGGCTGTAATCGACGTCATGTGATTACGTTATAGAAGAGGCTGTAATACACGTCATGTGATTACGTTATAGACGAGGCTGTAATCGACTCAGTTATTCCTCAAAATTTCTAGGATGTGAGTGTTTTTGCAGCGAGTCGTTTTATTAGTGACGGTGTGGTACATTATAAGTTTCTATGCCCACGGACATTTCGAATGTTCTCCAAACGGAGAAATAGGTTACCCTAAAAAGAGAAAGAATGTGAAGTTGTAAGAATTCACAGTTGTTCAGCTAGGTTCTTTATTTAAACAATTAAAATGTTCAAGCTTTCCTTCAGTTTGTGGAATTTTTTGTTCGCTTCCAAAAAGCAGCGCCGTGATCGGAATCAAGGAACCGTTACCTGGAAATATATGTCTTTGACTTTTCGACGTTTACTGTACGTACCCAACGTCCAAAGATCTGGAGGTGGTGTATGTCAAGTTGATTACTTTTAAGAGGCAAAAAATTTTGTAATCGGTATTACTACGTGGATGAGAGTTTTCTCCCTGATAGTGTTCGTCTGTTTTTGGCAAAGTGTCAAACGGTTAACCAATATTCGCGATAATTTTTAGCTTGTTTATATTGAAATAGCTTTGACAGACTCTTGTTGAGTTTTAAAATAAATCTAAACTTTTTTATGGGAGAAGGAAATGTTACATTATAGCCTGGCTGAGAGTTGTGGTAAGTTGCGACATGTGTGTATCGTTAAGATGCTTTTCTTTAAATGAGATCAGGGGAAGGAAAGACAAAAAAGGCAAGACTAACAACTGCAAAAATACTTTATTTCACCCTTATTTTGTGGGCTTTTCTGTTGCCAAATTGTTCATGAATGTTTAGAAGGGATAGTTGTGCGCCGTTTTAATTATTCACGCGGGAGAATGCTTAACCAAATCTGAAACGTGTGCAGCGATGAAGTAATTTTCTTTACGGTTGAGAGTAATCATCTTTAATTTTTGTGCTGTCCGAATTCTCACGCGTCTGGCGCGCCCTATATTGCGCACCATCGCGAGATTGAGCTCGGAACGATAAAAGAACATGATCGCGGAAGCCGACTGTCTAAAACCCGACAGATGACGGAACAGAGACGCTATTCAGAAGTCCAGCGAAGGCGGATAATTGGAATGAAGCACAGTGAGGCAAGCCAGCGTAAATCGGTTTGTCCCCGGCAAGCACGTGATGACCGGGTCATTGCTTGCTTTGTATGGGTGGAATCGCCGCCCCGAGCACCGCAGAAACGAGAAACAGATTAGGGGGGGGGCAATTGATTAATGCAAGGCCCGTGCGGGGTTGGAGGGTCAGCCATGAGTTGCATAGCGAGAAGCCGATTCGAGCAAGCATCTATCGGCCGGGAGGACGAGCGTCCGTTTGCACGTCCCCGCAAGGCGAGTTCTCCGAAGGACAGAGCGGTTATTCGTGTAAGGCACCCGCTGCGATGTGTCTGGCGATGGCCATGATTACCCGAGCCGCCAACCAGCAGGACGTGCCCTAAAATGGTTAGGCGGAAGAATGAAAGAATTTGTGTGTCCGTCGCTCTACGAAAACGTCCAAGGTTCTCCAGACCGCCATTAGCAAGCGAATTAACTGGATCGATCGACGGCACTCGGGGAACTTGGCGGGCTGACGAAGGCACGGTGCACCGGCCTGACAAAAGCCAGTCGCATCTGTCTGCGCCGTGCCGATAATCGAATAAGAGTTTTGGCAGCACAAGAGGTCCAGCGTCCGATTAAGCGGGCTCCGGGTTTTGACCTGGTCGTGTGGCTGCTGGGTTTCTTGCCCAGTTCTTCGCTGGCCCCTGAGATTTGAACCTTGATGGGACATCTCTGCGATCAAATAGGGCGTCTTGTTCAGAATATTGCCAAAATGGTGTGGGCTTTCTATAAGCAGTGGCAGAAAATGTTATGAATATGCGTCCGTGAACATCATGAAAGCTGCACTCGGTACTGATAATACACATCAGGATAGAGCTTCCTGGACCTTAAATAGCGCTTTCTTGTGAGGTACTAAATCTGATTTCATGCCCTTCACGACTATTATACTGTTCCCTACTGACAGTTTCTACTTATTTCTTTTCTTTTATTTTATTTTTTGTCATTTTTTTTACAGAGCATAATACCTGGAGACGAACAGAGATCGGAGTTTAACCCTTTATCCCTTTCCTAAAGACAGGTACTCTGTCGCAGAAGGCCACGATTGGCTTTTAGATATTTCTGCAGATTCACCTGTGGATCAACCGGTAGAGCTTAGTCTATGACGGGTGTGTAAATAATCCAATAAATAGATCCAAAAGAAAAATAAAATTACCCCCTTGGTATTCGTTTTCCTGGGGTTAGTCTGGGAGCCATGGCGCACTTTTGAACATCGTAAATCCCTCGTCAGTCATCATCAACTGTAAGAAATGCGGTCTTCGGCAGTAATCTCACGATAATTAAAACGGCTGTCCGGAAGAACTTGTCCAGACCGCCGAGCAACTGTCTTGTTGTTGTTGTACTGTCAAGGTTTCCGATCAGCCGATAGAGATCCGGAGTTCTCAAACATCGCAACAACCGCCAGAAAAGGGTCTTTTCCGTTTGATCTACGTCACGATCGCGCCCTGGGAGGGAGGCCTGGGGCTGGCTGAAAGAGAAAGTTCTCGCGAACAGAGGGCAGGCTCGCTCGCCGTCACACCCCTTCGGCTCGTTTTAATTCATTCTGTATCCTTCCATCATTCAAAAGTCTAGCCGACAAGAAGCGCGCAGCGACAGTTGTCGGCAATTAACACGCCACGGTTTGTTCCGCCAGGGGGGTCTCTCTGTCTGTCGGTCAGCCTGTCCCCGTCGTTCGTTCGCTCACCGTGAAAAAGATGGCGACCGTTTTGTTCACCAAATGGCACCACGAGAACTGTAGCCACAGACTGCAAATTAAGTGTGCAAACTAATTAAAAGCCGCAGCACTGATACCTCTTTTGTGTCATTTTAGATTTTAAATGTGAACCTTTCGCTGCCATCATCATTAACACGATGATGAAACCGATAGTTTATTATAATTTATAGCAACTTTAAAAAAAAAAAAAAACAACATAAAAAAATCATTTTCTCGAAAAATGCAGTAAAAGGGGATAAAATATTCCTCGATTTTAACGTAAGTAAAAGGGCGAAATCGATTGTCCATTTGGTAGTTCGATGGACGCCGTGGTCGTATCCTGGTCCGCGCCAGCTCGGTTTTGTCGTCGTACCCTTCTGGTACGGCTTCCGGTGTCGCTCTTCTTCACCATCCGGCCGAACGGGTTCCTCCCACAGAGGAATTCTGGTAGGGATTTCTCCAGTTCTTGCCGTAACTGGCTTTCACCTTGACAACTGCTACCTAGGTTTAGCCATCAAGAGTGATGATCTATTGTTAGCATCTATGAGAATTTCAATACGAGCACCCAGTGTATAATTAAGAAACTGACACCGAAACCTGAATATGTATATATATATATATATAAGGTATACGGTGACTGAGCTGATACTGCACCGATGTGCCATAGTCGTTAACTTTTTAATCATAAACAAATATTGCTTTAGTTTCAATTTTATGTTTTAAATGTTGCATACTCTAGAAAGTTTCCTTGGGAGAGACACTGAAATTTGTTGTTTACTTGCTTCGACGATGAAAGGCGTCAGCCTCAAGTACGCACCGCTCCTCCGTTGCGCCACCTGGTATTTAAACAAGAATAACTCTGGAATTGCAGCTATGACAGAGAGTAAATAAATAGTAACTCTTTAAAATATTACGACCAAAAGCGAGAAGTATGGTTTTCGTAATGGATCTCTCAAGAAGTTCATACCAGATGTGCTGTATGCAGAGACTGTCCAAAAATAACAAGAACAGACTTTGCCGGAGTTGTTTGTGTTTTTTTTTTTGTTGTTGTTGTTGTCTGGCGTAGCTTGAGGTTAGGACAACTCTGCTATTTCCCCGAATGGCCCCAACGATTGAGCCATTCTGTATATCTGGTCACACGCTAGTGCAGTTTTTGTTTCAGTATACATGTCAAGCTTCAATAGGGGTTCGGGAAACGACATCGTGTCGGCACCATTGTCAGTGTGTTTCCACGAAGAACAGAGAACTTTGGACGAGCGAGTAGCGGATGCATCATCACCTAAGGTTAGAGGAAATTCCGGAAGCAGCATGTGATGGCGTGACGTTCGGAATCAAATCTTAGACGTGTCGTTTTCAGATAGCAGGTACAACTTTCAGTCTCCAAGCCAACACGGGCTCCATTGCCATCGTCTAATTGAGACAGACACGGCTAAAACCGGCAAATACAGGCAGCGGTGTCAGTAACGAGGAATATTCTAATCTGACTTCTTCGGTTACAGGGCGGACGGTTATATATATATTTCGTCTACCAAGTGTGGCATGGAAACAGCTGTCTAAGTATACAATCCACTTGGTTAATCTTATCAGTCACTGTTGTTTAACCGTTGAGATCAGCTTTAATGTATTGTAATCATTAGCATGATTTTGCCTTACGTTTCAGTAAAGCCTACACCAATAAGATAGTTTTCACGCAGAAGAAAAGTATCTAATTATCTTTTTAAGAGATTTTAATGCAAAGTATGAAAATATTTTACTTCCCTTCTTTTGGGAAACTCTCAAAAACGTATTATTTATTTATTTATTTATTTTTTAAATGCTAGCATCATTTTGTTGTGGGAAGTTAAAATCGCCCGTACACAATTTTCGTAGAGTCTAATTTGTACTAGTCTTCTGCATCCAAGGTAACTTATTTCTTGATCATGCGATGAAATATTCTTAAGGAAGCAGCAAGGCATCATGGGACAAAAAACTGAATGGTTGCTTGTCGGGGCGAACCCTGACCTTTCCAGCAGAACGAGCAGCGACGATATATATATATATAAACGTGTCTACTGTCTCCGGGGGTCAATAAATAACAGAGACCCCCCCGTTTTTTTCTTTCTTGCTGACTAATTTGGCAGGCGATTAGGGAAACTTCCGGACGACATCAGCGGGCGGAATGTTGGTCTAAATTGCTCAGAATCCGCGTCGTAGATTAACGTTCTCGCAGTCTGCGGAGAAACGCTTATAAAATCGGCTTACCAGGGGGCGACGTTAGGGAGAGATCCTTGTAATTTCTTACCGTTACACCTCTATCTCGCCAGAACGACAACGAAGGCAAACCAACGCCAGCTGTAACAGCTCGAAACGAAACTCCCGCGGGCTGAGCTCTTTAATATTCATGACCTCCGCGCGTGCTGTTATTCTTTCTATTTTTTTTTTTTTTTTAACGCACAGACATAATTCCGATCTTCAGCTGATTGCACCCCCCCCAAAAAAAAAGGCAAAACACGTTCTAAAATTATCAGTGTTCCATCATAACCGCAAAAGCAACTCGTCGTAAATTCCATCCCCCCCCCCAACAACGGTAAGTTCCCATTAAACAACACCCAGGTTGTCACTCACCAGTTTGTAGGTAGCTTCAGCTGTAATTTCCACCCCGTCCCGCTTCTTACCGATGGCAGATATTAGGGATGGGCGATGGTATACGCCCAGGAATGCCATTATCTAATTGACAGACAACAAAAAAAAGGGGGGGATACTTTTCTGTGTATTTCTTAGGTAAACGTCATCGGAAAGGAAAATCCATGTTTCGCTGCTTGATTACATTCTTCCTGTTGGCCTCGTTTTAGAATCTTATTGCCTTCTGGGACTCTGTAGGCACGTGGCGATACTTTACACCGAAGCTAAGGACCTACTTAAAAAAAAAGGGTAAATTTTCGGTCCTGACGTATTGTCCCCTTTTTTTTTTTTTTTTTGTTCTGCTGTAGCTGTTTGTTATTATACGCAGGCATAATTTAGAGATGTAGGCTGGGTCGTGGAATGCTTCGTCAGCGAAAAGATGAGCTACCAGTGTTAGGTTCGTTTTTTTTGTCAACTGAAGCAAAAACAAGAAAATTCCGGAGGAAGTGGCGGGGGAAACGGCGAACAGGCGGCTGGGAAGGGGGGCGGGGCGGCGGCGAGAAGCTCCGATCCGTCGTAATCCGTGTCCGAACTCGCGGAACGGATCGACCATCGTCGCACAGCGCTGAGAAAGCTGCCCAGCCGGAGCAAAGATGCTTATTGCGTAACAACAGCTGCTGAGACATTTGCGCGTGTGGATATTCGGGGTTGGACGAACGGGCTAACCCTGCCACACCTGCCACTGAATCTTAACCCCCCCCTCTTTCCTGTCTTGTCCACGTTAACGAGGTTTCAAGAGAACGCGGGAAAGGTGCGTGTTGTTTCCGAAAAAAAAACAACACCTGAGACTCCCGAAGGAATGAGAAGAGCCGATCAACTTCGGCCGCCCAACGAGTGGTCTCTCCCACCCTTCTTGCTACCAAAACCCCTGCCTCCGACACCGTAGTTGCAGATAGGATTAACGACCTTCACCCGCTCGACAGCTTTCATTCCAAAACGATGTCTCTACTTTACTCCATGTCTGCCTGATGCGTTTATTTAGAATCTGCCGTGCACATCACATGAATGCGGACTGCTGCGGGTTGTGAGTCAAAGTGTTGGTATATCGGGGTGTGTGTGTGTGAGTAATCTAGGGGCTGCGATTGATGCTCCCTGTGTAGATGTCTGAGTGAAAACAAACCGAGCCGCATTTATAATCAAAGAAGACAGTTCCACGAAGGCGAAAGCGTTACGAACAGATTACAGATACTCGTATCTGCGGTGTGGAGGGGACGCGAAATGACGATTATGTTTACTCCCATATTATCGCTTCCACGTTGGGGAGGATGTACGCCATTTTACAGAAGGTATTGCCCGTGCCATCAGATTGTACGAGACTGTGGCGTGCCCTTTTTTTAAATAAAGTGTTTAATTAATGGGTAATCGGTGGCATTAGATGGCGTGTTCCGGATACAACGCTGATTCCTGCAAAACGGGTAGGAGGAAGTTGTGCAGGATGAACCGATACCGTAACGCCGGATCCAAGAAAGAAAAGACAAAAGAAGAGGCGACATAACAGCCAAGGTGGACAGAGTTGTCGAACTTGGCAGCCACCTCACGAGCCGACTGACCTGAGGGCAGCAGTCTCGCTCGAAGACTTTCGGTCAGTCTTCCTCGCCGTTCCATAAATCTCCTCGCACAGGAAGATGTACATGAAAATTACAATCTTAACCCAAACCCCTTCCCCCACAGAAATACAAGAAAAGAAAATGGGGGATTTATACTGAAGCCAGCCACAGCTCCCGGCCTCATGCAGGCAGTGTGTGCTGTTATGTAATTCCCAATCGTTAACTTTACTTATAATCCCAGAAACTTTCTAACAAAACTAAAACATAAGCGCCTCGCTCTGCGTGGACGGCTTATCACCACGACACTAGAAATGAGATATCTTCTTCAGCATCTGCAACCGAGTCTCCCGAGCTCGTCATCTATGCTAACGTTTCTGTCAATACACGCGTTGCTCGTATTCACAATATAGCCGATGGAAAGTTAGTACATTTAAGTCTGATGCCCGTCAGGTTCGAGTGTTCTCTGTCAGACATTAATAAAGCCTCCACCGAAAGCTTTAGATCTGATTATTGTTATTTCTTCTTCTTCCTTTCTACAAACAGTCAATGGTTATTTTTGTCTCGCGTCTTTGAGCAGAAATTATCTTAACCTTCCTAAACAGGACATGGATACATCACACAGCCTCTTTCTATCTAAAAGAAGAAAAAAAGAGATCTGTCATCTCTGAAAGTCTAGCGAAGAAATCCGGTGTTGCATTCCGGGATAAAACTGGGCATATTTCTATAGTATCATAATACACTTGACGGGAGAGGTAGGGGAAATGCAAGTCTCAGGAAACCTTCCAACAAGTTTAATGTTTATTTTCCACTTCCCTCTCCAGAATAATAGATGAACGCGAATGGAAAGTACGTCAACTGCTAATAGACATAAAATAATATTTCTCTATAAACAAAGTAAAAGCCAGCGGGGGGGGGGGGGAAAGTAGCATAACCGTAATTTAAAGATGCATCATTCAAGAAACTGTCAAGTCGTTTAAAGATGTCGGTTCAGTTTCTGATAAGAAAAGGTGTAGATGACCGGGAAAACTATCTTTAAAAAAAAAACAGAAGATTATCAGTACCCGAAGACAACTTCTCTGCCGGGAGGGAGATGAAGCGAGATCTGGCAGGAGTTTTTGAAGGATTCGGGAGGGTTAGGTCTATGATTGTTTGATGGTACCAAGATCTTTGAGACGAAACAAACTTAAAGCAGATGGGGGGGGAAAACAAAAGAAAATTTGTTTACGGGAAAGGGATGAGGATAAGCAATTGAAATACGGTGTCTGACATCGAATCTGGGTCTCGAAAACAACGCAACAAAGTCCTTCGGTCAGGCAGATGGATTAAATTGGGAATTTTTGCATTTAAGACAAGGCGGGATATAGGGTCCTACTTAGGTTTACGAGGGGGGGGAGGATCTCTCGGCTATACGTTTTGAAGATTTAATAAGAACAGAAGGAAAACACGAGAGTAGACAGGTGCAAACAGATTCTCATTTATCACGCTATCCCTTCAGTGTGCGGTTGTACTCATATTTCAACACGACATCGATCCCAAACATACCGCCAATATTGTCAAAGGGTACATACACACAACGCAAAAAAAAAAAAAAAAAGACCTTGATGTTATTAGGATGAACTCGGGGTGTTGCTTCTAGGTGCATGGAACAACACGTCAGCTGATCAAAATCACGAGAAAGTGTTCTAAGATGTATTCAGGCAGTCACGAAAGAAGGGCGTAATAATTATTAGCATGCGCAATCTATATTCCATCTTTTAAGTTTTGTCTACTGCACAGCATTTATTCATTAAATTGCACGGCTTATCAGTCAGCCCTATTCCTTTCTACAGTTAGGCACGAATGGGAATGTAGATTACTTAAAACTTTTGCCCAGTACTTTGTTTACGTCTTATTTAGATGAATCTGAACCTGAATGTACCATATTAGGCCAGTACTCAGCGGCTTGGACAGGCTAGTGGATTATAAACTTTGCTTCGAAAGTTTTTAGCTTTTGATTTCCCTTTCTTGTTTTATTTCTGTTTAAATTCCAAAAAAAAAAAGAAAAATTTTCTACTGTTGATTGCAAATCAAAATCTTCAAATTTTATTAAAAATATAAATGAAAGTTTTTATTGTGGAACAACATGAATCAATCTAATACATAGGTGTGTGTGTGTATATAACAATTTTTCTCTAACTTATTTCTGTTCACTTCTAACGAAAACAACTGAATCTTTGTTTTCACCTGTCCGATTAGATTACAGTCTATCTTCTCTAAAGGATAATTGATCTGCAATTCATTTGTTTTAATACAGAAATGACAAAGATAAACTAATTAAAGATGACATCATCTGACTGAAAAAAACACACAACATCAACTTTAAAACAAACAAACGAAAAGAGAAATGGTGGTAGTTCTTATACATCCTGAGATTAATTTCTTTTTAAAAAATGTCAATGTAATATTCAAAAATGCGGTTTAAATACATTTAAAACGGCCAGTTTACAATCTGTGGTAAGCAAGTTGTCTAAAGTGTTTTAGTTTGACTATTAGCCATTCTCAAAAGTTTGGCCATGTTTCTTTTGTTGCACAGGTTATAGCTACAGAAGCACCAAATTTCGTTTCCACGCTTACTGCAACCTCTGTCGGGATACGAATCGGAGCTGACCATTCCTGTGCTGCATCCTCTGTAGATTACTTCAAAAACAAAACAAAGAAATACAAAACGATCGGACTTCATTCCGGTAAATAAAGAAGGAGACTTAGTTAGCTTGGTAGCCAATTCAAAATGCATATAAACAAGGAATTTACACAGAGGAACTAAAGCTTCGTGTTTGATGATTCGATTAATTACTCTTGACAGTCTATTTGCTTTCTTACGTTTCTCCAGTGTACTGCAACCCGCATCGGGACGTTTACCAGTCATATCAATGAAACAATGCTAGTCCCGAAATTCTACAGTATTGCAGCGCCCTAAGAAGATAAGTAGAAGCGTCGATAAGGGTATTCAGGAAGTTAACCCCTCTCTTTTTACCTCCCTTATACTATCGCAGCCTAAAATCACAAGTTGCTATTTGTATTCAACTGGAATTTGCATCCTACTAATCTTCAGATCTGTATTACTCAGCAGAAGTTGAGCCACAGGGGATTTGGCACATGGCATCTTCCTCGTTAATATACGCCCCCCCTTTGTAGCGTTCAATTCGTATTTATTCCCAACCCACATGTTTTGATGTATAAGGGTGCTGACTAAATATACAGACAATGCAGAGGATAAAGGATGCCTTACCTTCCTTAAGTTTTAGAGCAAATTTAAAAAAAAATCCCACAGGAATCTCTCTTATAGCGCTCTTTATCCTGGGGGAAAATTCTCACCTGTTATAACGACCTCCCATAGAGCTCCGTTTACCAAGAACGCATCCTGAGCGCTATAAGAGATCGTTATGACAGGAAGGAATTTTCCTGCGTTATAAGGAAACAGCGCTGTAAGATTTGCCTGTATTTAATATTATTAGTCGATATAATTTTGGAATCTAAAATAAATCACGTCCCTGTATATTTATTAATGGAAACCCATCGCATCTATAAACAACTGACGTCAGCTTTAGATAAGCATCTCCAAGAAGATGGTAGCATCGTTACGCTTGCAAGAGGCAGAAATCCCTGATGCGTATAATTCCTTGTAATATGGCGAAAATTTTTCAGTATAAATATTTAGCAAATCAGTCCCGTACTACTATTCCTTTTCTTCTTCTATTTTTTTTTTCCAAGAGAACTTCACGTTAGCCAACCTAGTCTAAATCCCGATTTCCTTCTAATACGACGTACGGCAAACGCGAAGCAGCCCCTTCGACGTTTCGAGATATCACTTTTGCGGGTCCCCCTCCCATCAAGAGACAGCGATCGAAAGGGCCTTAGAAACTCCTTATCATCCGTATTAAAGGTGCCTCAGGTCCGCTCTTGGCTATCGCCATAACTGACATATTAAATTCCACAAAACGCGACATAATGATGCTGTACTGACAGCATTTAAAGATGAAACACCTCAAAATTTAGACTGTTTTCCCTTTAAAACAAACAAAACAACAAAAAAACACGCTTTCTTCACTAAGTCAACAGATTTAGAAGGGGGTTGGGACGGCTATCCGCGCGTGCACGAAGAAATAGACAGAAGACACAGAAACAACAACTTAAATGTACCTCCTGGTTCGTACTCGGAAGTCTTCGAGAAGCAGGGATGACGGCAGGGGATCTTGGCCGCCAGCTCGTTGTTTATACCGCCGTTCACCTTGCAGTACGAGTTCAGCGCGTGCTCGGGCCCGCTGTTGCACTCATAGCATGAATACTGTTTGGTCCGCACGTCCCTGACAACTGAAACCATAGACAGACAGTAAGCGAAGAAATAGCAGTCTTGCCCTAAACTATAAACCAGCCCCGTTTATGCTGAAGCCCCGGCGAGTCTCCGCTAGAGACAATATGGGATGGAGAGGGTGGTAGTGGGGGGGGGGGAGGGAGGTGAGAAAAACGACATGTTTTTCTTCTTCGGTAATCTGGGGAGAGGGCGGCCGGCGGACACTGGAAGCTTCTTGAACGAAGGGGATCGGGCTGACAGGGCGGAAATGAACCACCGAGAGGAAAAGGGTGTGGTGGGTGGGGTTGCGGAGCTGGAGGTCGGTGACTAATGTGGGATACGTCCCACGTGGAAATGCTGCTGTCTGTTCTGATCAAGAAATACGCCGAAGACCCTTTTCCTCCTTATTCCCGGGGTGAGGTTCGTAGTGGCCCCGACGGACGTTGCCATAATCCGAGCAGCTTTCATTCTCCCGCCCGGAGTCACATTCTTTAATAATAATAATAATAATAAATAATAATAATAATAAATAATAATAATAATAATCATCTTTTTTATTTGCCGTAGCAGTTTCTTAAGCCGGGATCATTGCTCTTTGCAAACCGATTCCCAGGAGGTGCTACTGTATGGCTGGAAGAAATCTCTTCAGGGATCCTTACCGAGGGCCCTGAAGTGCCAGAAGATCGCATCTACGACACAATCGACGGCCCTTTTTTGCTCGTTTTCCTGGCGCTGCCAGAGCAGAGCGCCACCATCGTCCAGCTTGTGGCGGCCTGGTTCTCGGTTTAAATGCCCCCAACCCCTCGGGCGTTTCCGCCTCCAGAGAGATACGGGGCTGGGCGGCGCGCCGACGGTCGGCTATCCAAAAGAAAAGGAAAAACCAAAACCGCAGTCCAACGCTCACGCGGGGAACAGCGGCAAAAAAGGGGGGGACCGGGTGGGTAGATGGACAACAGCCGGCTGTAGCCGGGGGGGGGGGGTCAAGCGGTTTTCTTACCTGTCGCGAGGAAGAGGACGGCGATGGCTAAAAACGGTCGGAGCGGAGTCATTTTTCCCAGCAGGAAAGGGTCCGGTGTCTGATCTCTCTGGGCGGGCGGCGACAATCGACGAACGGGTTAAATAATAGGGCGGAGGATGTCGCCGCCAGATGTCGCTGTCGTGCCAACCCCATCGCTACCGGCAGACGAGGAGGGCACGTAACAACAACTCCCCTCCTCCCCACCTGAGTCACGAAGATTCACCATCAATTTGTTTTTTTTTTTTTTTTAAAAAACAAAAAAAACGACTCGATATTTCAGACCGTATCCGGGAGAGCGGAGAGAGGAGGAATCATCGGTTGACAGCACTGCTCTAGGCTGCTGAAGTTTCTTCTGACCTCTCACGTGATAGGTGTGACCTCTAAATATATATATATATATTTATTTATAAATACAATTTAAAATTACTCATAGCCGCAAAAAAAGAAAATACTCTTCGTTTGGCCGTCACGTCCACAGTATGAGCAAGAAAAGATAATTAATGGCTTTGGTGACGGTACCAGTACGAGTTAATTTTCGTTTGGAAGCTCGGCTGAGTGTTTACATAGCTGTCGTCCTTTTTTGTTGCTGTCTTTTTTCTTTTTTTTTTTAAAATTCTAATATATTTGAACGCCGAGAAGCCTTAATGGCTTCTGCAGTTCTCTCCCTCAAGGTAGAGAAATATTTATCAAGGCGGGGCTTTCCCCTGTCGTCAGCTATTATCTAAATAAAGCCGTCCCGAGACGGGGCGTGCGGTGGCCGTGACTTTCTTGACAGCTTAATGTATGCGCGTCCAATATTTGACGAAAGAGCAGCTGTTTTACACGCTTTTGCCCACTCCCTTCGCTCAGCAGGGGTTAGAGGGCAAGCCACCACCACCACCATCATCATCATCATCATCATTATTATTATTCTTATATTATATATTATTATTATTATTATACCTCATCCAGCCACATACAGGCTGGCGAATGAATTCCTCGAAGACCTCCCCTTCGTTGCGAGATGGCTATTCCCAAGCGCTCTCGGAGGGGGCTTCCAAACGCGCTTGGCGACAAAACCAATTACATCAAAGGAATGGCGGGTGTTCGCGCGCCTAAAACTTCCGCTTCCGGGTCCTTCATCATATCGGGGAGAGAAAGAAATTTGAAATAAAAAGTTTCTTGGGTTCCTCTGAGGCTTTTATCGTTTTGTGTGTGTGTGTGTGTGGTGTGTGGTGCTAGTTTTTGCGCGTTAGGGTTAAAAACTTTGTTAAAATAGTTTTTAAAGTGTTTCAAATATATATGGCGCCCTCTGAACTAGGGCATTGGAACTAATTATGGAAACTGACGGAAAATCGGGTATGAAATGAACATAACACGTGATAGAATGGTATCCAGTGTAGAAATGAACCGCTCCCACAGTCACGTGGTATGACGAGGTGCGCCGCGATTGGTTGCAATTCAAGCGACCAGAAAGTAACACACCTGTGTCATTGCAGTGTGGTGAATGCTGTGGCTTTTCGGGAAGGAAATATCACGGTGGTGGGGGGTGGCGAGAGTATTAAAATGGGAGTCTCCAGCTAGCGGCGGCTACTCGGGCGGCCCGAGTTATGCCGGACTGTGAGGAGGACGCTGTTGACGATAGAGGCGATCGAGGAAGAAAGCTCATACCCAGGGTGTGTTCTACACGTGACGGACGACCTGCCAGGAAGACGTCTCGTGAGACGGGCACTTTATCTTCCAGCCATTGTGGTGTAAGACTGCCTGGAACATAAAAGGGGCTGACAGAACACGCGCAAAGGATGCCCTGGTTTCGCATAACCCGCCCCAATATAAACGTTATTGGGGTTGTATGTAGTTATGTGAGTTCCGGCGATGTCAAAGGGCAACCTTGGATGAATTGTGGAAAGTGCTACATGATATTCAGAACAATATTCCAGTCATACACCGATCACCGACATGGGAGCCTGAGAACAATTTATGACGCTCTATATAAAGAAAAGTTATCACATACCAAAAAATAACGAACTATACGACGTATAGGTTTTGTATTCGTATATTTCCTGTAATAATGCATTGTGTGTGTGTGTGTGTGTGTCGAATCCAACAGTCAGTTCCGCGAGAAAAGCCCCCGGCCTCGTTTCCTACGATTTGTACTTTTCGCTCCCATACGATGACTTACACCAAACACTGGACGATTTTTCCTCCTTTTAAAATTACATCGGCGGTTACCAAATGTCAGGGTTAGTGATGACTGTGGTTTTTTGTTGTTGCTGTTGTTGCTGTTTAAAGGTTAGAGTAGCAAATTAAACCGCCGATGAGAGTTATAAAGAGAAACGATTTCGGCACGGATGCTTCTTCAGCCTCCCCATCCTGGAGCCTCGTCGCTGCTACTACAGCCGAAGAGAAGTCGCAGGCGTCCATCCACCCACCGGCAAGAATAGGGGGGGGATAACCCACCTCCTTCTTCTCGGCGTATACTAGCAGGAAAACAGCTCGGCCTTTTATTTCACGCAATATTTTCAGTATATAATGTGAAGAAAAGGTAAAACAGCAGAGTCCCGAGTACAAGGCAGAAGCGAATATCCAGCTGTACAGATAAATACGAGATCTTTGAATATCACATGTTAAATAACGGATACTAACTCGACCAAAAATATTAACCCTTTCTTTCTCCCAACAACTGAACCTAAGCTTCTTTTCTACGGCGACCTGGTCCACCAGCAGACTATTAACGTTGGAGGAGTTAGGGTGAGGCACGGATCTGAATCTTGCTCGGGGTCTTCTCTGTTCGGCATACCTTACATTAATCACTCAATTACAGATAAATAATCTTTATTTGTAATCGCAATGTACCTTTTCTAAAGTCTTTCATTCCGTCTATACTGTAAACGTCGCAGTAAGCCTTTAAACAGACTGAAAATTCTTTGCGTTTCATTCTCGCTCCATTTTTTTTTTAATAGTTGTTTTTCTTTCCTGCCCCCCCCCAAATATTTTAAAACTTACAAAACCATCAGCCAGACTTCGTATAATACGGAGAATTTCTGTTTCAGCTTAACCTCGTTTTGCCCTCTTGACCCATATTTTGAGAGCATCTCGTTTTTTCACGTCATCTACTTTACCACAATAATATTTTGAAATTCTATATACAAAATACCTAAAGATAAACTGTAGACGGCTTCTGGTCCTCCGAGCAGAGTGCTGAGAGAAACGTTCGGAGATAACAATATATGTTGTTCTTCGGTCTCTCGCTTTTATTTGTTCTTGATTTGCTAAGGAATTTCTTTATCACGCCCGCCGTCACGTACGATTATTATATTACGATAGGGAACTGGCTAAATGTGCTGGGGAATCTAATATTGCATCGATCAAGATAACCAGGTTAAGGCATTTCTGAACACTGTGCCGCTCATAGGATTTCTGTGATTGAGCGAATATATCGCTATACAGGTACCGCTGCAAAATGTCGACAGGTGATACTGTATAAGAATCAGTTGTTAGTATTCGTAATAACATCAGATTCGAATATCGAATGTGAGTATTTTCAGAGTTAGGCGAAATGCCAAGAATAGAACCGCAGAGTGTGCTTTCGTCTCTTTCTCTCTCTCTCTCTCGCCCTCTCTCTGTACTGAAGCCATAACTTTGTATTGACGTCATATCTCTCTGTGTACTGACGTCATATCTCTCTGTACTGACGTCATATCGTCATATATCTCTCTCTGTATTGACGTGATATCATCATCTCTCTTTGTATTGACGTCATATCTCTCTATGTGTACTGACGTCATATCGTCATATATCTCTCTCTGTATTGACGTGATATCATCATCTCTCTTTGTATTGACGTCATATCTCTCTGTGTACTGACGTCATATCGTCATATATCTCTCTCTGTATTGACGTGATATCATCATCTCTCTTTGTAATGACGCCATAACTCTCTGTTCATATCTCTGTGTACTGACGACAGACATATCGTCATCTCTCTCTCTCTCTCTCTCTCTCTCTCTCTCTCTGTATAGATCTCTTCAAGTCTTGCCAATAGTGCACGTCTAACCTAATGTTCCGAACCTTATTATCGAAAAAAATCGAACAGAAAATAACTAACATTTGATAATTTTCGCACTATTGCTTCCAGTGATAACAACTGCTAAAAATATTTTCCCATTAAATCGCACTGGTTCTTGTTAATGTTGTGTGTTTTTGTTTTTTTCCTTTTAAACCCAGCCGGGTCCGTACATAGGTTCCTGATGAAACCGGCAGAGCGTCGGTTTCGAGAAAACGCCGTCTGATTCTTCAGCCCCATTCTCTGACCACCAGCTGCCATGGAGCGAGCTACCAGGCCCCTAACAAGTCATTACACCGTTATATACGGCTCTAGGCTTTGGAGCCGAGCGTCGAGAGGCGAACTGATAAATGTCCTCAGAGCGGTGAGTGACAGCACCCAGCCAGGTTGTGGGGCTTTGTACCCGTGAATGGCCGGCGGTCGGCTGACAGATCAGAGCCACGACCCACGAAACAAGGATATATTTCGATAAAGTAAACACGAAGAATGCACCAGGGCCCCCTTTTTTTCTGCGATGGATGTTGCGATAACATTCTTTCTTAGCCGTAACTGAACAATATGTTGAAAAGGTCATTCAATGTGGGTGGTGGTGATACCGACTGTAAGTGTAAGCGGCCTGTGGCTCGCTTAATGTGTCTGCCAACTTTTGTACGCCCGAAAAGGGACAAAATAACGATCGTACAATCGTTTCTGCCGATGATATGAAGAGAATACAACGGGAGGATGTGGGGGGGGCGGGGCGGGCCTATTTAACGGGGATCAACACCAATACAGCGAACGTTTAACCAAGATAATGAAGCAGTGGAAGAAGCAACTAAGACTTCCTTTAGATCCAGCGTGAAATGGGGGCTTCGCAAACAATAAACTTAGTCAGAATTTCTTATTTTGTATATTACGGGAAAAAAGACCGGGAACTTCTCTCCCCGAACCCTGGACGTTATTCGGTGTCTTAAAATACGGCGTAACCCACCGAACAGTAAGGGGTATACAATGGATGCGACGTCTCGCTCGAATTCCCAAAGCCACCGACCTTTCAGTCGACCCAGGGAATACGCCCGTCCGGTGAAATCTACACAGGTGTGCATATGCGAGCCCCTTTGTCCTGTGGGCGGGGAATGTCGGCGAAAGTCCGTCAGGGCGATGTCGGGCGCCTCGGCGAAGTCGTCCCTGGCCAAAGGTAAACTGCGGACCGGAAGTAGACAGACAGATTTCGCCGCTGACGTCAGTGTAGCGTAGGCTGTCAGCATTCGACTTCGGCGGAAGTACAGACAGACGGGTTTTCAATTCGCAGAGGAACCGGAAGGGCGTTCCACGGCCGACCCGACCGCTCGAGCTCGGAACCTTCTATTCCGAACGAATATACACCTGTACAGATTGTGCGAAATCGGCTCCACCCTGCGACACGCGAGACTTCAGTATTTCACACACACACACACACACACGAACAACCCTAATACCAGCCACAACAGGGCTGGCTTATTTGCGCTGAACTATGGCGGACTCCACCATGTTTTCTCTGAAGAAGAAAGTCAGGTCAACCTTTAGTCTGCCGGTTGTCGTTCACGTGCTTTGCGAGAACGAATCAAACTTAAGGCTGAGTGCAACGTGATAGAAGGGACCGCTTCTGGAGTAGCGGTGCTTAAGTCCAACGACAGAGTGCGTGTGTGTGTGCGCGCGCTCTGTCATGTGATCACAAAATTGAACTGATTCTCTAAGAAGGATCTGTTGCAGCTGAATGCACGAAGCGGACGGGGCGATTGAACCTGTTTTCTACCGTTTTTACGAAGTCTTGGCAATTATTTCACCTTTACAGAAGACAGTGCTAACTACCCGTCGTGCAAGAACAGACGTAAACCGTTTCGAAGAGGAAAATATCCAACTTCTTTGGTGGCTTGCTCGTCTTCTCCTGACCTGAAACCTACACAAGGTTCCCGGAGTGATGTCTCACGCACTGGACATTGAACACGTAGGTGCTGCTGAGACTGCTCCGAAGCCGTGTTCAGTCTGGAAAAAAAACGAAGGAATCACACGGCTGATGAACAGTATGTATGGCGCGCAGGCTTGGCTCCGTCACCGGGTGCATCGAAAAATGTATGAATTTTTTTGCGCAGAACAAACTCCACGTGGGAAAAGGTTCGTGCTCAATTTTCAATTCTGCGTAGATGTTTTAGTTTCGATAAATCTGTATAATCTCCATCCTTATACCATCTCGATCGGCGAACAATGAAGTATTATAAGATGTACCTTGAATTACTGAGGCCACAGACTGGCTCGCCATGAAAGCCAGAGCAATGTTTACATCGCAAACGACAATACAAATGCAAGAGTCTAATTGTGACGTCATTTTTTAAACGCGAAGAGTCCGCTTCTTTAAGATTTAAATTAATTAACATTTCACCTGTCACTATGCGACTGTAGCAGACACCTTTCGTCTAACATGTAAAGTCAGCAAATTCTAAGCAAGCCAGTTCGCATCACGTGTGTTTACTTCTTGTTCCCACCAGAACTCCGTGGTTGCTAGCACGCTCGCCCGCACAAAATTAACCCTTCCAAACGCGATGCAAATGTGCAGACCTGCTACAGAATTAGTTTCGGCGAAGGGATCGCATTAAGATGATAGGACTGGCTACATAAGCCTAAGCCGTCGTATTTCCCCGGGCTGGAAATTTCGGTTCCACGCTGGCCTGAAACAATCACATTTATTCCGAAACCTTCCCATGCCAAATTAATACAGTTCCCGCGATTCCCGACCGCGCCGCTAGACTTAAAGACAATTCCCAACATCGGCCTGTCTCATGCAATTTTCTTTTTTTACACAAGAAAGCCCCATTTTATTTGGCTATAAATATAGCACCCTCCTATACAGGGATCGTCATTACTCTCACCACGTGGTATTCACTTGGCGGATACCGTTACCCATGTATAATGCCAAATAAATACCGGACAAGCATTCCTGTTGTTGTTCTTTATGCCGGTCGTTAACGATTAACTGACAGTTAATCTGCATCCAGCGAGTGTAAGATTCGCGTGGGCATCTGAAGAATTAGCAGTATTATCACCATTGTTATAAAACTAACCCCCAAACCTATTTAAGAAACATCTGATACTTCAGTATTGCATAACATCTGATAGCAAAACAAAAGAAAATAAGGATATCGAGGCGAAGAATGCTGAACGCTCGATGCCGGGGCCCCGATAAGAGAAAGATCACGCCCGAGCCGAAGAATGAGGTTCTTGAATTGTCGGAGAGCGTTGGATTCTTGCAATTTTCCCCAAGAGCCAATACCAACCCAGTCACGATCTGACAAAGATCCAAAAAAAAAAAGAAAGAAAGAAAAAAAAAATATATGCTTTCTTTCTACCCAAGTCGTGGCAAGTTCGAGATGCCCGTCACCGGCAACAACACCAGGCGGCGCTGCTTGTCCTAAATCTCCAACCCGGTGTCTGAGGGCGCGACTTCGAGGTACTTGCGAAGTGATCCGACGTCCTGATGTCGGCGAACCGGCGCTAACCTCTTCCCCCCCTCCCCGAGTCGCTATGTACTCACATAGCCCGGCGTGTAAAAAGTTGTGCAAGGAAATATCTCGGGGGTACTTCACAACTCCCACCCACCCAGCCAACCATCTCTTGCGTCATTATCGCAAAGAGAAGGAATTTACGAGATGTCCATCTGTCTTTAGCTGAATGGTATTTCTAATTCAATCTCTATCTGTCTGCCTTCATGTTAGAGCATAGTATCGCCAGTGCGTGATCTTATAATCTGATAGTATCTAACCAATAGCGGTACTTAAAGGCTCTATTCTTCCCAGTTACCGCTAACTTTACACCTGACATTAAAATCATTATCTACAGTTTAATCGCTGATGTCAGTATTCTTTCCCGCTGTTAAACGTGTTACACCACTACTAATTTAATTCTTTTCTTTTGAATATTTAAACTTCAACGTCCATGGTTTATACCGTAGGGAGATCTATACCCCTTTCTCCTCCTTTTTTAAAAATTTTTGCGCCTTGAAAAATCTTAAAACGAAAAACCTATTTACTGATACTGCTTGTAAACACAGCAGAAAGTTTGCAGATGAGAACTTGCCATTACCAGGATCTACATCTTATAGAGTCAGGCAGACATTATTACTGAAGGTGCGTACGTCTTTAATAATGACTAGCAAATACAAATTTACTCTTAGCTGGTGTTCGTTGTTATATGTGAGCTTCCCATCGAACCCTGTCCTGACTCTCAAGGTCTACCGGCAAGGGTTTGAAGGGGTGGGTGTCTGTGCGGAGAATCAGTCTTGGAGACCGAGCGAGTCACCGAGGTACGGTTGCCTGACTTCTGAGAGGTGGTCTAAGGGTTCGGACCAATATAAACTTACCCGCGCGACATCTACAGCGTGAACCCAGGAAACACTGCCAGAATTCTTTATTTTCAGAGGGAAACCCAGTTCCAAACCTCGCCGGAGAGGTACGAACGTCAAATCGAGCCGGTTCCGACCGGAATTCTAGACTGTCCCTTCAATCTTGGCATTTCACTGGTCTGCCACCGGACCGGCAGCCGTCCTATACGTATACGCTGGCGGTCATAATTACGGAATACGTCCGTCATTAAGAAATATATTTTGATGATTTAAAAAAAAAAGAGAGAGAGAAGTTTAGTACAACAGAAGTTTTAAAACAAATTTTTACATGTATGGATTTTGCACCAGATATTCGCCCATATTGCTATTTATGAGACACGTGATATCGCATTGGTGAGTGGTTCACTGCTATTCAAGTTTTCTTGCGCATATGCGACCTGGTGCTTTCCTATTGCTACCTGCTGCTGTTGTTATCTTTAACTGACTCTAACTGCTGATGTTATTTAAGAAAATATTACAAGATAGAAGTGGGTCGCCTCTAAAATCGTGACTCATTCCTCTATTAAACTGTCATAAAGACATCCATGGGCTAATTTGGCTAAGGTTTGAATTATCTATAACGTTTGCTTCATAAATTCTCATAGAAAATATAATTTTTAATTTCAGTGCCGCTGTGCAAATTAATTGACTGTCAACTGAAAGCCTTTGGATAGCCTACAGTTGGGTATATATACAGTTGTCCCCCGGTATTCGCGGGGGTTACGTCCCTTGAGCACTCGCCAAAAGTGGAAAACCGCGAATATTGGACGTGGTCCATAAAAATGCCTATAAACGTCAAAATATAACGTAAATATATAATGGAAAAATATATAAGTAAATATATAATAATAATTTAATAAAAAATACAACACTCAGAGAAACACTCGAGATAACTACACACGGTAAACTGGGATGATGCTGGGCTGCGTCTGCCTGAGACAGCACCTCGTGGGCGGCAGCCAATCAGCAGCGAGGAGAAATGAATAACGCTCTCCGATTGGCTACTTTCAAACCTCCAGCCAATAGCGCTTATTTTATATTGATATTTTGCTGTATTTATATTACAAAATTAGTAAATTATATTGTTATTAATAATTTAGCGTTAAAAAGCGTGAAAAAATATACATTGCCACGAAAAAAAGCCATTAAAAATCGCGGAAGATATTTGCGATTCCGCGAATATGCGGGGGTTTCCACGAACAATTATTAGTTAGGTTCTAAGGGAAATTCCGCGAATAACCGGGGCCGCGATTACGCGGGGGTCGACTGTATATACATTCTTACAAGGAAGAGAATGCATGTTATAAAATTACTGTTGGTCAGGTCTTGAGTTTTCCTTCTTCAAGGTGAATACCAAGAACGTAACCGCAGAAAACGTCTACAAGGAGGACAAGGAGCTCATTATCAGGTAAATAGCCATTCCGCAGAATATACGTCGAATGTGCCAACTCGAGTGCCCGGGTATCAGTTTCGTTACTGCCAGCTGCAGCGAGACGACGGTTACCCCTGACTCGGCAAAGGATTCTGGCGATTGCGCTGGTAGCCAGAATTCCTGCGGAATCATCCTAGCCAGACTGCCTGGCGTATGGAGACAAAATCTTGTCGGGCCCGTCCACTTGTTGCGGAGTATGGCGGCGTCGCATGCCCGCAGACAGACACTCGGCGCAAACACTCAAACTCCGTTGTTTGTCATTCGGCCAGACGTTCGTACCCGGTAACACTCTCTGGCCATCTGTCAAATTGTGGCGAGACGGGTCCGGCCCGGGGATGAGTGCGGAAGCCTCTCTCCTCGCTCTTTCTTATTACTGTTTACATAAAGGAGCGTGGAAAGGGGCGGGTCCACGCTAGGCTGGCGCCCAGCGACTCCTTCCCTAGTTTGTCAAGCAGGGTTAGGGTTTGGCACAAATGAAACCAAATTTCCCTGACGTGGGATGAAAGATGGTTGGCCACCTTGGCTGCTGTTTTGACACCGTCGCCGGAGCCCGGGTCATCACTTAAAAACTGGATGTTCCGGGGATTTCTCGAGTACCACCCCCCCCTCTGTGCTAGGTGGGGCGGGGCAGAGAATATGGCGCATCTAAGTCGCCCTACACGAAACTTCGAGTAGGTCTTGTAGATCGACCAATTACCAAGATGTTTAGAAACCGAAAGAAAGAAGTTCTCTGCCAAATAACAAACGGCCCCCGCGTTGTCCGAACTTGTCGAATTTAAGGTCAGATCTCCCATAGAAGTTTATTCAGCTGCTATTAAAGTGACTGGTTGCCATTACATTTTTTGTTTTGTTTTTGTCATATTAAGCTATGAACAAAAAAACCATCGTCAGATCAGGTGATAAATGAATGCAAGTTCCCTTAAATTCTTCTAAAGCGCAGACATCCAGATCGACTTACAGGAGACGAAGAAAAATAATTAATTTTATTTCGTCCTTAATGAATCATAACGTAGTGATGATGATGATGTCAATACCGAAGAGAGAGAGAGAGAGAGAGAGAGAGAGAGAGAGAGAGAGAGAGATGAGATGATAATGATGATGATGATTATGCAATACCGAGAGAGAGAGAAAGAGAAGAGAGAGAGCGAGAGAGAGAGATAGAGCGAGAGAAGAGAGAGCGAGAGAGATATCTAGCGAGATGAATGATATGCTTTCAGTACCGATAGAGAAGAGAGAGAGACGATGATAATGTGATTCTTATGCTTTCCATACCATGATCGAGCGCGATAGCTCGATAGAGATCTCAGAGCTCTCGTTCTCTGCTGCTGATGATGATTTCATTCCCGCGAGCTGCTAATGCTGATGCTGTCAGTGCTTCAACCGAGAGAGAAGAGAGGAGATAGATGAGCTAGAGAGAGATCTAGCGATGATCATGATATCTTACTGCTGATGTCAGTACCGAGAGCGAGAGAGAGAGAGCGAGAGAGCGAGAGAAGAGAGAGCGATGTCGATTAAATACAGTCCATTGGTTTTTATATGCCATCTATCAACTACTTTTCTTTCAATGCTATTTCAGTACCAAAAGTTATGCATTCTTTCCTTATCATTCCACCTGGCTCTTCTATCGAAAACTAATATATTTTCGCTAATTAAAATTAATAACAATCAATCTGCTACTGTGGTAAACGTATGTGTCTTAGACTAATTCGAGTGTGCTGTTTTCAAATCTGAAATCAGAATTAACCCAATACGTGAGGATTTTTAGTTACAGAAATAAATGGAAATCTAATGTTATTTATTTTTGGGTGTTCTTTTTTTAGTTCTGTGTACACAGCAGGTTATGCGGAATAACCACGTTGTTTCTTGTGCTTCTAGAATAGCCGAGACGGTGCAAATCACTATAAGATCAAAGAATGGCCATCGAGAACAGACCATACTCCAGGAAAATTCATTGCGCAAAACGAGCCACTGGTACGTCCGCAAAGAATATTTCTTCCACCACCGCATATAAAGCTGGGCACAATGAAGAGCTTTGTGAAGGCGATGACCGGTGAAGTTGCGGGATTTCTTTATCTGAAAGAAAACTTTGGAGCGATTTTAACGGATGCCAAATTGAAGGCTGGAATATTTGTCGGACCACAAATTCGTGATTTATTTCCGATCCAGTCTTCCGGACAGTCAACGATTAACCCTCCGGAGCTGGCCGCATTGGAGTCTTTCACACTGGTAGTCCCCAATTTCCTTGGGAGCCACAAAGTAGACAACTATGCCGAGTTGGTTCAAGACATGATAAAAGCCATTGTGTTGCCCTATGTCGCTCCAGTTGCATTTTCTTCATTCACACCTGGATTTCTTCCCAGCCAACCTTGGTGCTGTGAGCGATGACCAAGGTGAGAGGTGCCACCAACACATAAGGTCAATGGAGACCCGCTATCGGGAAGATTCAACTCTAACATGATGGAGGAACTATTGTTGGTTTCTTCAGAGACAAGACCACTGCTATTCACAAGAGTAAAATCAAGTACCTACAGCAGTTCTAAACAGTTACTGTACAATATACATTATGTTTATATTGTGAAATGGATTTATTATTTTGCAATTTTCCGATGATTTATTAATAAACGAGAACTGAGAATGGAATTTCTGATGAAACTACAAATCCTGACGGGCTGGGTCAGTTCTGGTTTCAAATATGGAATCAGCTGCTTGATTTGATAAAGGACACCTGCATACACCTCAACAGCAGAGGAAAAGCTTTTTCTTTCTGTTTTCCAATGTTATTCATGGTATATTTATGATGTTATTTGGTTCTGGGTATTTTCCTCTTCTGCTTAAGGTATGTGCGGTAAACAAACAATTCCTGTATTCCAGCACACCGTTCACAAGTAATGGTGTGATATCTGTCACAGTTCTTAACCCTACGTCAACGGTGAAGACCGAGAAATGCTAAAGTGTCCGATTCACTGTCACATTGCTGTCAGCAGTTTACCTTTGACTTTGTTGTCGCCTCTCTGGCGTCGAAGATGCCAGCCGTAGTGGTAAAGGATAACTTTAAGTATATTTTGGCGGACGGGCTAGCTTGAGTAATTAAAGGCCTGCGTAAACCCGTTATATAGAGAGAGAGAGAGAGAGAGAGAGAGAGAGAGAGAGAGAGAGAGAGAGAGAGAGAGAGAGAGAGAGAGAGAGAGAGACAGACAGACAGACAGACATAGAGAGAGAGAGATGATGTCAGTACAGAGAGATGATGTAATTACAGAGAGAGATGATGTAATTACAGAGAGGGAGATGATGTCAGTACAGAGAGATGATGTAATTACACAGAGAGAGATGATGTCATTACAGAGAGAGAGATGATGTCAGTACAGAGAGAGAGATGATGTCAGTACAGAGAGATGATGTAATTACAGAGAGAGAGAGAGAGAGAAGAGAGAGAGAGAGTTTCTGTTGAGACCAACAGGTCGTTCTCCGGTGGCTGAGATGATCTTCAAGAATTAGGAGGAAAGTACAAAATAATTTTTTCTGTAGTTTCATGATCTTAATGACAAGACTGTTTATTTCATCTTCCGACGTCCTGTGGATGCTGACGTCCCACAAAACCCACTGACACACCAAATCGATACGGAAAAATATTCCGCGATCCACTGAACCGTCACCTCTCCACAGGCGCGGAACGGGAAAATAGCGCCACGAATTACTGCCTAGAAACACACCGTCAATAAATGAAATGGATTTCCAGAATTGTAGACTGTCTGGCAACGCTGATGTAGAGAGACACGTAGATTTAATTGCAAATTAGGGAGTCCTGGCTTTGCATCTGATCCTAGGTTGCGTATCCGCTGATGGCCCAACCGCATAGGATCTTATCAGGTTCATAACCTCGCGGGGATACACCTCGACACACGGATCAGCTGGCGAGACCACCTACAGCTGCACGCATCTGATACACTCTTCACTACATTATAATGTGCATCAATAATGCAATATGTTTATGCTGTCTTATTTGTCAATTATTCTTGCCCTTGGCAAAATAAATCCAGCCATGGCCTTTTCGTCTAATTCGTCAAAGATATTCTATTCGTGCGCCTATAAAGCACGTCGTTACATACACGCCCGTAACCGTTATCTTTTTGAGATCGTGAACAAAGCGACACGGTAGTCAAGTGGACATCTAATGTCGAGGCCACGAGTTCTATTCCGGATCTGGAGCGATTCGGTTTGAACTGGGAAAATTCCGTTGTTGCTCATCTTCGGCCACCGGCTGCGTATGGCTTCTCCCATATCGAGAGATTAGATCGGTGATTTTAGTGAGGATATCCCTGGTTTTCAACCTCTCTCTAATTCACTAACCGCGCGATGATAAATATGCCGGTGTCTCTTAATTCATTAAGGTTACGAATAATTTAAGAAATTGAATTTTAAATTCTGAAGAAGAAAACGCAGGAAATGCGGCTACCGGAAGCGAAAATGTCAATTACAGTAATTTCTGTTTACATCTGCAGTTTTAAGTTGTCTCCCTTTAAATTACTAGTAAAAACAACAACAAAAAAAATATGTCACTTTCGCAGACCAATGATTGTTTACGATGTTGACGATGCTTGGTTTGGTAAAATTTGGGAAACTGGTACCGATTGTCTGGACTCTTGTTTAAGAAGAATCACTGAGTTGATTGCTATCGAGAAGCTCAAAGCAAATATATGTGTGTGTGTGTGAAACAGGAAGCTGTTTGGAATAAATTTTAGACCTTTCCCTGCAAAGATTCTTTCCTCCGAGCTCTTACGATGTTGCCCTCTTACCACGTCGGCTTTTCTCGAATTCTTCGGCTCCCGATCAAAGTCACCGAACTGCCCTCCCACCCAACAACTAACTGGAGGCTCTATGAGGGCCGGCCAGTTAATGAGCGGTTTAGAAACAGGGGTACTGTAACTACATCTCGGCCGACCAGCGCCTAAAGCTCAGGCGAGAGGGTGGAGACGGAGGATTGAGAAACCAAACATTAAAATATATGTTTCTTATAATGTCGTTTAGTGCAACGTGCGTGCGGAAAAAAAGAAGAAGAGGGCAAATAGCCGTACGTGGGCTAACCACCGTCCACGGACTCCCTCCCCTCTTTCTTGCGCACTCTTCCGTTCAGATGATTTAGTGGGCCGGTGAAATCACGGACAAGCTGCGCTTTAAATCTACTTTCAGTGTTAAAGATCCCCACCTCTCCCTTCTCTTTAAGATAGTCTGTACCTTAAATTAAAAGGTGAATGCTGTTAGCGCCGTCCACTTTTCTAAATATACAAACGTTCGGCAAATCACATCCCTCCTTCGAGCCGACGTCGGGAGACGCGAGGTATTTACCAGAGGAAACGCCCTGGTTTCAGTTACCTAAACCGAGTGTTGGGGAACAAGGGTGCGGAGATTAGCCGCAAGCCCACCACGGAATGTGCCTATTAGAAATCTTTAATTTTACAGGCGCGGTGGGGAAATCGGAGAGTTCGGAACAAAAATCCCGGGACCGGCTGGTAGAGCGAGAAGAAACTACACCAAAACAAGCCGGTTTCGAGATCGTCGTGCCTCTCATAGAGCCTCCCTCTCCCCGGCGGTCCAGCAGTCTGTCCACCGATTGTCCACCTCTGTATCTTAGCGGACGAAGCTATTCAACTAAACAGAGAGAGTTTATTTCCAATACTGTCAGCCTGCGTTGCTGCGAAAACAAATTAGATAAAAATCTGCTCGATTTTACTCTCTTCTCTCGTGGTTTTTCTAAACCGGAAAGTTAGGAAAGTTCTTGGCAATCGTTACATTTTTGGTTCGACTTCTCCTAGCCACCCGGAACGACTCTGTCGCCAAAGTCTCTGAATCAACGTCACTTCCTGTTGTCGGACTGTGGTGCTTAGTCATCTACTAGGTATGTTTCCTTGAAGCAGAATCGCTCCTTTGGTGCCTTCGGCTCAGAAAAGATCTTATTATCGAACTTTCAGGAAATGAACTTTAAAAGCTAATTACTGTAAATGAATCATCAGTTTTGTTTGTTTTAAGGTGCGGTAACAATATGCATTTCAATAAGTGTTTTATGGAAAAAATAGAGGAAAAGCTGAACATTATGAAAATATACAAAATATCAGAATCGAAATTAACGTGGAACACTTTCTTTAAAGTTCTACTTGAAATAATGCACGACTTACAATAGTTTGGAAAATTAGTTCTGCACCAAAAAGTTGCGAATTAGTTGTAAATATATATTATCCACGGTCAATAATTTTGCAAATTTTGTTTACCTGACTAAAGAGTAAGTAGCAGACCATCCGGAATGCACGATGACACTTTCGATGACAGCAGCAGGTCGACATTTCGTCTCGACTGTGATTACCCCGACCCCCCTGTACAAGAACCGAGAAGACTGTCGAAGCGCAATCGTGACGTTGGGAGAACTACGAAAAGCTTCGTCAGGATGCTGTTTGGGAGAGACAGTCTATCATTATAACAATCTTTCTAGAAGCTTGCTCTAACAGTTAACGACAGATTGATTGGGGGGTGCGTCTAAGAGGTGCAAACCATGTCAGAATGAGCTGCACATATGGAATAGCGAAATCTTATTCCTGTGTGGAGAATTTGCTGCGCAGCAAAATGCAGAAAAGTTAATCGAGGTTCATGTAGTTTAATCCACTGATTCAAAGTTCGAAGCATATGACGTCGATTACAGCCTCGTCTATAACGTAATCACATGACGTCGATTACAACCTCGTCTATAACGTAATCACATGACGTCGATTACAGCCTCGTCTATAACGTAATCACATGACGTCGATTACAACCTCGTCTATAACCTAATCACATGACGTCAATTACAGCCTCGTCTATAACGTACTCACGTGACGTCGTTGACAGCCTCATCTATGATATGATCACATGACGTCGATTACAGCCTCGCCTATAACGTAATCACATGTCCTCCATTACAGCCTCATCTGAAAATGTAGAGCTCCATTGAGGATTTTCCCACCTAATCTAGATCTTCCAGGCAGGAGGAGCAAAATTTCAGCGCTTCCTTGCCGAAAACAGTCGTACCATGTTCCCTGTCTGCCTTGTAGACATCAGTGTAGGGAAAAATTAACAAATAATTACTCTCCCCTAAACCGTTTTCTAGCGAAATGTATTAAAGTAAATAGAAGGTTTAAAAAATTGGGATAGAAACTTGTCTGTTTGTATTGTTTTAGTTTAGCAGACGAATGCGAACGTTGACCCCATGGTTTCAAAGTACCAGGCTTATGCCGGCGGTTTGCACTGCGCAAACTGGTCTGAATGAATCATATCTCAAAATCAAAAATAATAACATAGAGTTTTTGGTTGCGATTTTGCCTTTCATCATAAATTATATTGTTTTTATGAAGTTTTTTTAGCCCGTTCACAGTCCACAGGCTCTTTTTCTGTAAGTTCAAATACTTTTAGAAAATGGAAATACTTGCAGGTGCTCGTGATTACAACGATAATCTAAAGTTTGTTGTTTTACAGAAACTTATATAAACACTTTCTGAAGTATAATGCGAGCTATGTTAGAAATAACAGTCCGACAAGGAGCGAACCACGTGTCAGTGTCGTTTTAATGTATGATGGAAGTGCTAATGTATATTACTGCTTCGCCGGTATAATTTTAAAATAAATTCAAAAGGGAAACCCTATACATATGGGCGTCATCTTGGCTTTTTCTGGTTGTTCGAGATCTACTCTATTTACTCTTTCTAAATAGTATTTGGAGTTAATTCGAGAGTCTTATTTCGGAAGCTTTAGACATGAAGGCATTAACCGCGACATTAAACTGTCGCGACAAATGGTTGGAATCACAGGAACGGTGAGCGCGTCCAGACACACGTGAGGCTCCTTCGCCTCGCCCACTAACGCCCGCCATCCCATTCCTGGTCGGCAGAGGTAAGGAAACGTAAATAAAAACGCAGTCGAAGATGACAGGAGGGAGTTTGAAGCAACGCGATAGGGAGCTGGGCTAAACGTTGGAAAGTGGGAGGCCGAGCAGACAGACTGGGTTATAAATATTTCTCAAGTGGCTGATGATGATGATGAGACGGTGATAAATTCTCGAAAATAGTCAACAGCTTTTAGTAAGAACTGATTTCCTCTCTGCTTAGACCGGCAGCCGAGTAGCAGCGGAAACCGGCTCACAGCCCAACTTTCACGGTGTCTGCCAGCTGAAACGTCTTGTTTATCACACATCAGCCCCAATAGGTTAACGAAGGAAACAAATACAAAGTCAAAATAATGAGAATGGATGAAATAAAACTCGGATTTTCCTTCCGGTCGTATAACCCGCGGTCAGCTGAACGTTTCTATCTGCCACCTTGTCGAAATAAGACGCTGGTGTGGTGCTTGTTTTCTTGTTTTAAGTTACTTTTTGTGAAACTGTTTGAAAAAGAAAAGGGAAGGATATCGGATCTACGGCCAAAAAGAATGACACCTGTGAAAAGCATTCTGATACTAGTTGACTATATTATTATAGCAAATAAAACTGACACTTAAAGTACTTAGCACAGACTATTATTCTGAGGTCAGACAGATTATGCTTCGGTGTACTGGTAATATCTAGAATTTTTTAGCCAAGATTTGGCGTAATACTATATATACGTACTGTCAATCATAATAAGTACGTTATAACGTTCTATCTCCGTTACAGAATTACCCGGGAATAAGTACATTTTATGCGATTCCAGCTCATGTTTCTAAATGTTCGTATGTGTGGCCAAAATCTCCAACATTTTGGATAAACGGAAGCAAGTCGTTGTGCAGCCAACACGATCTTTCAGATTCTGACTTTTCGTCGACAGAACTCCAAGTTATTCTTTACTGGTGAATGCTTAGCACACTACTGCGGAGACAGGGAAATAAATTGATAGTTTAAACAAAAGACCAAGAACAAAATATAATGAAAATAATTAACTTAATTAAATTAATTTAAAAAGTGTGCAAAACAGCGCACAAAATGGGTTTTAAAAAATACAGTTATTGACGAAATGTATTCTTGAAACTGCACATGTAGTTTATGAACGGATTTATGCACCACTGTCTCAGAAGAGTCTACATATTATTCCGCTGTATCTGTCACTAGTCTAATTATATGGTGGAAGATTCCTTTGTTTGCTTCAAAAGTAAATATCTCTGTCACTCTGTAGAATACAAGCAATGAGCAGTTTCGATGTTGCTTCACTTGGAGCAGACAATAAGTGATTGTCGCTTAAGAAAAGAAAAGGAAGATGCACTAAATGATATCAATGCCGGGAGAGACCAACTCCTGAAGATTCGCTGCTGTTGGCAGGTGAGCGTGACTTGTTTCTATTCCTTTTATCGTAATTCACAAGCTGACGTATGTTGTCTTGATTTGAAGTAAGCATTGGTCCCATCGTGAAATTATAAAATTTCTGCATCAGCGTTTCCAGAATGCCGTCTACGAGCAGATTCAATGAACGGGCTACGGACTCGCTTTTCTTGTTTATCATTGCAGATGTCTCAGCAATAACATGGGAAGATAAGCAAACCTAGGAAACGGTCGGGATACGTCACGTCGATGACAACGCCACTTGACTACGTGATAGGAGATGTCTGGAACAGATTTTGGAACATCTAGATAACCCTGACCATTTACCACGGAGATTTGAAAGAAACGACTAACTGATACCCCCCACCTTTTTTTCCCCCTTCTTTTTCTCAGTTTACAGGAAGAGGGCGCTACTTTCTCTTCGACTCCTATCACTAACAAGAAGTCAGAAAGAAAAGAGAGAAGTTTAAATGCTTTTCAACTGGAGCAGAAAGGAGAAAAATGTCATGGCTCGGGGACTGAGCCTGAAGAAACATCTGGCGCCAAGCTTCGTGAAGAGTGGTGCGTTTTTTTAAATTTTTTCTTTTTTTTAGTGTAGTCTTCGAAAATTGATAGAGTCAAACAAATAAAATTCTAAAAGGACAACAACAACAACAACAACAACAACAACAACAGCAGCAGGCCACTTGTCTTTACGGGATGCGATGCCATTGCAAGAACCTCGTTCGGAAGTCCAACTCGCTCAACAACAACAACAACACAACAACAGCAGCAGAAGCAGGCACTTGTCTTTACGGGATGCGATGCCATTGCAAGAACCTCGTTCGGAAGTCCAACTCGCTCAACAACAACAACAACAACAACAACAGCAGCAGAAGCAGGCACTTGTCTTTACGGGATGCGATGCCATTGCAAGAACTCGTTCGGAAGTCCAACTCGCTCAACAACAACACAACAACAACAACAACAGCAGCAGCAGCAGCAAGGTTGTGCGTTTCCAAAAGGTTCGAACTGGCTCTGCGAAGAATTCGATGCTACGGCCATTCGGAAACAAAAATGATTGTAATCCGGGCCTTCGCATCATCTTCCGAGAGTGCGCTCCACCGCTCGTAACGGGGGTAAGAGACACATTAATGCCGCAACAACAACAGCAACAAGCCGGCCCGGTGGGGCAGGTGGTAGCGGGTTAGCTCCGTAAGGGGACCGTTGCTCCTGTACCGGGTTCGATCCCAGGCTGGGGTCGGAGGAGAGTTGTCGCTGATGATCGCCATAGCGTGAAACAGCTGTACGACATCTCCTTGGTGTCCGACGTGAGAGAGACCTCCCGGGTCCTTGGGGCCCACGGTGTCGGGGGACCGGGCCGTTTGTCGGCCCGACGAACATCTCTCAGTAACGAGGAGGACTCGACAGAGAACGGGCCACTTGTCTTTACGGGATTCGATGCCATTGAAGGAACCTCGTTCGGAAGTCCAAACTCGCTCAACAACAACAAAATTAAAGATACAAAAGCCCACTTGTTATTTTGCTAAGTTGATCCACGCGCATCGTTTAGGGCCGCTTTAGAACCTAAAGAATTCTTTCACCCGAAGGACGAATCCCTTCGAGTCATTCATCGACCAACTCGATGTCGATGAAGGGAGGAACGACCACGAGATTCTCTGAGAATCTCTCTCTGTAATTCGCCCCCCTCAAGTTTTTTACCCAGCAGATGTTGTTATTAGACCCTAAAATTCCTAATTCCTTCTCATCAGATTCTTCCAACCATCCGCCCCCAACAGAATCCTTAGTTATTACTTACTGATTTTAGCCGATATTCAAATTCACTACTTCATATACACAAACCATCCAGGCGTTACTCTGTATTATTATTTTCGGAAAACGGAAAACGTATTTCCATATTCATAAAAATATATATATATTTTTTGCAATTTTATTATTTTTTTAATATTTCTTTTTTTTAAATTGGATTTGCGTTTCCTTTGCTTCCGGTGCTTATTTATTTCCATCAGCTTTCTAGTATTTTGAAAAAAAAAAATAATTTATTTTCAGTTCCACGATTCCACGTGTAAACAGCCGGCGTTAATTAAGAGCATTTATCCGCTAATTTGCTTCCATCGAAACCGCTGACTCATTATACACGAGAACTGATCGCACTCCTTGTCGCTCCCCCCCCACTGTGTACTAATTAACTTCAGAAAGTTTCATTGCAGTTAGTTATTAAAACCAAAGGTTACCTGCCTTTGGGGGACCCCTGTACCGAGTTCAGGGGTTGGTGACGCCTCAACGAAGCGAGCTAAAAGGGAGGGGGCTGAAGGTGCGTGCACCTTTCTTGGTGGACAAGCAAGTTATCTGGATACAGGTGGAAATGTCTCTTGGGCAGGTGTCAAGAGGAGTTTTGTTAGAAAACCTAACGTAAGGAAAAACAAAGTCTTTTCTTAACAAAAAGTAGGCTACCGCAAGAAATCTTCTGCTTTAACATTAGTCTGGCGTGGAAAAATAGATTCAAAATATCAATACTTGACCGAAAATTATGTTTAAAGATTAAGGGGGGGAAAAAATACAAAAGGCTTTCTTTAGGTATGGTTTACGTGGCATTGGACATGAAATTGCGGTAAGTGTCATGCAGATTCTGAGTAAATATGATCTTTAATTAAAGATGAAGTACAACCCCCCCCAACAATGTTATTTAATTAAATCGAATCAATTAACCTACTGATTTTTCGTGCGAGTGGACACTTGGAAGCGATCAGCTGGCCCGCGCATTTAACAGAAGGGAAGGTCTGTTTACCGGCTGAGCTAATCCTTCACTTACCACCCCGACGGCGGCTTAGAGGTGTGTGTGTGTTGTGTGTGTGTGTGGCCCCTCGTGGGAGAAATCGGCGAAGATCCCATCCACAGCTGTTAGTGAGAAGCAATAAGATTTCTATAGTTTAAACTAAAAATCAGCCTCTTGCGCACACCTCAAAGATTTCTCGCTATTTCGTTATCCGACACACCAAAAGGGCCGGAAGGACAGGTGCGTTGTTCATACTTGTTAAGGTGCAACCTCGAGTGTGCTGTGTGACGTTTATGTGTTGGAAGAAGAAGAAGAAGGAAGAAGAAGAAGAAGAAGAAGAAAGAAAAAAAACGAAACTGCTTGATGTTAATTGAATGCCGTGTCGGTAGTTCAACCCCCGTGTGGAACTAGTCGCAATTAAAAGCCAATCTTTGCCCCCAGCCATGCCGAAATAGTGTGCGACGGTGACTTCGGGGTCAGTGCGAGTAAGCACACTGACCCCGGCAGAACGCACGCTCCGCTTCGCCTTTAGGAAATAATGGTGGCGTGGGGGTTGTTTTGGGGGGATGGAGCGGTTGGGAAGACGGGAGAAGGGTTAGGGTTGGGGGCCGGCCGGTTGGTCAGCGGGTTCTTTGAAGCGGCCGGGGTTAGGTGACCCGCCGTTCCGAGCAAATGGTTCGGAGTCACGCCATTCCGTCAATTACTCCACCGGGCGAGATTAAAGACGAGGGGGGTGAGGTGGGGCGACGGGAGTCGAGTTACATTGCCGACGCCGGCGTGGTAACGGTTATCTATCACCCTTTCTCACGACTGTGTAATCCTATCTGCACAAACAGGGCCCCTTCAACCAGTCGTCGTGAAGGTTCATCGAAACAGTAGCCAGTAGCTGTCATTTAAATATAAAGGGATCGTGGCCCCGCCGACGGGCTTTTAAACACTAGTGTTAATCCCGATCGCTTCCTTGCCGGACCTTCAGACTGCCGGATCGCCACGCGATCGAATGGTAGTACAAGTACAGTCAGTTAGAGTCCACTTCAAACGGCTGATTGGAAAACAGGTAGTAGAAGCTACGTCAAAATCTCCAAACGGACTAAAAGGCGACTTCCGATCCCTGCTGGAAAACGACGTGGAACTGATCAAAACTTTAAAATTCGAGGGAAAGGATTAAGAAACACACAAAAAAAATGTCAGCCTAAAAGATGTGTGGCTTCTCCTCTCCTCTCTCTCTATATATATATATATATATATTGACGTCATCTATTTATCTCTGTACTGATGTCAGATCTCTCAGGTTTGTCATATCTTTCTTCTGTATAATGAGATCAGATCTCTCGCTCTCTCTCTCTCTCTCTCTCTCTCTCTCTCTGTACTGATGTCATCTCTCTCATTTCGTCATCTATTCTCTCTCTGTATCCTGGATCTCTCTCTCTCTCTCTCTCTCTCTCACTGATGTCATCTCTCTCATTTCATCATCTATTTTCTCTGTATACTGACGATCTCTCTCTCTCTCTCTCTCTCTCTCTCTCTCTCTCTCTCTCTCTCTCTTCTCTCTCGAATCCTGAAGCCACCTACAGACCACGGTTTCTGCATATCTGCTATTTCGCGGACTTCCACGCACTCCCTTTGCTGGTGTAGAATTGATGAGAAGTTTGTTTCTTTTTTTTTCTTCTTCTCTCTTCCCCGCCCTCCCCTCGTGATCAGCCGAGGTACGTTTTCTCTCGAGGTCATCCCGCCGGCACCAGACAGACTCTCCTTGAACTTCGCGATGTGAGTCCGAACGATATCTTTACCACGCGCACTTGGTGGCTTTGCGTAGGTACGGACTCAGTGTGTGATTTACACGTGTATGGGCATAGCCCGCTTCGGTGTCTGGGTGTCGGCGAGTGTAATTACCGATGTCTTTACCTTGGAGAAGCAGACGGCGTGGAAGGAAACTAAGCCAACAGGGCTTGGATGCGTGGGCCACGAGAGGATGCGGAAGCTTCTGAGGTGGCAATTGCGAGGGACAGGAAAATTAACAAGCCCAAAAGGGAAGAGCAGCACGCGCCATCAGACATTTAATCTAAATATTACGCAAACCGAAATATATATATATATTTTTTTTTCTTTTTTTTTTAAATAAGAGCAAACGGAAGTGTATTTAAAAACGCATTTTTCTGTTCGTTTCTGTGGTGTGCTCTACCTCCTCTCCCACCCCCGCAGGTTTTCGAGTGATGCGAGTGTTCTTGACATTGGCATTGCTATTAATTAACAGCGACTTTAACACCAGCGTCCGAAGCAATCTTGCAGGCAACGTGCCAGCGCAGTAGGATCTGCCGATCTCCACAGGCCTGCAACTCTCAACACATAGGAACCCCCATATCTCTCTCTCTCTCTCTCTCGGTACTGACATCATCATCATCATCATCATTTATCTCTCTCTCTCTCTCGCTCTCTCTCTCTCTCTCTCTCTCTCTCTCTCTCTCTCTCTCTCTCTCTCTCGGTACTGACATCATCATCATCATCATTATCATCTCTCCCTCTCTCTCTCTCTCTCTAGTTAATTCACAACATTTGATAACGATTACGACAGTCGGCGAACGCACGAATGGCCATCATTCATCTAAATCAAAACTCTATCACGTGTCATGAACATAATTTTTTTTTATATCAGTTACCTACGGCTCGCATTTCGGATGCGAAAACAAGCCAGCCAAGATTGGTACCTATAGTCCGTTTACTGGGAAGCCGTTCAAAACTCAGCTGAATGACATGAAGGTCGTAAGCTGTCAAACAAGACAAGTTGTACTGGCAAATATAGGACTAAAATATTCTGGGCCGTTTCGAGAACGGAACCGGAAGCCGATGTAAGTTCTCTGCTCGCCAACGTTGCTAGAGACAACAGATTTGTCTCACGACTTCTTTATTGGCACAGTTCACCTGTGAAGGATAGCGAATAGAAGGCCAGGGGAGGACGACCGTATTTTTGATAAGGAGATTGTACGGATAACTAACGGTGTAGGAAAAGCTCAAGTCTTGCTCGAAAGTGCATACGTATCTCGGCCCTTAAAACGCTACTTACCAGCCGGACCGGTTTAGATTGCGACTGCTGTCTGTCTGACTAAGCCGAGACTGCAGCCGACCTTCGAGGGGGTTCGGGAGAAAAAAACAGAGCCTTTCGTTTCGCTACGCAAACGGCGGTGAAAATCAACATCGGAAGGCAGAGATTGTGCTTAGTCGTGCAAGGCAAGGGTTAGGGATCAGCTTAAAATCGGGGTTATTTGCGAGTTCGACAGACGCAGACATTAATGCCCCACCACTCGGAACGAGGTTATTACGTTATACACGAAGCTGTAATCGTCGTCATGTGATTACGTTATAGACGAGGCTGTAATCGACGTCATGTTATTACGTTATAGACGAGGCTGTAACCGACGTCATGTGATTACGTTATAGACGAGGCTGTAACCGACGTCATGTGATTACGTTATAGACGAGGCTGTAACCGACGTCATGTGATTACGTTATAGACGAGGCTGTTACCGACGTCGTGTGATTACGTTATAGACGAGGCTGTAATCGACGTCATGTGATTACGTTATAGACGAGGCTGTTACCGACGTCGTGTGATTACGTTATAGACGAGGCTGTAATCGACGTCATGTGATTACGTCATAGACGAGGCTGTAATCGACGTCATGTGATTACGTTATAGACGAGGCTGTAATCGATGTAATGTGATTACGTTATTAATCTTATACACGAGGCTGTAATCGACGTCAAGTGATTACGTTATAGACGAGGCTGTAATCGACGTCATGTTAATCACAGACCAGGTAACTGGATCAGAAAAAAGAAAAAACCCGGAGTCTCAGAAGTGCTCTCTAATCTCGGGAAAACTGGCTATAAAGTACCCTGGTGGCCAAAATTAGGGTATCGCTGCGATTCTAAACAAGGTAACAGGGCTTTAGCGTCTGGGCTACAATGCTAAAAAGCCCCCTTTGACATAATTGCGTAAAATAAAGCCTCATTGAAATGGTTTCTTTTCTATCTATTACACGATAGAAATTACTTGCATCCGTTTATATAATGAATAGAAACCTATTGTATATGCATTCCCTTTGTTTTTCCCACTATGTTTAAAGTTAGGCAGTTATCTAAATCTGGCTGAATAATGTTCATTTGGCAGTAATTATCAAACTGAAATAAACATCAGTTAATCAGCATTTGAAAATGGGGATATTCACTAACTTATTTTCTTATTTAAAATATTCGGTGACATAAATTTCAAGCCTTTTAAAACGCATTTTAGCACTCAGCTTCGCCATTAGGTGGTTAAATACCTTTTTTGAATCCACTGTAGTAAAGGTGATGCATCCAAGAGAAGGAGACATAGATCCCCATCCAATAACTTCAATGACTGCTCGCCTGGCCTACTCTTGGCAAAGAAGCATGACTTTAACGGAAGAAAAATTCTGAACCAGGAACAAGATAAAAACACCACGTTTTCATTCATGGCTCAACTGCATGCGAATAAAACATTTTTTTGAATTTCGGTCTATGCATTTATTTCTGTCACAACTGGAAATTTTGGATTGGAAGATATTTTTTTAAAAATTCGCATTCATCAGACACAAAATCACCGTCTTAACGGAATGTCTTTCACTCGTTCTGATTCCTAAACCAACACGCACTGTTAATTGTGGTTATTTCAGTTGTTACGACATAGCTTAATATGAGAGCAAAGGACGGTGCTCCGTCTATAACATAATCACATGAGGTCGATTACAGCCTCGTCTATAACGTAATCACATGACGTCGATTTCAGCCTCGTCTATAACGTAATCACATGAGGTAGATTACAGCCTCGTCTATAACGTAATCACATGACGTCGATTACAGCCTCGTCTATAACGTAATCAATTGACGTCGATTACAGCCCCGTCTATAACGTTTAATTAGAAATTACTGGTGCCGTAACAAGTAACCCCGATGGTCTCCCTCTACTTTAGACCTCTACACCTCTTAACACAAGGAAATCGGTCTGCATTTAGGACAGAAAATAGCTTAACATTTTCCAGATTTTTCAACACTTATTAAAACTGCATTTCCAATTCTTTTCATGTTAAATCCATTTGTGAGAACAAGAACACCCCCCCCCATCACCACCACTTTTACCTTAAATCTCTCTCACTCACTTAGTTGTCGACATCCCCCATAATTGAGGCCAGGCATATCATTCATTACCCAGAAACATGTTCTACTTGTGGTGTAATCGGATCCTCTGCAATCCGGCGGAAGTTAACAACATTGTGGAACACTTGTACACATTACCGGAAAAGACTAATGGGGCAAAGAAAAATCTGTACCACAGACACTGTGCTGCTTAGCTGCGTACACTACGATACAGTAAACACTTGGTACAGAATATTCAACAAATACAGAACTTACGTAGAAACTACTTTCCTTAAAAAAAAAAATAATATTTTATCCTACTTGTTTGTCGTTTTTTTATTTTTTTTATTTGAGTTAGATATTTGCTACGATCTACGTCAGATCGTCGCTCCCTCGGAATATCGTACCACTCATGCAGCACTCACAGGTTAATTTTTGTAGCATTTCCTTTTGGCGAACGTGTCAGAATATCATAATCGATCTAATAGTGGATGGAGAGAGAGACCCCTCCCCCGGGGGGGGTGGGTGGAGGGGAGGCTGATTTCTCGTACACTTAGAACGTTGGAAGAATTTAAACTCATATAGTCTAGGATTTCCTGGAGCGAAGCTCCCAGATATACTTACTGGCAACCGTTTCGGACATCTTTACTTCTTCAACCGAGAGAATTCACGAACTGCCGGAGAACACCGCAGCGGGCGACTAAGCAAACATCAAAGATTCTCCTTATAATTCTAACACTGCGAGCGATACGAACAAGCAATTTCGATGTTACCTACTCGTTTTTTTTTGTTGTTGTTGTTGTTGGTGGTGGTGGTGGTGGTGGTGATGGTGTTGCTTCTAAACAGTCTAGTAAAATACGAACAGAAGGTCCGAACACGAAAATATCCATCGACTAAAACTGTCTCTTTTAA
>JACATO010001189.1:7500-21197 GCA_018389105.1 Nautilus pompilius | reverse complement strand
TCCTTCTTTGAAGGGTTCTTCATTGAAAAGAAAAAAAAACAAACAGCGGTATGTACTTTTTATATACACAGTGTTCAGATGTTAGCAGAAATCGATATGCATGCAAATTCAACAAGTGGCTGTGACTGGCGTTGCATTAACCAATTAAATGGATTACCTCCCCCCCCCGCCATCGACCACCACTCACTACTTGGCGGCGCTCTTTTCCGGTCAACGACCAAAACCGGGGTAACCGATATCAGTTGATTTAGTGCACACGACGGGCTGGACTTCCGCAGACAAGCAAGTTCTTGTGTTTAAGTTTCGCCTATAGCATCGCGAGAAATTCCTTTCTTTTAAACTTTGAAAACTCTTACAAATCAGCTGTGCGCCGCAACCAAGAGTTTTCGCCGCAGGCTGTCGGGAATGAGATGCCATCTTTACCGGAATGTTAGCTACACACGAACAGGCCGCTAGGTGGCGGTAGGTTTGTTTGTCGTTCACGGCTCGCCGATACACTGATAAACATAACTGCGTGCGCACCACGTCACGTGAAATGCCAATAGACCCAGTGTTTCTTTAAGAACTACACATAGCGAAAGGGGACTTTTAGTGTTATCGACTCCTGAGGTTCTGTTTATTTAGATATTTTGTTTTCAGTTAATTAGACAAGTGAGTTAGTAAAGGAAAAGTTCTTTTAGTTACTAACTAAATTTTTTCGTTAGGTGGGCTTTAGTACTCTCTCTCTCCATCTCTCTATCTCTATCTCTCTCTGTGTCTTCCTCTCTCTCTCTCTCTCTCTCTGTACTGACGTCACCTCTCTCTCTCTGTCTCTCTATCTCTATCTCTCTCTTGTGTCCCTTCCTCGCGTCTCTCTCTCTCTCTGTACTGACGTCACCTCTCTCTCTGTCTCTCTATCTCTATCTCTCTCTGTGTCTTCCCTCTCTCTCTCTCTGTACTAACATCATCATCGCTCTCTTTCTCTTGTCTGTCTCACTCTCTCTCTGTACTGACGTCACCTCTCTCTCTCCATCTCTCTCTCTGTAGTGGACGTACCACCTCTCTCTCTCTGTCTCTCTATCTATCTCGATCTCTCTCTGTGTCTTCTTCCTCTGCTCTCTCTGTATGACGTAATCTCTCTCTCTGTACTGACGTAATCTCTCTGTCTTGACGTCATCTCTCTCTCTCTCGCTCGCGCTCGCTCTCTCTCTGTGTCTGTCCTCTCTCTCTGTACTGACGCCACCCTCTCTCTCTCCTCTCTCTCCTCTCTCCCCTACGTTTACTTAGCATAATCTTTATTGATCAGGGTAACCGAAGACTACCAGATAAAGGGTTTAGGGCAAATCGTTGACACCGAAGAAAACGTCGCGAATAATTTTCGTGTCTGTCGTGAGTGCGCAGTTAACGTCCCACTAAGACGGGGAGGAGGTGGTTGTTGGGGGGGGCGCGCTCGCCCCTGACGTGTAATTGGAAGTGATATTATATAGTTGGCGGAATGTCCACGAACTTTTCCGATGGCGAAGAGAGCTTGCAATGGTATCATAGTGATCCCTCGAGGAAATTAAATGTGTCGTGGGCAGATCGAAAAAACGGATATTTTTATCGATCGAGCCGTGTGATGGCAGAAATGGCCGATAGACGCTTTTTCGGTCTGCAGTAAAGGGGATTGGGAGGAGAGAGCGACATTTATCGCCAGTACACGTCGACAAGTGCAGATAAATTGAATTTAGATGACCGTAGAATGGAAACTGGCGTGGTACCCGACCGATGGCCAGTTCTGACGATGCGGATGCAATAGGGGTCGCATAGAGGTCGATCTGGGGAAGTTTACCGCCACCTCCTTCGGAACCCATTTGACATTGCCTCTAAGTGCTTCCTCGGGGGGGGGAATATCTGCGGGGGGGGGTTCCCATAAAGTGGAATGTTGTCGTAAATGAGGTTGCTTACTTGAAGCAAAACAAAGCATCTTTTACTTCGCGTGAAATCTACGTTTTTACCAATATTTCAATGGCTGGAGCCTGCGTGAAGCTGAGAGCAGCCATTTCAAAAGGAGACGGATGGCCATGTTGAGGAATACCATCAGTTTTTATTATATATACATATTAAAAATATAATCATATTAATAAACGTTTATTATATACACCTGGTTAACCGCATAATATTTCTTTCTTGACGTGTGAAAAAATAAAGATAAATTTGCTTTTTTCTGTATTGAATGTTAATTTTATTTGATTTATCCTGTATTTTACTAAATTGTTCTGACGAAACCCGGCCGGACACCATTAAGGGGATACTTGCTGCTTCGGCTGGATTTCATTTGCTGGTATCTAGTAATTTCAGTTTTCTCAGAAAATGAGTGACAATATATGTATAAGCTGGGATAGAGTTCTGCCTTCTTGTCACCATTTTTAATTATATGAAGTCGATTTTATTGTAATTTTAATAGTACCCCAGAGAGAGAGAGAGAGAGGAGAAGAGAGAGAGAAGAGAGAGATTACGTCAGTACAGAGAGAGAGAGATATGACGTCAATACAGAGAGAGAGAAAGAGAGAGATAGAGAGAGAGAGAGAGAGAGAGAGAGAGAAAAAGAGAGAGAGAGATTACGTCAGTACAGAGAGAGAGATATGACGTCAATAACAGAGAGAGAGAAAGAGAGAGAGATAGAGGAGAGAGAGAAGATGGGGAGAGAGAGAGAGAGGAAGAGAGAGAGAAAGAGACAGATTGAGAGAGTGAGAGATGGAGAGAGAGAGAAAGAGAGAGAGATGGAGAGAGAGAAAGAGACAGATGAGAGAGTGAAGATGGAGAGAGAAGAGAGAGTATTAAGCCTAAGCCTGGTTTAACTTGGATATTTGAGGTCTTGCATTGAATGAAATCCCTTTTTAAATAAGGGAACGATTTTTTTTTTTTAAGTGTAAGGTAAATTATTTTGTCTTTAAGCTGCGCTAGACACAGTTTATTCGCAAATTACTTCGATTTTAAGTGGAAAATTCCCGAACAATATTATAGTAAGCGGGGATGCGAAACTTTGTAAAAACGCGACTAATTTGACGTATCTTCGAACAATTAGTCTAGTCCCTCAGTTGATAAAAATTTATCTTCCCTTCAGCTTTAACGAAGTCACACAGAACCATATTTTTGTAATGTTAGGCGATCTTAAATTATTCAAATTTTTACAAATTCGGTACTTCCAGTTGTGGCTGTTGTTTTTTTTTTTTTTTTTTTTATGTTCACCAGGTGCGTGTATATCGGTAACCAGACGTATATTCTAAGTGAATTCCCTGTGAAATTTAATACCTGCTTTGCTCCACCTTTTATACCATAAAATATAACTGATAATATAATAATAATAATAATAATAATAATAATAATAATAATAATAATAATAATAATAATAATAAGAATAATAATAATAATAATAATAATAATAACAACAACAACAACACAACACAACAACAACAACAACAACAACAACAACAACATAATAATAATAATAATAATAAAATAATAAGATAATAATAATAATAATAATAAGAATAATAATAATAATAATAATAATAACGATTTTTTTTTAGATCTGTAAATCAGAAAATGTAGACATTCAATAAATGATTGCATGGATAACATATGCTGATTTACATAAATACTAATATGATAGTAATACTTATTAGTAGTGTAATAAATAGCAACATATGTTGTAGGCTTATATGATGGTGAATTAAGCTGCGATACGTAACGATGTTGATCAGCTGTTGCTTAACACAATTTTTTTTTTACTTATGCACTAAAAAAGATGGATTCAGATATTTTTTCTGGTGTCAAAAGAATCCGAGAGGAATCATAATATAGAAAGCAGCCACTGCTAGATTCCACCACATTGTTTTAAGAAAGCTTCGTCGTCTCTGTAGAGAGACAAACAGCTTCTCATTTCGACTCTTAACGTTCTATTTATACAGCCTTCAGGAAACACCTGGACCATATCTTCCGCTGTCAGGTTGTTTAAACAAGAACAGTTGCACCTGAATTTGAAGAACTCGCTCGCGATCGTTTCCTTCGTAAATATACCGACCTTAGTTGGGGGGGGGAGTGTTTTATACGGATTAACAGGAGGTTTTAAATAGCCAGTTTAAGCGTTGGATTGCCCTTGGGTCATTTATTTGTTTCCTATTTAAATACCATTCTAGCTTAGGTCTTTATTAAGAGATCCTCCTAAATAGTGGGAACTCGATAAACTTTCGTGTGGCTTCCAAATGTTAGAGAGAAAGTCTTCTTACTAAGTGAGGATTATAACTGATATTATTTAAAAAAGTTATTAATTGTTGATTTTTCTAAGAATTATTGCTTTAAAAAACTGTGCTTTAAAAATTCAATTAAGAGCTGGTAATACAAATAAGCGGTTTTTTTCTTTCCTTTCAGTTAATGAATTCGTGTCCACATTTAAGAAAATTAAAAACAGCAGCTGAATAGTTTATATTTAACTGAGTAAAACAAAATAAGAAACAGAAATAGAGTTATCGGTTATATTTACTCTGCTCTGTGTTTTCTTAAGATGCATTTCTGTAATTTCTTAAGCTCCACAGATAGACTGTATATATTTTTCCGCCTAAAGATTTATAAATTACTGTAAATATTATTTAAAAAAAAGAGACGGAATTACTACGGTCTTCAGTTCCAAGTAAAAAGAATGAATTCGTTAATAGGCGGCCGGTTAGTGGTGAGCTATCTAAGTCAGAACTGAGGCGGAACCGGGTTCGAACCCCGGTCGGCATCTTCTGGATTTAGCGTCGGGCCTTTCTGGTGTCGTCGTTTCTCTCCCACATCTACAAGTGATGGTTGCTTTTGGAGTTTACTGGGTACGTTGGGTGAAGGCGACTACTGACTGGCTCGCATTTCACCCACCGTTCGAAGAGCCCTCAACCATACCTGGACAACTACTCGCCCGATCGTCAAAGCCGGCGATACCCTCCTTCCATTTCTATAGCTCGCTTCCTCGAAACTCCATTAGACCTCGAAGAGTCGGGATCGGGGGGGGAGGTGTTGCTCGAGAGAGAAAAAAAAAGCGTTGCTATGACAACAGATATTCCGAGAAACTCTCGCTGTGCCAAACCCGTATTTACTGATCTATTTAAAGGAAAGTCAGAAGTCTTTTAATAATCAGCATTAGTTTACTTATTGACTAGAAACATTTCCGCACGTAAACATTCGTCATGTTTCAAGCATCCATGGACGGTGGGAGGACGCCGTATCTCTTGTAGACAAACTCATCTCCGTCTGTGTCATAGACGTGGAAGATGGCGCGCTGCCGTGCGTCCACGTGGGTTCTGACGTCACTATTGTCCCCCCCCCGCCTCTCACCTCAGAAGAGCTCAGAAAGCAGAAGGTGGCAACCTAACGTTGTTAAGGAAACATTTAATTTAACCGTTTTCGAGTAAATTTGATAATTTGCCGTTCGGTAGAATTCAAACGTCGTGGCGAGTAGCCTACGAACGGCAGTTGTGCGTCACATGATAAATCTGCGTAGACTTCACGGTTCGTCTAAGGCGATCAGAGTTCTTTTTCTTTACTGGTGGCGTCAGGGTTAAAGTTGGATTCTGCGTGTGTTAACTTTGGCAGTAAAGACTTCGTTCTGAAGATTTACCTGGTATTAGTTAGTGGGTCGGTTACCTGGAAGATGTTGGTTGTTAGTCGCTTACCTGGCGCTATTTGGCATGGGGTGGTTACCTGGCAGGTGTTGACTGATTGATTAGAAGACATAAACAAAGTAGATAGCAAAAAAAAAATAAACGTGCGTAGAAATTAGTTGGAAGAAAGGTGAAAGAGAGAGAGGAAGGGGAAAAGGGGGAGAGAATAAAGGAAGGAAAGTATTAAAGACTCGATGTTGTTGGATTTCTTATGGAAAATGAGATATTTAGAAAAACAAGAACACGCTAATTTGAACAGGCATTTCGTACTAACAGATTATTTGTACAGGTAGACACCGGCCCGTAACTACTAATTGTCTCAGATCTGTAAAAAGATTGCTATGACAGCTGATCCGAATAAAATCGTGGGTTCCTGGCAGTGGACCAGTGAGAGCGTGCCATGTTTTCCAATTCCGAAATGACGCGGAGTTTGCTCGTGCGGTTGGCCAGGTTACCGTTTCTCGCCCTCCATCGCCACCAGCCTGGTAACAGGATTCGCCCACGAAGGGTCCTGCGTTACGACCGGTACAGTTAAGGGTCCGGCCGGCACTGTACCGAAGGGCGACATTGTTAGTTAATATTTAGGCACTATTTACATTTCGTGAATGATAAGGGATACTTTTTTCTGTTGTTGTGTGTTTGCATACGAAAGAGCTACCAGACGGAATAGGAAAGACAACAGAGAAGAGTTATAAGGACGGAAAACGAAAAATAAAACAGTTAAAGGGAAAATGCATGAGAGGAGAGAGAGGAGAGAGAGATGGCGTCAGTACAGAGATGGGGGAGAGATGGCGTCAGTGCAGGGATAGAGGAGAGAGAGAGAGACGAGAGAGAGAGCGATGGCGTCAGTACAGAGAGGGAGAGAGAGAGAGATGACGTCAGTACAGAGAGGGGGAGAGAGAGAGAGAGAGATGGACGTCAGGAGACAGAGAGGGAGAGGAGATGAGAGAGGAGAGAGAGAGAGGCAGATAGATTAGAGAGAGATTGCGTCAGTACAGAGAGGGAGGGAGGAGAGAGAGAGAGAGAGAGATGGCGTCAGTACAGAGAGGGAGAGCCATCTATTAATTATATCAGTCTGAATTTCAGTAAATGGTTCCTAATAATATTTATGTATTTCTATTCCTGATATTTTACTCCCTGATGATGCCATTTCGGATAACTTCTTTCTGTTTTTTTATCCCTTGCTTCATGCCGCCTTTCGTATTTCGTGTTTCGCTTCTATGTTGTTTCTTCTTTTTTGTTTTAATAGAACCAAGTTAAGGGCGAGACCGTTCGTTGGTTTGTTTGTTTAATGTATTATTGCGGTGTTTACCCGTTCAGACTTATTCTGCAGATGCATTGGTGTTTCCCTCGGAGTCGGGGAATCGTTCAGATCCTGGAAGTCCGAAGTGCATACTTCTCCTTCTTTCGTGGGGTGGGGGGGGGCCCTCCTAACCGCCTCCTATCGGCGTCTGTGATGTTGACTCCGCAGCCGCCATTATCATTCCCGCCGCTGTTTTCTAGCAACCTGAAGGTGCGGTGAAGGGGAGAGATTAACGAAAAACAAATCTGTTTTTATTACGAACAGAATTTTTTTTTTAAATTACCATATCCTTTCTTTAAAATCCACACATTAACACTAACAAAGTTTTTCTTTATTATTATTATTATTATTATTATTATTATTATTATTATTATTATTATTATTATTATTATTATTATTATTATTTTATTACTGTTGGTTGTTGTTATTATTATTATTATTATTATTATTATTATTATTATTATTATTATTATTATTATTATTATTATTATTATTATTATTATTTAAAGCTACATTTTTATGGTATTCTCTGTAGCTCGGATAGGTCGTCCTAGATCCGTCTGTCTCGATCCGGATTTTGACTTCAGGTTGCCTAACCGAAATCAAATCGGACTTGCGGTTCGCATTTCGTCCTGAAAGAGATAGCACTATGTCATTTTCAGTGAAGTACCGAATGAGCGAGTATGACAGGTATAAAGCTTGAGCCAAGTTGTCAGAATCGACAACAGCGACTATCTATCTGTTTGGTCGCCAGCCTGGCTTTAATCCTGGCAGTACAAGGCAGGGGAGGGCTATTCCCCCACCTCCCCGTTTCGGATCTTATCATCACCCGTTAGCTATTATCCTCCTCAAATTAAAGCAGTGCTTTCGTCTAGGCTTGAATCAATGATAATAATAATAGTAATAATATTAATAACGCAAATGACATTAGAAAGCCAGAGACTCAAATAATGACATCAGATTGCCCAGTTTGTCGAAACTGGATGGAATGAATACTTAAACGGCAAGAAACCTTCTGTACGTGTGTAATCCGCAGACAGATCTTTAAAGACTTGTATTCTCGAATTTCTGGATCTGTCAGGTTGTGTCCGTCACGCTTGCAGTTATAGAGCCCCCAAACCTCCGACCTTTGTCCTATCCCACTTAAGCACAACTGCCATAAGGAAAACAAAAGTCAAGGGGGCAGTTCTCTTTTTACGTGACGCTGATCCATGAGAATAAAGGTCGAGCAAAATTCACTGCAAAGACACGGCCTTTAAGGGTGCTTAGGCCAGCCGTCCGGCGTCACTTCGAAGAATTACTCCGCAAGACTGCACAGCGCACAAGATTAAGATGTTGGGGGAGAAAACAGCTACAGCCGACGCACCATTGGCGAGAACGAGCCAACGTTTCTGGCCGTGTGGCACCCGGACGGTACAACTCCTAGATGACCTTTAGACCTCTCGAGGGGATGGATTCTTCGTACCGGCCAGCCTATCCGTGATCGTCGCCTCAAAAACTCTTTTAGGCGAGTCGTGGCGTACGAGATCCAAGTCACAGAGAGAGAGAGAGAGAGAGATGGTCAACCCTCATCACTTCCCACCCGGGAGCCGCCTGTCCAAGTTCGTTAAAGGTCGGTCTCTCAGTCCTTTTATAGCGATAGGCGCCACTTATCCCTGGATGCTTACAGTTGTACACTGAAAGAAACAGACTTGCAGAGACTCCAGCGAGAGCGATTCCAAGACAGGTGGCCAACGCGAAGACGGGTAAGGAAGGGATTACAAATCCATTTGTTTTCAACCGCGTTTTGCTGACACACCGTCTTCTGGTTTCTTTTATCAGCACTTAGTAAAAAGAATGTCGTCGACAATCGACTTCCACGGTGCTAACACGACTCTCCTGCGTGCCAAACACATCACGTGGAGAATGTGGTTCGAGTGCCAATTGTCTACTCCTTTCCGGCTTCGAGTTAGGCTTTTATATAGGGCGAAACCAGTTTAAGAATCCCAGCGCATGGAAGAATTTAACTTCCAATTCGCTTTGTTGTTGTTTGTTTCACAAACTAAGGGAAAGAAAAAAAAAAAAACTAATACCATTTTAATTGCGAGTGTTTTCGAATACTCAGGCATTTAGGAAAACCACGCTGGCATCACGGCAGGTTCTTGCTTCAGAGACCGAGTTGTCTCCCCCTTCTTTTCTTTAAAGGAAGAGAAGCTGTAAACTCGCATCCGACTAGTCTACCGGCGTTCTGCTCCGTCAACTTCCTCCCGGCATTCCGGTTTCCTGCCACACACACACACACACAACACACACACACACACACTAATACAAATGAAACGATAAAAATGTCGTTAGGTTTGTTGGGTAGGTCTGGCCATACTAACTGTCTTGAAAAGAAAGACCCGGCCACTGTTCTCGGCCCGACGAGACCGAGACCGAGACCGAGACCGAGATGGCTCATAGCGACCTACAAACAGACAGGGAGGATTACGGACAAAAGGTAATAGCTGGACACAATTCTCACACGTAATTCGACAGTTAACCGCATGAATCTACCTACACCAAGGGAAATTCTCGCGGGCTACCGGTTAGTATCAGTTTAGTTGGAATCGGAATCGTCACCTGACCGCCGCAAAACAAAAACTTATGATTTCCATTTTGAGCGGCGAGTTCACAACGTCGTCGCGGCTTTACAAATCAGATTTGAGGCCATTCCTTTGATCTATGGGAATTTCCCTGCTGTTCGATGCGTACACGATTGGCTGCGGGATCGATCCGGTTCAGGAAATTGTCAGCGAGGTTCGTCGCTACGCGGATCGAACCCAGCCGTTGCGTAGTGAGGAGTCGTCTACAGACAATAAGACGCGAACCCTTGGCTAAAATTCGGGGGCCCGTGCGTTTTCTCCTTTATTTCCCCAGTTCGGAAATAATTCCGACAATAAGATCGGCCTGGCTGAACCCGGGGGGGGGGGGCGGGGCGGCGGCGGGGTCTGTCTGATCCGTTTCCAGTCAGCTTTCTGAGCCGTGAATCGTTCTTCGGGTTTTGTTAGAGAGTGTACATACAATCACACAGACAGACAGACACAAAGAAATCATCACTATCTACCCCTCGCGGGGAAATCCGGATGTGTTCAGCAGGTGCGTTGTTAACCGCCAGTCTAAATGCATATGCCAGACTGTTTTTAGTGCCAGTTCTTTCTTCTTTTTTTTTCCCCCTCCCAAAGCGATGTCCATGGAGTAGCGGCGAGTGATTTACTGCCTAATTCATTGTCATAAACGGATTCCCCCACCTCCGCTTGCAACAGGGGCTGGTTCAGCACTTGCAACATTTGAGAAGAATGGCTACCACCCAACAAACCCAGTACAAAGCTTAGCAGCGGTCGATCGCCTAAATGTAGGAGAACCCCCCCCCCTCGCGTTGCTGATACTGATTTAGATTATTTACGGCCAGAAATAGGACTTTCCGCTGTATCCCAGCCAACCTTCCGAACATTCGGAGTTTATCTATTTATTTATAGATGTACCATTGAAAAGACGGCAGCGGCGGGACCTAGCTCCAATTTATGGCGGTTGTAATTCCCTCTGACATCCGTCGTTTTCGACCATTTCGCCATCGCCCCTTTGTCTGAGAAGCAGCACATGCTAGTGTTCTCTGAAGGGGAAAGGGGTTGCTTTCGCTAAATCGAATATAGATGGCGGACTAGTCTACATCTACCATATACCAGCCGGGCCCCGTGTGTGTGTGTGTTTTCTGGGAACTCCGGTTTCTTCCCACATCCAAAGATAAAAAGGTTCTGGTAGGGTTTTCTGTGTACCACGTGGTAAAGGTTCTGTGTGTACCTATGCAATTACTTGAAATTTCTCCATCGTTTAAATAGGCCCCAAACAGGGCTTTGTTTACTTGCTTGATCCCCAAGGCCGCTACCCAACGCCTTCCCCTTCAGCTCACTCCGGCAAAATGGCTTTTTAGGCCACGAAAGTCATGAGGGAAGTTCGCCAAGAAGATGAACTAAGCGTTGTTCCCTTAATATTCAGATTGTATCTTAAACAAAATTCTGAGAAGCCTTTCGGACTAATTTTGCAAGCGATAGCCTTTTGTAATAATTAACAGTATACATTCTTCGCTGAGGCTAAGAGTTACATAGAAGTCAGTCTCCGTTGTAATGCCTACCTTGACACAATTGAGGCTATTGATATTTAAGGGCTATAGTTTTATTCTAAATAAATTTTGTACACGAGAAAGAGAGAGAGATTACGTCAGTACATAGAGAGATATGACGTAACCAGAGTCTCTGGTGTACAGGGACGCTGCAATGTAAATCGCATACATTTATTAACGGTAAAACATTTGAACGCAGCTCAAAATTGACACTGGAGTTTGACTGGTCGATGCCTTTAGTGGGGTCGAGGTGACAGCCAATAGTTACTACCTACCCATTCCAAAGTAATGTGATCTTTAGTTGTGTGTACTGCACCAGCGCATCTGCGCCTTTTGCTGTTCACTGGAAGTCTGACAGTTTTCTGACACTCCGCTGTCAAAGCTTGAAGTAGTTCCAGAATAGTACTGAAAGCACGTGGTCTCTGTTCAGTGCGACCAGAGCTTACTACAGACGCTTCACGGGCTCTGGTCAGGGAGAAGATATGGCCATAGGTAGCTCTCTCTCTCTCTCTCTCTCGAAGGTGATTGTCTCCTATTCTTGCACGATAAGCTTTGTATTATCATCCGTGAAGTTGACGCGATCTCCGTGACTTCGAGAAAACGGTATAACGACAGGGCTAATGATGACCTCATCCGGGCATCGATGACCTGTAACGGTGTCATCAAAGAGAATCGGTTCGCTTTCGTGCTCAGGTGTCACAACACCTCAGACTAGGTCCTACCACCCTCAGAGCGGCTTCTCCACCGGGTGACGTGACGGTTATCCGACGGTCAGTGCTGCTGTGACGCCCTCTGCCGGATTTTTTTGCGAACTTGTCTCCCACCTCTTGTCGGGGTAACGCCGTGTCACACCGAGTTTAGCAGCCGCAACCCGTTTGTCCACTTGCGGGCCGCGCAGCCTCGTCCCAAAGCCGTCGTCCAGGCGCCCACTCAACGATCGTTTCGTGAACATTTGCGACAGGTAAGTTGGTTTCCTTCCGGTTTGTACGACGGGAATCACTAGACAGTGGCGCGACTTTAGCGGGTACAACCCCCTCCCACCAGCCCCACATACAGTAGTTGGAGTAGTGAGAATTGCCACGTGAATCGAGCCTCGCGTTGGCATGGAGTTAAGGATCGCACTTCCGGCTTCTTTCTACGATGGCCGCGATGGCTGCAGGTTGTTTGTCGAGTATCTTTCAGACGCCGCGCTGGCGGCACACGTGACGTTGAAAATCTTTTTAAAAACTAAAAGCTGAAGTCAGTCACCTCACGCACCGTATAGCACCGAACACCTTTCCGTAGGTAAAATGCATAGACTAATTCAAGCGCCATCTGAAGCATCCTGACAGACAACCGATGGCCGTGCGGCCGAGGCCAACACGAACCAAGTCACCATTAACAATAACTTGACAGCTATGTGCCTGGACGTCTACGAGATCTACGTGGTACGAAAGGGGCTTTTGCCAGATACTATCAATGGCTTTTTGAGCGGTTATTGCACATGCACAAATGCGAATTGCTACGACAGAGATTTGCATATAAGTACACCACAGGTAGACTATTATGCCTTGGGGGGTCTCATAAACGGATACTGGATTACCCCAGTCGGTGTCTTTTGCTCTAGTCCTGCCTTGTTGCATGTACGAACAGGTGCTTCACTTATAGTCATGGAAGATGATGATGATGATGATGATGATGATAATAATAATAATAATAAAAATAATTATAATATTATTATTATTATTATTATTATTATTATTATTATTATTATTATTATTATTATTATTATTTCATTATGCGTGTGTATTGCCAAAATTATCACAGGCTGCTTTTCCTCGTCTCTCCCCATATCCGGACGTAGATGGCGCCACCACCGGTGAGCCATCTATCTCACAGCCCGTTGACGCGAGAGTAACTGCTAACTAGGTAATCGACCAAAGACCAATTCCCGATCGGTCGAGATTCTGTAATAGAGGATCCAGCGGATGTCGCTCGATGGACGGGGGGGTTACGTTCAAACCCGCAGCTGTCCCAAACAAATTAAGGAAGCCCGTCTCGTGGAACTACTGCTTCGTGACGACGACAGAAGGCCGGAGAAAACAACTTAAACGGCTCGCTTCATTTGTTACTCAAACACGGAAGGAAGCTCGGACTACGAGAGGACGCGCGCATAATTTCTTATTTCCAGAAAGCCCACAAAAATACCAGTCTGGTACGGATTCTCTGGGATGTTTACGAGTCTTAAGCAGGTGCCATAACTAAAACGACTAAAGGCATTGCAATTACCTGGTTTGGCTATTACAGATCAGATCTGGCAAGGTGTTTTAAAATATATATATACGGTCGTGAACGGGCGCGGTTTCTTCTGAGCACCCTCCTCTCCCCCCCCCCCCGGTTTCCTCCCACATCTGAAAATAAAGATTTATAGTAGGGTTTTCCGGGTACTCGTGGTAAGCGTTCCACGGGGCACGCTCCTTCGCCGGCGAGTCCCTCCTCCTCCCCCTCCCCCAACCACACACACACAAACCGCGAACCTTAAACTTGCCCGGGTAGCTTGAAATCCCTTTCACATTTCCTCCCACTTCACCAGGATGGTATCAGAAATCTTTATCAATAA
>JACATO010001189.1:0-2500 GCA_018389105.1 Nautilus pompilius | reverse complement strand
TAAAAGAATTTCGAATAACAGATAAACGGGCGAACCTGGAATTATAAACACAAAACGTCGAAAAGGGCGCCTTGCTACATCTCCGCCTACAGGTAGGTGGTCGTCGTCAGGGCTCGCTCCTGCCCCCACCCTACACCTGGAGGGAGGGAGCCTCACCAGAGCTGCGGGTTGGGGGGGTCAGTCCCCCGCGGCCGGTTTTGAGAGAGCAAATGATGGAGCTTTAAAAAGAATAAAATTCCGAGCCCACCCCTCCACACACACACACACATATACCTGAGATGAGGCGGTCTTCGATCGTACCACCTCTCTCTCTTGTTGTCGCTGTGTGGCACAGTATGCAACAAATGCGAGTCAACCAACGCATTAAATTAGATGTCTTATAGTTAGATGACCAACCGTTTTTTTTTTTTATGTGGAATAACAAGTTTTTTGTTAGATCCTAAAGTCTTGAATTATCCGAGCTGGCATCATGGCGTAATATATAGTAATAATAATAATAATAATAATAATAATATAATAATAATAATAATAATAATGAATGATGATGATGATGATGAGGATGATGATGATGATGGAGATCCGAGTTCGACCTAAGTTCCGTCTTTTTTATTCGCGTGGTTAAATCGAAGATATCAGCGGAGACCGTTCGATCTCATAGTTTTTTAGTTTTTTATCAAAAAATGCATCGCGTGGCAAATGCAATAGACTTTTTTTATTTATTTGCTTATTTAATAATTGGTCTTAAGGCGAGAGATATCTATGAAACTCCACCTGAGAGCAGCTTTCATTGTTCCAGCTGTTGTGTGGCTGATATGTAACGTTGTATTATTATTAAATTATTATTATTATTATTATTATTATTATGATTATTATTATTATTATTAATTATTATTATTATTATTATTCAGTAGTAGTAGTGGTGTAAGAGGTGAGTGTGGGTCCTCGCCGGTAACACAAATACCAGCCCAACGCCTTTGGCTGAAGCTTAATGAATTTTTCAGGTATCAGAACTTAGATGGTGATGGTGCCTTCTCTGATCGATGCTATCTAGATGTTGCTAGGTTGGGTGTCCGTATCAATTTTCTACAACCGGTGTCTCAGGTCATTGCCGACTTTAGCAGTGGCACCGATAATTACCGAATCACCTTTGATCTTTCGCCTTCCGAGAGGGTTCTCATCTTGGTGGGCAGTGGGCCAGGGCTTCTCCATCCTCTCCGCCTTCTTCTCCTAGATGTTTGGCGTCAGCGGGACAGGCGACACCAGTCATCCCGCAGTCTCTCTTCTGCCTTGACAGGAGCCGTAATAGCCCTCCTACCTGTTCTTCAGACTGACTGATTCGCTTACTTTCAAACAGGTATAAAGTTTTATTTCCCTATCTGTTATACGCACAGCATTAAAAAAAAAGTAATAATAATAACTTGTAACTTTGCAAACAGTCCATCGCTATCTCAGCGGTTTTTTTTTTTTTTTCCCTTACCGTTATTTTTTAAAATTCTATCTATCTAATCCAGCTGGATACCTGTTCCACGCAGTTCTGCTATCCGTTAAGATGTCTAAAGTTTGTTGGTTTTTTTTTTTTTAGTTTTGTGCTTTACATTCGTACATTATGAATTTTTCTCCCTGTCGAACGTCTTCGTCTATGGACTTTTCTGCGGGTGAAATGAGATAGAAAAAAAAAGAGAGAGAGAGAGAGAGAGAGAGAGAGAGAGAGAGAGAGAGAGATGGAGAGAGAGAGAGAAGAGAGAGAGAGAGAGAGGAGAGAGAAGAGAAGAGAGAGAGAGAGAGAGGAGAGAGAGAGAGATATGAGAGAGAGGGAGACGAGAGAGAGAGAGATGCGGACAGAGACAGAGAGAGAGAGCACATAGCTTGAAGAGATCAAGCGCTAACTCCTAGACAATACCAGAGCTCACAGCTCTAGACCAAAAACCTATATTATTATATGATCTCGCTCTCGCAGAGATAGCTCCTCTCTTCCTCTATAGCGACTAGCGATCGGGTAGTTCTCTCATAGATAAGTCTCTCTTGGCTCGCCTTTTCACCCCCGCCACCATTCCCCCCCGCGTTGCACCTTTTTTTCAGCACTGCTTCGCTTTTCCGGCCGCTGAACACCCGTTTTCTCTAATTCAGCTCGTGGCTTTAACCCGTCAAAGCTGACCCCAGGTTTTCCCCGCTGACGCGTCGAGCCCATTCAGCCCCTGCTGTTAATATCCCAGATCTCTGGTGAAAGACCCTCTTTCTTTTTAGTTTTTTCCGCATTTTTGCTGTTTTGATTCACTTCGGTGGGAATGAATAAAACTACAGCTGTGATTTACTTACAGGCAAGTAAAACAAACTGCTAGCTCTAATCTCAACAAGAAGATTCGACTAAAGAGTCTTCGAACTTTTTTCTTCTGTCGTTCTTTCGCTAAAACACAGTGAATAATAATAATAAGATAGAATAATAATAATAAATAATAATAATAATAATAATAATAATAATAATAATAATAATAATAATAAT
>JACATO010001188.1:0-127550 GCA_018389105.1 Nautilus pompilius | reverse complement strand
TCTAAGATCTTGTAATTTAAGATTTGATTATTTTACCAAAATATTTACTGGAATTTATCCAATGGTAATGTCTGTGCTCTGAGTGGGAGATCTAGAAGTCTTTGAGAATTAGTATGACGGTAGGCACGTGCCCGTTAGTCGCCAAGTCTGCACTCACCCTCAAGATTTGTTTTTTACACTCAAAAGGAAAAATATATCAGACAATGGGAAGGGCCAGTTTAGGTGTCAACTTGAGAGATTGGTGGAACAATCTAAACTATTTCCAGTGAAAGGACTGAAACAAATTCAAAGGTTGGTCAGTGGACATGTTTACCCTTAAATCACCGCTAAGCTGTATAGTTAAATATTGAGTTGAGTCTTGAGTTATTTACGATTGATGCCTGGAACTGAGTTTAGAAATAATTAACGAAGACATGGTACCGACTGTGTTCATCCAGCTGTCAGATTTGTATTTGGAATTGTCATGGTTTCTATTCCATTTTGCATGAAAGATAAGATATCTGAATTCTAGTTAAAATATTACATTTCTCAAAAACATCACATTCTACTGTACCAACAGGGAACTATGAGAACCGCTGCCATTTGTCTTCAGTGGGATGAACTGTCTGCTACATCACTCATTAAAAAATATCGTGGAGGAAAAATCCAAACATTCCTCGCATTTGTAGGCCATCAGCCGGTTGTAAATCTACTATCGTCGTTCTCGCCTCGACGAGATTCTCTACAGCTCCGTTATTTCCCGTTGTTAAAAATGGATGAAATAAATGTTATTTACTACAGTTTCCGAGGATACCCTCGAGTGACCGGCAGAAATCAGCTGAAAGGAAAATTGTTCTCTTGGAATTTTTTAAACTCCCCTGGGGCCGTCGATCAGCCACAGCTCGGCGCCGTCCGTCGTCGGTGGCTCCCAGTCTTTCTACTGTTCGTTTGTGTTGTGCAGAAGTCGGATTCGTTTACCTGTCTCTCTGGACGAATGAACAGATGGAGCTCCGCGGATGTTCTTTCTCCAGCTAAAAGATGCTTTCAGAGAGAGAGGAGAGATTAAGGATTGAAGTGATGGTGGCATCACTGAATATTCAGATGAGCGAGCGGTGAAACATCCGGGACCGATCTCCAGGATCCCGTATACAGGACCCTGTTTTCCGCAGGGATTTTCCATCATCTGTTCTTATTTTCCTTTCTTGTTAAACATCGAAGTTATAAAAATAGGGAAATATGAGGAGCAGTCGAGTATCAAACCACCTACCGATCGGACGAGAAAGTTTGATACGATCTTTCTGTTACCTGATTTGTCCGTTTGGATAAATCATCATCCGCCTGTGTTCGATCCCATCAGACAGAATCCGACTGCTGAAGCTGTTTGTCTGTCGTCGCGTTTTGTAGGCTGAATTGCGGAATCAATAATCACCGAATAAATAACTAGAAGAAATTCAGGTCGATATCGAGACAACGGAGAAGAATGTTCCGAGCCTGGAAACCTCAGGTAGGAGCTTCCCTTCTTCCCATCCACTGTATTAAAGACGGACATTCACGGAAAGGTCACCCAGACCGACTGGATTAGACGAGGATCTGAACTACTGGTATCCAGCCCCTTCACCGTGTATTTCGGCGGATCACCACCACAGGTAAACTCCATCCTCTCCAAGACTAAGAAAGAACCGATATCCATCTCACAAACGGCTCTCACAGGAACAAAGGGAAACTATTTAGATAGATTCTTTTTTATTTCTTTCAAACACAATTAGATATTTACCTAGGTAAATCATTGCAGCCGAAGGAACTTCCATTTACATTTATATAATAAAATAGGGATTTTCAAAGTATATTTGATTTAATTATTATTTTAAAATTCACCGCTCATTAACAGTTATTACAACTGATCCATTTCAGGTTTTCCTGACCCCAGCAACAACAAAGAAGCCGGCAGCATCACAAACGTCTGAGGGCTGACGAACCTTTACCTTCCAGATTTTCAGGTCTATTCCGGATTCCTGCCAGGCTTTTCGCATGTCATCCAACAGAAGATAAGCCGTCTGGAAAACAGTTCCACCAAATTGGTAGCGAGTTTCTTCATAAGAATCCACAGCAACAACCCAGCCGCCAAGTTTCACAAGGGAAACAACTCTTCGCACAATTCTCCGGTAGTCGTCGATGTCGGTTGTGGCAGATTTCAGACATAATATCGTAACCACAGCATCGACCGGTTTGAGAACAGAAGGGGCCAAGGGATGGTCCTGTCTGACGTCACAGTACAGAACGGCTCTCTAACCTTCTCTCGTATCTCTTCTTCCATCTCGGCCATAGTCCTTCTGTAATATACACAGACAGATATACTGAATATTTTACGGATAATCATTTGATAATATTATTTATTAATTATGGAATATTAAAGGTAACCAACCTATTAAATTTGCTTTCACTGGTAGGGAAAAGGTAAAATTAGTTAATTAATAACTAGAACCTTTCGTGGGTAGTCAGTCTGTTCGTTACGACGACACAAAATCGACAGGTGTGTTAAATTTACCTGGTGGAGATAAAAGGTTACAAACGAGGTGCGGAGCCAAAATAGTAACTGGTATAAAAACCTATGATTCTCCAGTTGAGCCACTTCGTCAAACGTGGTAGAGAAATCGTGGTCCAGAGTTCCATTCCACCATTTTGCTAGAACCTCTCTGTTCTCCTTCACCAGATCACTGAGGTAGATGTTTGTAAAACACGGAGCGGCGCTGACGGCGCTGTAGACGGTCGGTCCTGTACCCACATCCAGCAGAGTTTCCCCGTTAACAACACCTTTGAATAAGAAATTAACTCAGCTTAAACACCTTTTAAAATAGCCCGATCTAAGCCATCATTAATTATGAACGACTGAAAATCATTAGTTTATTAAAGGAGAGAAATGTACTGGATTAACTCTTTCACTATCTTGAAAGAATCGATAGAAATCTGTAGAAATACCTTCCATATATAGGATAACTTTGTTGTGTTCTTACTTTGAGAGTAACAGGGACCTTTACATCTAGTATTAAAAATCTTTTAAATAATGCCAAAGAATCACGTAAAAAGAACAAGAATATAATATTTCAATCAGGAATTATTTTCAATATTCCTTTTCTTTAAAAAATATTTCGAAATACATTTGGCTAAATATATAATACAAAATGATTTCCAGCGGAATGTTCGGGGTTGGGTCGCAGTGGCTCTCAGAAAATGTACTCAGACCTCCCATCAACGGAAGGAGGGAGACCAGCAGCAGGTGGCTACAGAGAAAGTGTTTACTTCCTCTCTTTTGTTTGAAGGTGGATGGGAATTGAGAGATCGAAAGAAACCGGAGTAAAAGAGTCGATACAGAAGTGTGAGATTATACGATGACGTAAGAGGCCAATAAACCTTTACGGATACCAACAAGGTTCGAGTGAGAGACTTCATATCCGCCTCCATTATTTATGCAAGTACAAAAATTCAAGGAAGCTCATTGTCCTCTGTACAAAGGTAACCCCTACATTTGAACAACAGTCCGAATACTTTCTCTTTTGTGAGCCGATATGGAAGCTGTGAGGCTCCATCAATATTCCTTTATTCCCTTTACTGAACGATGGGGCCAAGTCAAAGTCCATTTACTTATTCTGTTAAACGGTTCCTCAGCACCAAGATTAAGTTGATGAATCTTTTTCCTATGATGACAATAATTGGTATCAGTGATCGTCAAAATAAAGTGAACTTCGCTAATCATAATCTCCTTCAAGAAAGTTTCAATTTTGTCTAAAAGATAATGTGCATTGGATAGGAAATTATTTCAGTAGAAAGAATAATATGGTGGTGAGGTCTGCCTGAGGAAATTCTCCCACGAATAGGAGAAAGCTTAGACCGGTCTCTGAAGAAAGAAATCTCATTTATTAAGTGTCAACCAGGGAAGAACCTCTCTGTTCGACAAAAGAACCCCTGAAATAATAATAGGAAGAAGAATTTGTGTTTAATATTAAATTAACTTTGTACGACCGAAGGAATCCTACCGGCTGTTAAAGATGAAATTGCGTATAATGTACAGGCGACTGTCACTTGATGGAAATTTTCAAGGATCTTACCGCTAGAGAAAATCTCATGAAGCCATTTAATTACGACTTTCCTCATTTCACACAGTTCAGTGTAGAATTTTCGGAGATAACAGTAGGCGTCAAAGTCTTTTACGTAATCAGTCGTCATTCTCACGATAGAAAACAACAATAGTTCGACTGTTAAAATAGCCATAGTTAGAATGAACGGGTTGATGTTTCTTATGTATTACCTGACCGATCTTCACAGGTGAGTGACATGCTAAAAGGATTTAGGCTATAAGTAAACAAACATTAAAAATTCAGAGCAATTTACCAAATACAAAAAAATACAATAACTCCTCAAGTGTCCAATTATTCGGTTGATGAAAATTTTCGAGATGACGAAATCAGAACAATTTTCAATGAGCCGCTCCAAAAGATGCAGTCCTCGATAAATAATATTTTCGTAGTTTACACTTTAATTAATTATGCTATTTCTTTTTTTATATTATTAAGATAATTAAGCGATCTCCAATTATTACTTGAATATCGCTAGTTGATAATCAATAATCATTCTTCGGATATCTATTTCTAAATCTGCTGATTCCACCAAATATGGTCATCCTCTCCTTCATTAACACCAAACTTTTATATTTCTAAGGCAATGTATAAATAGTAAAAATCAAAGATTAATGTTAGGAGGAAAGTGGAAAATTTTATGAGAAGGATCATGTCGGTTCAAGAGAAATCCAACAGATATTAGCAGAGAACATTTTTACTTTCAATTGGCTAAACATCTTGATAAAACCACAAACTGGGATATGACTGCTGTGGTTTGGGAACACGATTAGATTTAATATTAGTTCCAGATAATTCACCAAAACCTAGTAAAATCACTTTTAATAAATCTGATCTTGCTCGCTATAATCGATATTTAAATAATAATCCGAAGCATCTTTCCTGTTATTAGGAAAAAAAATAGAAATAGATTTAATCCCTGATCTTAATAACATTCGAATTTCTACTTTAAGAGAAAAACTGATAAAGGTCCAGTTAACAATCCATTGAATCGGAAAATATCCGTAGTGTTATACCGATGCTGTTGTTCCTGGTACCTCTTGAAATATGAAAATTAGATAGAATAGCACGACGACATCGCCGTCTACAGGATGATGTCTGGTCCGAGGGTTTAGTTGATTTGCAGACTTTGGCTGAATAGAACAATAGATATTAATACATCGTATATATGCTGGATGGATTTTTAAAATATGCATAAAGTGTTTTCTTAAATAAAAGGAAATTGAAAGGTTGGATACAAGATATAAAATATTTATTCAATTAATTAACAATTAATATGCAAAATGAATCGGTTAAAAGCGCAATTGAAATGATTTTGAAAAGCTGTATTAAGGAGCTCATTCTTACCTTGCATATAATCAGCGTAAAGCTGATGTAGTTGACAGATTTAATAAATGTATAAGATTATTTGTGAAAAGCTTTACCAGAATGTTAATAGTAATTGGATGAGCATTATAAGTAAGATTAATAACAATATAACCAATACAATATGAGTTCCTCTGTCCAGAAAGAAGAAAGTAAAACAAGAATGAAAGTAAAGTAGACAGAAAGATAAATAAAGAAGGAAAGAAAGAATAATAAACTCAGACTTAAAGTTCATATTTTAAAAAGAATATTTAATTTTGACTGCAGTTTCACGAAAACTAGACGGATTGTATATTGAAAATCCTAATGATTAATAACGTTGTTCAAGAGTCATATAATGTAAAACCAATATATGAAGATGAAATATTAGAAACTAATTAAGAGCGGATTATACAAGAAAGAAACCTTTCCCATTAAAAGTGTTACTGGATCAAAGACGACTGAACTGTACATCAGATGGAGTTACTATATTATCATCTCCTCCATATAAGATCATCAATAGCAAGTGATAAACAAACTATTGTGAAAATAACTGTATGTGTGTGTGTGTGTGTGTGTGTGTGTGTGTGTGTGTGTGTCTGTGTGTGTGTAATTTCTGTTCGAATAAAATTGATATCTTACCTATTTTCTTTTAGTTACATAAATTATCGATACAAATTTGCAGTTTTAAATTGTTATTCAATAGCGCGATATTTCTATTGTCTTTTCTAGTCGCTCGCTATCTAAAGAGAACAGATTATTATTGTAAAATTGGATGAGACTCCTTTTCTTGGAAAACTTGCACTGCATAATGTAGGTTGTAATTTGATATGTACGTTCAGCTTGTTTCAGACCGGTTTTATAGACTTTATTAGAAACATGTAGATCAAGCAGGCATGAGCAGTCAACAGGTGAATTAAGGACAAGCCTTCCGAATACCATAAAGTGGCCTTTATGTCGTTGCACAGTATTACAGAATGCCCATGTTCATAAGTATCCTGTGACAAATCTTGTAGTATATATTTCATATTCGAAGATTAATATATTTCTCTTAAATTCGATGAAAATATTTTTATTTACATAATGCAAAAAATGAAGAAATGTGCGTAGAAGATCTAAATTTGGCTGCCACCCATCTGTTGGATCTGGTTATGTCAATTGTCCTGAGCAGGTATAGCTAATCATTGGTTGACATATTTATGATAGATTTTCCCTAGTGTATTGTCGTTCCGGGTTTGTGCTTTCCTTCCGATTGTATCAACTTTGGTGTCGCTTTCGAACAGACCCCTGCGGGCAGCTGATCAACACTATTTCTTAAAAGTGTAACTATTGTATATTTTGGTGACGGAGAATTTAGGCGGTGATGGGAAAGTTTCTGTAATGATTACCAAGTTAATAAACCTGAAAGAGAGTGCGGAACTTCCAATGCAAAGATCGGGGAACGTATAGAGCTCTACACAGTAATTAAATTTTAAAATGGGAAGGTGCACATTTTATTGAACAGTACCCACTTTGTTCAAGATTTGTGGACGATGTTCCAGCCGTTTGAATTATTGAACCATGAAAATTGGTGTGAAGTCAGCTTAATTATCTCAATAATATAAACCACAAACACTAAACATCACATTAATTCGTTTCTTTCAGTCTCATCTCAAGATCATTCATATTTCGCCATTCCGTGACAATTCCATCATCCGAATTATTCAAACACAGGAGGATTTACTGTAATTTTACATATTGTGGGATCCCTTTATAATTTGTGGGTTTATTATTTGGTTATCGACAGAATTATTTGATCATATGATCGTCACCTGTCACGATCTGTTAGGTATACATAATAAACATCACTCATTCATTCTAATTATGTTTATTTTCTGTAGACCTCCGAGAGAAATGTCCACTGACTACGGGAAAGACTTTGACGCCTACAGATTCCTCCAAACGTTCTACACCGAGCTGACTGAAGACAGGAAAACGGCTCTGAAATGGCTACACGAGACTTTTTTAGCGGTGAAGAACTGTTTTCTTTTCTGTCAGTTGTCACTTTCAAGTTCATTCTTAACAGTTGAAATGAAGCAGGTAACTTTCGGCCTACAGAGTTGAATTAATGTTAAACACGAGCTCATTCCTTGCTGAAGACTTGAATTAACCTCAATCCCGAGAGAGAGAGAGAGAGAGAGAGAGAGAGAGAGAGAGAGAGAGAGAGAGAGAGAGAGAGAGAGAGAGAGAGAGAGAGAGAGAGAGAGAGAGACTGTTCTTTGTCTCATTTCTTTAGACGGTGCGCAGTCGACCAAACGACTTTGACAGTTCAGGTCGAAGGTAGCGACTATTGGCTTCCTCCGTTTAGGGGTTCTATGTAATGTGTAACGTAGCATGAATGTTTATCGCTAAATATTTCCAGAGAGTCAGGAATAAATACTATAATAACATCATTATAGGAGCCAAGACCATCTCTGTTCAGAGAGTCCGACCTTCGTTAGATCGATCACAATTCTCATTTTTATAACAAATTACTTACGTTACCAATGCATCAAAGCATAGTTAACTGCACTTCCTCTTTACAATTCCTTAACTTTGTCCACATCTGGGATCCTGAAGACAGGACGACTAATGGTGTGAATCATTCGAGAGATACAAAAAATGACCGGTGGTTTATATCGTTACATACCTTCAACTAAGAATAATAGTTATATAGTAGTTGGTATATGCCTATATATATATATAAGGTGATATATAGCCGACCCTATGACAACGTGACGCCCTGTCTGTATTCCTGTCACCTAAAATACACAAACAGAAAACCCATCAAGTTTTGTGAAACGAACGATTAAGGAAAGTGATGCTACTTTCATCGCAGACGATCTTTGAATAAAGTTCATTTTCATCCGTCAGGTAAAGATTCATAAATCATTTATTTACACTGCGGTTTATTATTGATAAAAGGTAAATGAGTTTTGACGAGTCGCCCATCATCGTTCGTTCTGTGTAACTCTGTCTTCTGTTTACAAGAAATCTTACAGCTGACGACGTTTTTGGGGGAAGGTAATTATTGGGCTGTTGTTCAAATATAGATGTTATTATCCTCTAAAATACAATGAGATCCTTTGTGATTCAATATTTGTTCAAATAAAGGAGTCGGAATAAAGATTACATAGGATATCACTATAGCTAACAGTTGATTTCGAGTCCTGTCGCGATCGTGATCTGTTTATCGCCCTCCCCTGTATCAAACCTTTTACAAGGGTCTCATCTCGGCCCTCAAGGTTCCACTCAGAATTAAACGTAAGTGACTAAGCAAACGTATTTCTGCTCAGCTGCCTGCAGTCGCTCGCTCTGATTCCGTAGATGGGAGATGTGAGGACAAAGGTTTGTGCTCTTTGGAAATGGCGGCTGCCGTCTGAAACTTAATAATGAGCCGCTCTTGGAATATTTATATCTGTTGCGTACATGAAAATAGATTTGTTAATGGGAAAACCAAATACGGGAAGAGAAAATAATTACTTTTCCGTAAATAATATTCTTCTTGAGGTTTGCTGTTTTATTGTCCAAGAAGTACTTTTATTTATACAAATAAAGAATATGAAAGCTCTGCATTACGGCAAGAATAAGATTGCAGTAACTGTGTCCCTATATGGGGGCCCCTTCTGCAGTCTCCTAAAACGAATCAATTAAAATAGTTAAATATGTTTGTTAATTATTCGTGAAGTATAAATATATAATTCCAATCTACCTTTTAAAGCAGGTTATTTGATATAACTAATTTAAAATTAAACATGGCTTATAATTCGGGATCACTTAAATATTGTCAGCTCCATTAATTTTGTTACCTTGCAGGAGATATAAGCGGAAGAACTCTGCTGGATGTGGGCACAGGACCGACCGTCTATAGCGCCATCAGCGCCGCTCCGTGTGCCATAGACATTACTTCAGCGACCTGGACGAAAGGAACGGAGAGGTTCTAGCAAAATGGTGGAATGGAACTCTGGACCACGATTTCTCTACCACGTTTGACGAAGTGGGTCAACTTGAAAATCATAGGTTGGCTTTTGTTTCCTATTTAGTGACCTGGTCACCGTGGGCTGTCAGGTGTGTTAACGAACGGACTTATTATCCACAAATGGTTTTATTCAGAGAATATAAGTACATTTTTCGTTTTCCTACCAATCATAGACATTCGGCTGCTTTCTTACCTTTAATACGACAAAATACATTAATAATATTATTTTATTTATGTGAGATATTCATTACATCTCTCTCTGTAGACTACAGAAGGAGAAGACGCCTGATGGAAAAATTGATACAAGAAACAGTAAGAGCCGTTCGGCACTGTCACGTAAGAAAGGACCATTCCTTGGCACCTTCCGTTCTTAAACCGGTTTCTGCTTTTGTTACAGAATATTCACTTAAATTTGCGGAGTTCGGCATGGACGACTATCGGAGAATTGTGCGAAGAGTTGTTTCCCTTGTGAAACTTGACAGGTTGGGTAGTTGCTATTATCTGGATAATTAGTGAGACGGATATTAGTTTCTTGTTATTCTGCAGTGAAATTAAGGAACTGATACCTAAAAATATTCAATGATGTCGGTCGGACGCCAGTAATTCTGCTCCTCCCTTTTCAAACCGATATTTTTAGGGTAATTGCTCCGTGAACTCTAAAGTTGGCTGTCATCAGTTTCGTCGAATGAAAGATATTCAAGATTTCTCCAGGTTCGGAAATTCTTGGCAGAAGACATTATGACGATGAAAATTGTCTTTTTTGACAATATTTAAAATAGTTTTCTCTTGTGATCCTCGGAAATATTCTAAAAGTTCATTTGAATCACCAATGTTTTCGATAACCAGATCTTTAGCAAGTTCATTATTTGTAGTTTTCCTCAGGCAGCGGTCAACTGGTATTTATACACTTTACTGATTAAAACCCTTAAACTCCACTTCATCTGCACTCGGCCCTTATCTGCTTCCAGTTCTTATCCCCCTCTGTCCCACCTCCCTAATATTTTCCCACGGTCCTTCCCAAAACTTTCCCCCCTTTTTTAATACAAAACTCGAGAAAAACCTGAGTTTAAAAGTTCCTATAGTCTGTACCACCATCATATTAATCTTCTTCCACTACAGACTTTTAAGAAGTATTCTCTTGGAAAAGAAAGCACAAGACGTCGATAATTATGTTCATCCATCTTGAGAGATAAGAATTAAGGACCCACGAAACGCAAACGGACAGTAGGAGTCACTGGGAGCCAGGTGCATCTGATTATTACAGGTAACAAATAACATATGGCGCCATACGGCAGGTAGAGCATCGATCCCAATTCGAATGTGAAAAGGACAAAAGTTAACATCTAAAATTTTCTTTTATGTGGGACTTCTGGGGTCACCCGAGCGAATTATCAGGGTAATATTTCTTCTCTCATCATAGCAAAACATCTTATAAAAGGAGCACGGTAAAGACACCTGGGATTAATTAACTAGAACTATTACTCACATTTTAATATGTGGTGTCTCCGAACATGGACCCAATCATTCGGCTGGTTAGTGACACCACTATTGCTTTCTTCCTTTAGGGAACAAAGAATACAAACTGCTCTCGAGATTAACAACAACCAGAAACTGACAAATGAAGATAAAACAAGGAATAAGTGTCTGACAAATAGGGAGGCTCGGGGAAAAGCAATGAAGGATCCACGTGAACTGAAGTAAAATACCAGGAACTAAAGTTGTGCCTTGTTGTTATCCTATCGATCGGTCGGTCAGCTGTTTCTCGACTGGTGTCCGATTGGGTTAAAGAAACTCTCCTCATTACTTTAGCCCGCCCCCTTTTCCCCAACTGGGAAAGGTGTATTAAATACGGACTGTCAGAAATTGTGCTTCCAGCTTCATCGGCCAGAGAGCGGGAACTTCGTGTGAAACTAAGTGAAGAGGAACCGGTAAGTCATAGTTCCAGAAGGTTATTGCATCGTGTTTTTCTTCTGACTATTTTGTGTTTATATTATAATAATTATTGTTATATTCAAGGTTCAGCCTTCATTAAATCAGTCAATCAGATTTTGTACCAAAGTCTATCGGGAGAGCAAAGAAAACATCAAACTCTTAATAATTCGGAATTGATGTCTGGTTTTCTCCAGCCTCGAAAGCCGACCTGTTGGTAGTTTGCACTAAATATGATATTCATTTTCTGCCTTATTTAACCCTCTGAAGGCAGTGTGTTCTCATCTGTTTTTCTTTATATTTATTCTTTGTTTATCACCAACATACCATGTAACTATCACACATTGTTACCCTGACAGAGCAGGAAGAAAGACGCACTGAATAAACATGTACCGATACACTAAAGGTAGTTAGGTCAGGCGAGCGCTCACCTCTGTAAAACACCTGCAGTTTGTTCGTCTAATGGACCCACTGCCCTACTCTTCCCATTTTAAATTTAATTACTGTGTAGAGGTCTATACGTTCCGAGATCTTGGCCTTAGAAGTTCTGCTCTCTCCTTCGGGTTTATTAACTTGTTACTCGTTACAGAAACTTTCCCATCACCGCCTAAATTCTCCGTCACCAAACCAAACCTTTGTTACACTTTTAAGAAATAGTGTTGATCAGCTGCCCGCAGGGGTCTGTTCGAAAGCGACACCAAAGTTGATACAATCGGGAGGAAAACACAAACACGGACTACAATACAATTGGGAAAATCTATGATATAGGTGTCAACCAAGGATTAACTATACCTGCTCAGGATGATAGACATAAACAGATCTAATAGATGGGTGACAGCCAGATTTAGAGCCTCTACGAACGTCTCTTCATTTGTATTTTAAGTTAGCATCTTTACAATAAACACAGGTGAAATATTTTAATCTTCAAACATCAAATATTCAACAAGTTAAGCAAGAAACGTGTATTATATACTGTTTGTATAAAGACGATTTTATGATATAAAGGTCGCTATATGTAATTCTGAAGGCTTGACCTTAATTCATCTGTTGACTGCTCATACCTGCTTGACTACATATTTCTAATAAAGTCTATAAAATCTGTAGGAAACAACCTGAACGTTCATTTATCAAATTACAACCTTCATTATACAGTGCACGTCGACTCCCTTTCATTAACCAACTTCTTTCAAAACCAAGTGTCATATGACAAAATGATAGCAGATTATAAAGTAACAAACCAAATGACTCAACTGCATTTCTTTCTATCTTCTTATATATTTATGGATACGCGATAAGTTTGTGACCAAACATAAACACAAACAACAATAAATGATCAGAGTTTCACAAGAAAAGGTCTCTGTGGCTACCAGGGAATTAACAGAAGAAGGATTTTATAAAGAAATTGTTTAAAACAGCATTACCTACCGTGAGTTTATACTTGAAGATAGGAAGATATTATCTTCTGACATACCTGGATCTTGTTTTCATTAATTAAATGCACAAATTAAGTAGATCCTTCCCTCATATAATATGCTTTTTTGCACATTCAGTAGACAGCATCGTCAATTATATGTATGTTCATCCATTTCTACAACAATATTCTTTCTTTAGATAGCGAGCGACTAGAAAAGACAATAGAAATATCCCTATAGAATAACAATTTAAAACTGCAAATTTGTATCGATAATTTATGTAGAAAAAAAAACAAATAGATAAGATGTAAATTTTAATCAACAGAAAAACACACACACACACACACACACCGTTATTTTCAATATAGTTAATCAACTGCTATTGATGATGTTATGTAGAGGAGATGATAATATAGTAACTCTATCTGATGTACAGTTCAGTCATCTTTGATCCAGTAACACTTTTAATGGGATAGGTTTCTTTCTTGTATAATCCGCTCTTAATATGATTCTAATATTTCATCTTCATTTATTGATTTTACATTATATGACTCTTGAACAACGTTATTAATCATTAGGATTTTCAATATACACTCCGTCAATTTTTCGTGAAACTGCAGTCAAAACTAAATATTCTTTTTAAAATATGAGCTTTCAGTCTGAGTTTATTGTTCTTTCTTTCCTTCTTTATTTATCTTTCTGTCAACTTTACTTTTGTTCTTCTTTTACTTTATTTTTTCAGGACAGGCAAACTCCTATTTTATTGGTTATATTGTTATTAATCTTATAATGCTCATCCAATTACTATTAATATCCTCGTAAAGATTTTCACAAATAATCTTATACATTTATTAAATCTGTCAACTACATCAGTTTTACGCTGATTATATGCAAGGTAAGAATGAGCTCCTTAATACAGCTTTTCAAAATCATTTCAATTGCTCTTTTAACCAATTTATTTTGCATATTAATTGTTAATTAATTGAATAAATGTTTCATATCTTCTATCCAACATTTCAATTTTCTATTATTTAAGAAACACTTTATGCATATTTTAAAAAATCCATCCAGCATATATACGATGATGTATTAATATCTATTGTTCTATTCAGCCAAAGACTGCAAATCAACTAAACCCTCGGACCAGACATCATCAATTGGATGATAAACAGGCGCCCAATATGATTAAATTTCCTAGCAGATTTAACTGACTTTTCATCCGGTAGACGGCGATGTCTTCGTGCTTTTCTATCTAATTTTCATATTTCAAGAGGTACCAGGAAAAACAGCATCGGTATAACACTACGGATATTTTCCCTTTCAATGGAGTGTTAACGGAACCTTTATCAGTTTTTCTCTTAAAATAGATTTTCGAATGTTATTAAGATCAGGGATTAAATTTTTTTTTTGTCGTTTTCTAATAAAAGGAAAGATGCCAGGGATTATCTTAGATCTGGTTTATATCGGGCAAGATTAAAATTTATTAAAAGTGATTTTACCAGGTTTTGGTGAATTATCTGGAATTAATATTAAATCTAATCGTGTCCCCAAACCACAACAGTCATATCCCATTTTGTGGGTTTATCAAGATGTTTAGCCAATTGAAAGTTAAAAAGTTCTGCTATAAATATCTGTTGGATCTCTCTGGAACCGATATGATCCTTCTCTCGAAATTTGCCACATTTCTCCTGATATTAGTCTTTGATTTTTACTATTTATACATTGTCTGAGAAATATAAAAGTTTGGTGTTAATGAAGGAGAGGATGACCATATTTGGTGGAATCAGCAGATTTAGAAACAGATATCTGAAGAATGATTATTGGTTATCAACTTATTTAAGTAATAATTGGAGATAGCTTAATTGGCTTAATAATATAAAAAAAGAAATAGCATAAATAATTAAAGGTAAATTACGAAAATATTATTCATCGAAAGCTGCATCTTTTGGAGCGGCTCATCTCCAAATTGTTCTGATTTCGTCATCCTCGAAAATTTTCATCAAACGAATAATTTGGACACTTGAGGAGTTACTGCATTTTTTGTGTATTTGGTAAATTGCTCTGAATTTTGAATGTTTGTTTACTTATAGCCAAAATCCTTTTAGCATGTCACTCACCTGTGAAGATCGGTCAGGTAATACATAAGAAACATCACACGTTCATTACAATTATGGTTTTTTTTTATAGTCATCCTGTTGCAGTTTCCTATCTGGAGAAATGACGACTGATTACGTAAAAGACTTTGACGCCTACAGTTATCTCCGAAATGTCTACACGGAACTGTCTGAAGAGAGGAAAGTTGTAATTAAATGGCTTCATGAGATTTTCTCTAGCGGTAAGAACCTTGAAAATTTCCATCAAGTGACAGTCGCCGGTACATTATTCACAGTTTAATCTTTGACGGCGGTAGGAATCCTTCGGTCGTACAAAGTTAATGTAATGTTAAGCACAAATTCTTCTTCCTATTATTACTTCAGGGCACTTTTGTCAAACAGAGAGGCTCTTCCCTGTTTGACACTTAATAAATGAGATTTCTTTCTTCAGAGACCGGTCTAAGCTTTCGCCTATTTGTGGGAGAATTTCCTCAGACCAGACCTCACTATCGTTTTATTCTTTTTACTGAAATAATTTCCTATCAATGCACATTATCTTTAGACAAAAATGAGACTTTCTTGAAGAGATTATGATTAGCGAAGTTCACTTTATATTTGACGATCACTGATAAAAATTATTGTCATCATAGGAAAAAGATTCATCACCTTAATCTTGGTGCTGAGGAACCGTTTAACAGAATAAGTAAATGGACTTTGATTTGGCCCCATCGTTCAGTAAAGGACAGTAAATCTGTAAGGAATATTGATGGAGCCTCACAGCTTCCATATCGGCTCACAAAAGAGAAAGTATTCGGACTGTTGTTCAAATGTAGGGGTTACCTGTTCACAGAGAACAATGAGCTTCCTTGAATTTTTGTATTTGCATAAATAATGGAGGCGGATATGAAGTCTCTCACTCGAACCTTGTTGGTATCCGTAAAGGTTTATTGGCCTCTTACGTCATCGTATAATCTCACACTTCTGTATCGACTCTTTTACTTCGGTTTCTTCGATCTCTCAATTCCCATCCACCTTCAAACAAAAGAGAGGTAGTAAACACTTTCTCTGTAGCCACCTGAGCTGGTCTCCCTCCTTCCGTTGATGGGAGGTCTGAGTACATTTTCTGAGAGCCACTGCGACCCAACCCCGAACATTCCGCTGGAAATCACTTTGTATTATATATTTAGCCAAATGTATTTCGAAATATTTTTTAAAGAGAAGGATTGAAATATTATATTCTTGTTCTTTTTTTGTGATTCTTTGGCATTATTTAAAAGATTTTTAATACTAGATGTAAAGGTCCCTGTTACTCTCAAAGTAAGAACACAACAAAGTTATCCTATATATGGAAGGTATTTCTACAGATTTCTATCGATTCTTTCAAGATAGTGAAAGAGTTAATCCAGTACATTTCTCTCCTTTAATAAACTAATGATCTTCAGTCGTTCATAATTAATGATGGCTTAGATCGGGCTATTTTAAAGGTGTTTAAGCTGAGTTAATTTCTTATCCAAAGGCGATATTAACGGGGAAACTCTGCTGGATGTGGGCACAGGACCGACCGTCTACAGCGTCGTCAGCGCCGCCGTGTTTTACAAATATCTACTTCAGTGACCTGGTGAAGGAGAACAGAGAGGTTCTAGCAAAATGGTGGAATGGAACTCTGGACCACGATTTCTCTACCACGTTATGACGAAGTGGCTCAACTGGAGAATCATAGGTTTTTATACCAGTTACTATTTTGGCTCCGCACCTCGTTGTAACCTTTTATCTCCACCAGGTAAATTTAACACACCTGTCGATTTTGTGTCGTCGTAACGAACAGACTGACTACCCACGAAAGGTTCTAGTTATCAATTAACTAATTTTACCTTTTCCCTACCAGTGAAAGCAAATTTAATAGGTTGGTTACCATTAATATTCCATAATTAATAAATAATATTTATCAACTGAATATACTTAAAATATTCAGTACATGTGTCTGTGTATATTACAGAAGGACAATGGCCGATATGGAAGAAGAGATACGACAGAAGGTGAGAGCCGTTCTGTACTGTGAGTGACGTCAGACAGGACCATCCCTTGGCCCCTTCCGTTCTCAAACCGGTCGATGCTGTTGTTACGTTATTTTGTCTGAAATCTGCCACAACCGACATCGATGACTACCGGAGAATTGTGCGAAGAGTTGTTTCCCTTGTGAAACTTGGCGGCTGGGTAGTTGCTGTGGTTGGTTATGAAGAAACTCGATACCAATTTGGCGGAACTGTTTTCCAGACGGCTTATCTTCTATTGGATGACATGCGAAAAGTCTGGCAGGAATCCGGAATAGACCTGAAAATCTGGAAGGTAAAGGTTCGTCAGCCCTCAGACGTTTGTGATGCTGCCGGCTTCTTTGCTGTTGTTGGGGTCAGGAAAACCTGAAATGGATCAGTTGTAATATCTGTTAATGAGCGGGGAATTTTAAAATAATGATTAAATCAAATATACTTTGAAAATACCTATTTTATTATATAAATATAAATGGAAGTTCCTTCGGCTGCACTGATTAACTTTGGTAAATATCTAAATGTGTTTGAGAGAAATAAAAAGGATTCTATCTAAATAGTTTCCTGTTGTTCCTGTGAGAGCCGTTTGAGAGATGGATATCGGTTCTTTCTTAGTCTTGGAGAGGATGGAGATTACTTGTGGTGGTGATCCGCCGATAAAAACGGTGAAAGGGCTGGATACCAGTAGTTCAGATCCTCGTCTAATCCGGTCGGTCTGGGTGACCTTTCCGTGAATGTTCGTCTGTAATACATTGGAAGGGAAGAAGGGAAGCTCCTACCTGAGGTTTCCAGACTCGGAGCATTCTTCTCCGTTGTCTCGATATCCACGTGAATTTCTTCTAATTATTTATTCGGTGGTTATAGATTCCGCAGTTCAGCCAACAAAACGCGACGAACCCACGCGGTTGATGATGTATCCATACGGGCAAATCTGGTAACAGAAAGATCGTATCAAACTCTCTCGTCCGATCGGTGAAGTAGAGAGACTCGCCTAAAATACTGACAGAGACAGTAGAACTGAAGGGATATAGCAGGACGACGGTTGAGTCAGTTTATTATCGTTGAACGACCGGTCAGCTGACATTCGTCTGGTCACTGATTGGCTGAGGAAAACCCGTCGTTAGTTAACTCCGCCCCTTTTTCTTACTCTGAGAAATCTATATAATTTGGGGACTCAAAGAGAGTGAATACAGGATCTTCGGCCAAACGAGCAGATTTCGTGATAAAACGACCTGAAGAAGAACTGGTAAGTCTGGGTTCCAGGAGTTTGCTTTTACCGTGTTGTGTGATCTACTTTTCTGTTTATGGTAGATGAATTATTATTATTCTGAAAGCTTATCTTTTAGTAAATCAGGCGATGAGAATTTTGCGCCAAAGTTTATACGGAAAAAAACCAAAATATCAAAAAATTTATAATTTGGAATTGATGTTTGTTTAGCGCCAGCCTCGAAAATTAACCTTTGGTAGTTTTCTGTAAATATTAGTTAATTATTTTCCTTGCTCATTTAATCTTCTGAAGGAAGACAATTCTTCCCTTTTTTTCCTTCATATTTATACGTTTCTTGGCCCCACCATCCATGTTACTGTCAATCATTGTTACCATGGGAAACTGGTGAACAGACAACAGTCAAAGTAGCGAGGCCACCGGGCTTTCACCTCTGTTAACTACTCACAGCCTGTTTATCTCATATATCCTCAGCCCACCCTTCTCATCTTTGTATTTTAATTACTGAGTAACGTACCCAGATATTTCGGTAATGGAATCAGCGCCATGCCAGGAATTTATTTACTTGTTAATTGTTGCTGTACTGTCTGTCCACCGTCTCATAGTTTGAGTCACCCCACAAAACAAGAAGTCACAATTATAAGAGGGCAGATGATCTGCTCTCCGGTGTCTACTCTAAAGGGCCAACAAAGTTGATACAATCGTGACGCAAACACAAACACGGACGTTCAAGGATTAATTATATCTGCTCAGGATGATAGACATCAATAAATCCAACAGGTGGGCGACAGCCAATTCTTCATTTGTACATTTAGTAAATTAGCATTTTTATATTGAATTTAGGTGAAATATGTTAATCTTCAGACATCAAATATTCACCACGAAACATGAGCATTAAACAATAGCAGTATGAAGACGATTTGTTTGTGTAAAGGTCGCTTTACGGAATTCTGATTGCTTGAGCTTACTTCATCTGCCAACCGCTCTCACCTGCTTGATCGACAGGTTTCTAATAGAAGACGATCAGACCGGTCTGGAACAAGCTAAACGTACATTTATCAAATTACAGTCTACAGCAGACAGTGCACCTCGACTCTGTTTCTTTTATCCTACTTCTCTCAATCTCAGGTGTCATACGACAAAAGGATAACAGATAAAGTAAAAACACAAATGAATCTATCTCCTATATTCAGTTTCTTATTATCTATGGAAATTTATTAAGTTTGTGACCAAACATAAAGAGAAAAACTATAAATGATCAACGCTTCACAAGAAAAGGTGTCTCTCCATATTCTATTGTACGGAAGAAGACGTCAATAATAATGAGGCTGCCAGGGCATTAAGAAAAGTTGATATTTGTGCTGATATTATTTAATAGGAATACAATTTTAGTATTTAATTTAATATAATTAAGAAATAAAGAACAGTTTGTTGACGAAATAATGGCTAGCACGGTTTTATACTCAATCAACTAACCTATTGTAGACCATTTGGAATAAATCTCTAGGCTAGCATTACCTACTAACTGTAATGTGGAACCTTCAGCATCATGAAAATTACCGTCAGTGGACTTGGTGATGGGATTAGATTCTTGGAACCAGCTATTCTTTTATCAACTATGCTGGCTTATTTAACAGATTACAGAAGTGAGTTATATTCTTCTGAATAATTGGCTTTTAAACGGCATTTAGACCACGTCTTGGAGCAGTGAATAGCGTGTTCGTTAGTCAATCTTTGTGTCGTGGGTTCGTTCCTCAACGGGGTCTGAGATATGTACTGATGATGAGGTCCAAAAGTCCGAAGGTTCTGGACGCTGACATTCACCTTGACTTCCAACTTGGAGACGGATGGGCTCAACCAGATAGTAAAATACCTCAAACACACCTCTCCAGCTTCCCCAACGATCTATGGGTTACGGATCAAGTTCAGTCTCTATTAGTTGTACAGTGCATAGAATATGAGATATATCCATTTTCATTAACTTATATCAGAACTTTAATTTTATGGACATTTTTTCTAATTAGAAACCAGACAAGAATATATTTACTAAAGAAAATATTGAAAATTATCCAATAATTGTAGTGTAGTGTTACGTAATTTATCACAACGTGGAAGGTGCACAAAATAAATTACTTTCATTCATCAATTTTCATTGAAAGAAAAATACTGAATCTAGGATGAGATAAAATCGAATTCTTAATCATCTATTAATAGATTCTTCTAGAATAACAAGTTTCACAGTCTGAGTCAACCATATTTTGGAGAAAGCTTTGTTTCTACCTGCAAATTAAAATCTCATAACTGAGAAATCTATTTTAATTTTATCATTTAAACCAGCCATTAATAATAAAGTTTATATGGCATTAATGCAGTTGATTAACGCATGTTTAAATCAAATTTAATAAATAAAAGTAATTCCTTAAACATCACCAATGGTTCAATGTTCATTGATGAAGATGCAGAAATCACTGAACATTTAGCGATACCTGAAATATCTTAGTTTTATTATTCATAAAAACTTCAAAGTTGTCAATTGATATTTGTCTTCCACTAAATTATACAAGACAATAATCTGATGTTGACTTAAATCTTTTCTTACAATTTTAAAGGTAACAATGATAATTCTAATTATTGTGCTGATAATGGAAATAGTTGATCTACGATAAAGTTTGGTTCAGGTCGTGTGAACTCTCTAATTATTAGCGAAACTTGTTTCTCTATGTCTCCATTATTTCAGATATGTGCAAGATATCTTATTAATATACAATTTTATGATTAGTTTTTAAGTAGAAATGCATAATATATTTATGCACTAATTAAGAATTTATTAAAGGCAGAGTAAATAATAAAATAAATAGTGAAATTAAGAACCTAATTAGAGCGGCATTTGTATAATTCGAGAAGTTGGTGGAACTGATGAAAACATGAACATCCAATAGACATAAATCGGCAGATGGTCCTGTAGTCAATCATATGAAGCCTTTAAGATGTATATATGTATAATCATTAAACTGAGGAACCTTTCAATCAAGGTATATAGGACAACGGTATGTGCTTCCAAGCTGACAGAGAGGATTACACATGAAATTGTAGTCCAGAGTCTCGATACCTGTTCACGTGAAGCCAATAAACAGAGAAAATCGTCAAGAGTAAAGAAGAAGAATCTGTTAGGTTGATAACAAGGAACAAAGTGTAAGAGATAAAGGTAAACATACTGATCCGTATTCAGAAAGTAACAAACAGTTGAGAGTCCATGGCGTCCGATATACTAGCTTTAGATCATTACAAATATTTAAATTGTTTATCGATCTTTTCCCGATATGAGATGATCTCCTGGTTAGATGGCCTCAGTAAACATGAAATTCCCCTGACCTCTGTAGTGACGAGTTACTCTCGGGTACCGAAGAGGTCAACTCGCTGCGTTTATTGTCTCAGTAAAATGGAAATTCTGCTTATTTCTCCGGTAAATTCCAGGGGAAGAGGGACCGGACAGATCTCAAGGTCTCGTCTGAACCGGAATATTTTAAAAAGCCGTTTGTGCTAAAATTAAATATACTCTGGTCAGATTTCAGCTGTCTGATGTCTGATCGGTTGACCAAAGACTCGTAGATAGTAAATCCTTCCTTCACTACCTCGCTGAGAATTCTACTTACATTTGGCTGTCAAGCTGTGTAATTAATTTTCTGTAGGTACTGACATACTTCTACTACAAATAACCACTGCGCTGTTTCAGCCATGAGAACAGAAGAGACGAAGAAATTCAAAAAAATTAGAAGATAATATTTTTTATGTCGACTTGAAAATGTGAAAATGGTAGATAATTGTAGAAAATATCGAGGCGATTTCAAATACCGTAGAGCTCATTTACGAGAAAAACGTTCGTAAGGATTTTTGGCGGAATAATTTTACAAAATACTAAGTATACTTTTGTTATTATTATTATGATCACCTGGACGTTTATGTAGGTGAGAGCGTGACGAGGAACAACTTAACTTTCGGTGACATTCTCCTTGATCAGGCTGGAGCTCTGCAACACAGATCAGGTCAAAGGTCACTAACTTAGTGGGGCTAATAAAGCTAAAAGATATCAAATATCGATGTATCCCAGATTTCTCGTCGGCACAAATCATAAAATGTGAGATTCATCAGACACAAAGAAGAAATCACTGGAGATATTGTTTCCATAATCTTTATAGATGGATGTGACCGAAATACCATTGTCGACATCCGGGTGCTTATTGTTGTTAACCACGTGGTCTACGGAAGATTGTAGAATTTCCCAATAAAAGAGGGATGAAGGAAGCGCTGAACTGACAGGTGTAGTATCCTTGAGAGCCCGGGTCTGTGCAAAGTATTCCGGCTGATCGGGTGGAACTTAGGTCATCGCTCAGTGCTACAGGTGAAATTACTGTTTTTCATATCTAATGAGAGATATATACATCAATTTCTTTTACCTGAAATAAAAACGGTTATCATGAATCAAGGACATTACATCATTTCTTGGATAACCGCTGAACCAATTCTGTGAGGAAATAAACGAAGTTAGACTGATGTATATTTCTTGGATCTGCCGGCTGAATGAAGCGAGTAAACATCTACAGGTAGAGTTCTCCATTTGGCCGTGGATACTCGGTCAGTCATATTCTCACCTGTCCCACCACTATAACCCCAGACCCTAGAAATGATGATTAACTCTTCTTCAAATTATCTTATCTTCTCCTCCAGTAGTCCAAGAAAACCGAATGTTCGGTGTAGCGGCTTTGTCTCACCTGTTCTGTTAATCGGGTTTGAAGAGAAATCTAAGTGGTTTTGAAGGAATTTACGTCGGTAATTTTGGTTTCCTATGACAGATCCTTTAAATATAACGGAAATGATAGAGGGAAGGAGTCATTTATTTGTCATATAAATGATCTATTTAATAAAACTTTCTAGTCGGAGAACAGACAACTTCAACCTCAAAGTATCGGATCGATGAGATCATGGATAATGTAAACTGCTGCAGCCATCAAAGCTACAGACTGGAGTCCTGTTGTTTTCCAGGAAGCTCACACACAGATTGATTTAAGTTGACATTAATGAATTACCTCCCTTACTCCGTTATTATTGTAATTGTATGTTTATCGATACGATATATTATCGGATATTTAACCATAGTTTACAAAATAAAAAATACCAACAGCCAAATTTTCTAGAATCAACAATAAAAATTCTATTTCCTTTTAATGCATCATTAATAACTGTTGTCCTTCAATATGAAACAACACAAAAGAATTTTCAATACAAAAGTAAATTGATGGCTCTCAGTCATTGTAAGAGATCTATTCATCCCGACCATCCACAGCTGATCATCGCTTAGTTACGTCAGTTAGGGAAGACGAGGCGCAGTATCAGCAGCACGGATCGAGGAATCAGCGAATATACGTATACCCCGAATATACAAAGATATCAGAAAATGGAAATAGAGAAGATATCAACTACGGAATTTAATAGGTGAGGAATAATCGAGTTTTCCTTCCTTCATCAAATGTTTTTCTCTCTTTATCATCAGCAGGAAGTAACAAAAGACTATAAAGTAAATTCATACAAAAGTCACGTGACTCGTCCTCTCTGCTCCTCTTCTGATACGGAGCTGCTGTGGAATTTTGCTTGTTTCATGGATCATTTAGTAGAGGAATTATAGAATATGGTTCTCGTCTAAAACTCGGTGGATATTTTATACTTGAGGCCCAGGTGGACTGACTGAGTTCTCTCCCTTACATTCTCCGCGATAAGGCGAACAGAGGGCGCTAGCAGGAATATATTGTTGACGTGTATTATTTCTCCTCGTTCATATTCCGTGATTATCTAACCATCGATCCGCTATCACATATTGACGAGGTGACTTTCGATAATTTCTATTTAAGGTGTTGTGTATTCGGCGATTTCATTTTCACCGTGAATCTAACTGACCGAAAACCTCTTGTTTCTACTTTTGATCTTTAAGTTGACAGAAAAAGTCGGATTACAGAAGAAATGGAATAAATGAGAGAGCAGTAAATAGAGACTGGGTCAGGTGAGAGAGGACATGATGGGGTAAATCTCCTGGTGTTAAATGGGTGAATTTTAAAATATTTGAACGAATAGAAATAAATAGTTAAAAGAAAATGTATCTCAGGTGTAAAATTATTAACCTGCTGTCCTGTAAGTTAGAATAATTATGCAGCAAATTAAATGAACGCTGACAGAGTTTGGCTAAAACAGGCAAATTTCTCCATCCTCTAATAAAGGTAAAATGAAAGTAAATGAGGCTTAAAGGAAATATTAGCAGTTAAAGTTATAACATCGAATGGCTCATCAGAGTTATATTCAGAGGATAGGGAGAAGTCAAGATTATGTAGATGAACATGATTATTATAATATTACCAGCCGTGTATTATAGTTACATCTACAACTGTTAGTGTAACATTTCATACTTCAAAATACACAAACAGTTATCGTGACCATTCAAAATAAATAATAAACTAAAAATGTGTGACCTGTAATTCCCTGTACATACCTGTCATCCTACACGTTAGAATCTGCACTAAATCTTCAACTAATCTTCATTATTTGCATAAATTACTTAAAGACACACATTTAATGAGAGTATGTAATTTACAGATCCGCGATGGTAGGAGTAGAGATAAGCTCTGCAGTATCTGATGATATTTACTGTATATATTGGAGATACAAGAGAGTTCATTTATTCAGGGAATCTTCGCTGGAGATTTTAACCTTTGGTTTCTCGAAGCTGAAATAAGTAAAGTAAAATCAGTTCATAGGAAAAATACGGTGGCTAATATAAACTTATACCTGAGAAAAATGTGATCAAAATTACCTGTTTTATATAACTTTATGGTTCAGTGCGAAATCAAAATATATCTGATTATTTTAAGCCAGAAAATTTACACCAAATATTTTTTGTTTACTTAAGAATTTTCACTTTGGATATAAAATGACAACAACTGACAAATGAAGTCGAGTACCGACCCGTATTTGGTGATCGGACAGGACGACGGCTGACCCCTGTCAAGACGTGAATTACCTGATTTCCGCCCACGAACGAGATATTAGGGTAATATGCGGTCCCTAAAGTGATCGGTTATAATGGAGGATATCACAGTTACCTGGGGCCAATTGACATCTCTAACATGAGAACAACGATTGGTGACATCTTTATCGTTCTGATTGTCTGTGGGATGTCTTGGACCTCAGTGACAAAGGTGCCATCCCGTCAATGATGATTTGTTAACATTCTGATAATAAAGTAGAGATGCTGATTTTCTAGAACACAAACACTGAACGATTGGTGACAAATTATTTGTATTACAGAGAGAAAACGTGTCGCTCCTCGTCCAGCTCCGCTCTCTTCGTCAGTCTTATTTTATGTTGACCCTTCTCTGTTCTGCTCAAAAGGTCACCTGATTTCTCTGAAGGGTGACTCGGTAACAGGTCGTGATTAGACCGGAACTAATTATAGATCGAAACTCCCCGCAGATGAAATGGTGAATAAAGGGGACGGCGAGGATTTTGCCCGTAGAGCGGCATTAGAACTGCCAAGAGAAAGACGACGGCTCAGAACTACAGAGAGTAAATGTAATTTTCTGTGAACAAAGGTGCACATTCTATTGAACAGTACCCACTTTGTTCAAGATTTGTGGACGACGATGTTCCAGCGGTTTGAATTATTGAACCATGAAAATTGGTGAAGTCAGCTTAATTATCAATAATATAAACCACAAACACTAAAACATCACATTAATTCGTTTGTTTCAGTCTCATCTCAAGATCATTCATACTTCGCCATTCCGTGACAATTCCATCATCCGAATTATTCAAACACAGGAGGATTTACTGTAATTTTACATATTGTGAGATCCCTTCATAATTTGTGGGTTTATTAGGTTATCGACAGAATTATTTGATCATATGATTGTCACCTGTAACGATCTGTTAGGTATACATAATAAACATCACTCATTCATTCTAATTATGTTTATTTTCTGTAGACCTCCGAGAGAAATGTCCACTGACTACGGGAAAGACTTTGACGCCTACAGATTCCTCCAAACTTTCTACACCGAGCTGAATGAAGACAAGAAAACGGCTCTGAAATGGCTACACGAGATTTTTTTTAGCGGTGAGGAACTATTTACTTTTCTATCGGTAATGAGATCCCTTGTTATACCCTATTTGCTCAGATAAAGGGGTCGGAATGAAGATTACATAGGATATCACTCTAGCTAAGACTCGATTTCGAATCCTGTCACAATCCGGATCTGTTGATCGCTCTCCGCTGTATCAACCCTTTTACAAGGGTCTCATGTCGATCCTCAAGGTTCCACTCAGAATGAAACATAAATGACTAAGCAAACGTATTTCTGCTCAGCTGCCTGCAGTCGCTCGCTGTGAATCCGTAGATAGGAGATCTGAGGACAAAGATTTGTGCTCTTTTGAAATGGCGGCTGCCTTCTGAAACTTTGCAATGAATCGCTCTTGGAATATATTTATCTGTTGCGTACATGAAAAATAGATTTCTTAATGGGAAAACCAAATACGGGAAGAGAAAATAATTACTTATCCGTAAATAATATTCTTCTTGAGGTTTGCTGTTTTATTGTCCAATAAGTACTTTTATTTATACAAATAAAGAATATGAAAGCTCTGTATTACGGCAAGAATAAGATTGCAATAATTGTGTCCCCACAAGGGAGACCCTTCTGCAGTTTTCTAATAGGAATCATTCAAAGTAGTTAAATCTGTTTCTTAATAATCTATAGAGTATAACTATATAATTTCACATCCGTTTTTAATTCAAATTCTTCCATGTAATTTATTTAAAATTAAACTTGGCTTAGAATTCGGTATCATTTTATTAATTGTAAGCCACTTTAATTTTCTTACCTTGCAGGAGATATCAGCGGGAAAACTCTGCTGGATGTGGGCACAGGACCGACCGTCTACAGCGCCGTCAGCGCCGCTCCGTATTTTACAGACATCTACTTCAGCGACCTGGTGAAGGGGAACAGAGAGGTTCTAGCAAAATGGTGGAATGGAACTCTGGACCACGATTTCTCTACCACGTTTGACGAAGTGGCTCAACTGGAGAATCATAGGTTGGTGTTTGTTTCCTATTTAGTGACCTGGTCACCGTGAGCTGTCAAGTGTGTTAACGAACGGACTTATTACCCACAAACGGTTTTATTCAGAGAATATAAGTACATTTTTCGTTTTCCTACCAATCATAGACATTCGGCTGCTTTCTTACCTTTAATACGACAAAATACATTAATATTATTTTATTTATGTGAGATATTCATTACATCTCTCTCTGTAGACTACAGAAGGACGAGACGCCAGATGCAAAAATTGATACGAGAGACAGTAAGAGCCGTTCGGCACTGTCACGTAAGAAAGGATCATTCCTTGGCACCTTCCGTTCTTAAACCGGTTTATGCTTTTGTTACAGAATATTCACTTAAATTTGCGGAGTTCGGCATGGACGACTATCGGAGAATTGTGCGAAGAGTTTTTCCCTTGTGAAACTTGACAGGTTGGGTAGTTGCTATTACCTGGGTAATTATTGAGAAGGATATTAGTTTCTTGTTATTCTGCAGTGAAATTAAGGAATTGATGCCTAAAAATATTCAATGATGTTGGTCGGACTCCAGTAATCTTCTCCTCCCTTTTCAAACCGATAATTTAGGGTAATTGCTCCGTGAACTCTAAAGTTGGCTGTCTTCAGTTTCGTCGAATGAAGGATATTCAAGATTTCTCCAGGTTGGGAACATTCTTGGCAGAAGACATTATGACGATCAAAATTGTCTTTTTTGACAATATTTAAAATAGATTTCTCTTGCGATCCTCGGAAATATTCTAAGACGTTCATTTGAATCACCAATGTTTTAGATAACCAGATCTTTAGCAAGTTCATTATTTGTAGTTTTCCTCAGAAGGCGGTCAACTGGGATTTATACACTTTTCTGATTAAAACCCTTAAACTCCACTTCATCTGCTTTGGGCTGCGTTTAGCATGCTTCCGTTTCTTATCCCTATTGTCTCTTTTTTCCGTGATCCTTCCAAAACCTCTACCGCCTTTTTTTACAAAACTCGAGAACCCTGAGCTTCAAAAGTTCCTATCGTCTGTACTACCATCAATTTAATCTTCATCCACTACAGACTTTTAAGAAATATTCTCTTGGAAAAGAAAGGACAAGACGGCGATTATTATGTTCAGCCATCTTGAGAGATAAGAATTAGGGACCCACGAATCGCGCATGAACAGTAGAAGTCACTAGGAGCCAGGAGCACCTGATTATTTAAAGGTAACAAATAACATATGGCGCCATACGGCAGGTAGAGCATCGATCCCAATTCGAATGTGAAAAGGACAAAAGTTACAATCTAAAATTTTCTTTTATGTGGTACTTCTGTTTCTGTGGACACCTGAGGAATTATCAGGGTAATATTTCTTCTTTAATCATAGCAAATCATCTTAGAAAAGGAGCACGGTAAAGACACCTGGGATTAATTAACTAGAACTATTACTCACATTTTAATATTTTCTTCCTTTAGGGAACAAAGAATACAAACTGCTCTTGAGATTAACAACAACCAGAACCTGACAAAAGAAGATAAAACAAGGAATAAATGTCTGTCAAACAGGGAGGCTCGGGGAAAAGCAATGAAGGATCTACGTGAACTGAAGTAAAATACCAGGAACTAAAGTTGTGCCTTGTTGTTATCGTTGATCAGCCAGTCAGCTGTTTCTCGACTGGTGTCCGATTGGGTTAAAGAAACTCTCCTCATTATTTTAGCCCGCCCACTTTTCCCCAACTGGGAAAGGTGTATTAAATGCGGACTGTCAGAAATTGTGCTTCCACCTTCATCGACCAGAGAGCGGGAACTTCGTGTGAAACGAAGTGAAGAAGAACCGGTAAGTCATAGTTCCAGAAGTTTATTGCATCGTGTTTTTCTTCTGTCTATTTTGTGTTTATAGTATAATAATTATTATTATATTCAAGGTTCAGCCTTCATTAAATCAGTCAATCAGATTTTGTACCAAAGTCTATTGTGAAAGCAAAGAAAACATCAAACTCTTAATAATTCGGAATTGATGTCTGTTTTTCTCCAGCCTCGAAAGCCGCCGACCTGTTGGTAGTTTGCACTAAATATGTTAATCATTTTCTGCCTTATTTAACCCTCTGAAGGCAGTGTGTTCTCACCTGTTTTTCTTTATATTTATTCTATTTTTATCACCAACATACCATGTAACTATCACACATTGTTACCCTGACGGAGTAGGAAGAAAGACGCACCTGGATAAAGAGTGTACCGATAGCACTCTAGGTAGTTAGGTCACCGAGCGCTCACCTCTGTAAAACACCTGCAGTTTGTTCATCTAATGGACCCACTGCCCCACCCTTCCCATATTTAACTCTAATTACTGTGTAGAGGTCTATACGTTCCCCGATCTTTGCAATTGAAGTTCTGCTCTCTCTTTCGGATTTATTAACTTGTTAATCGTTACAGAAACTTTCCCATTACCGCCTAAATTCTTCCTCACCAAACCATACCTTTGTTACACTTTTAAGAAATAGTGTTGATCAGCTGCTCGCAGGGGTCTGTTCGAAAGCAGCACTAAAATTGATACAATCAGGAGGAAAGCACAAACACGGACGTACAATACAATTGGGAAAATCTATGATATAGGTGTCAAACAAGGATTAACTATATCTGCTCAGGATGATTGGCATAAATAGATCTAACAGATGGGTGACAGCCAGATTTATAGCCTCCTTGAACGTCTCTTCATTTGTATTTTAAGTTAGCATCTTTACAACAAACAGGTGAAATATTTTAATCTTCAAATATCAAATATTCAACAAGTTAAGCAAGAAACGTGTATTATATTCTGGTTGTATAAAAACGATTTTATGATATAAGGTCGCTATATGGAATTCACAAGACTTGACCTTAATTCACCTGTTGACCGCTCATACCTGCTTGAGCTACATGTTTCTAATAAAGTCTCTAAAATCTGTCTGAAAACAAGCTGAACGTTCACATATCAAAATACAACCTTCATTATGCAGTGGGCATCTACACTTGAACTTTAACCTACTTCTTTCAACTCCAGAAGTCAAATGAAGAAAGGAGACCAGATTATAAAGCAATAACCAATTGACTCAAAATTGTATTTCTACATTCTTAAATATTTATGGAAACGCTTTAAATTTGTCACCAAACATAAAGACAAACAACAGTAAATGATCAGAGTTTCACAAGAAAATGTGTCTCCCCATTTTCTTTTCTACTGAGGAAGACCGTCAATAATAATGTGGCCACCAGGGAATTAACAGAAGAAGAAATTTACCAAGAAATTATTTAAAGCAGCATTACCTACCGTGAGTTTACACTTGAAGATAGGAAGGTATTATCTTATGAATAACAATTTAAACTATAAAACTGTTTCGATATTTTATATAATTAAAAGCAAATTACATAAGATATCAATTTTCATCGAACAGAAAACACACACACACCATATATATATATATATATATATATATATATATATACAGGTGCATCTAAAAAAATTAGAATATCGTGGAAGAGTTCATTTTTTCCGTAATTTAATTCAAACGGTGAAAATTTCATATATTCTAAATTCATTGCACATAAAGTGAGATATTTAAGCCTTTGGTCTTAATTTGATGATTATGGCTTACAGTTCATGAAAATCAAAAATCCACTATCTCGAAATATTAGAATATTTTATAAGATTAATTTTTAAAAAATGGATTTATAATATAGAAATGTCGAACTTCTGAAAAGTATGTTCATTTATGCACTCAATACTTGGTCGGGGCTCCATTTGCACGAATCACTGCATCAATGCGGAATGGCATTGAGACGATCAGCCTGTGGCACTGTTGAGGTGTTATGGAAGCCAAGTTGCTTTAATAGCGGCCTTCAGCTCGTCTGTATTGTTGGGTCTGGTGTCTTTCCTCTTCCTCTTGACAATACCCCATACATTGTCTAAGGGGTTCAGGTCAGGCGAGTTGACTGGCCAATCAAGCACAGTAATACCATGGCCAGCAAACCAGTTACTAGTAGTTTTGGCACTCGGCAGGTGTCAAGTCCTGCTGGAAAAGGAAATCAGCATCTCCATAAAGCTTGTCAGCAGACGGAAGCATAAAGTGCTCTAAAATCTCCTGGTAGACGGTTGCGTTGATTGTGGACTTGATAAAACACAGTGAACCAACACCAGCAGATGACATGGCACCCCAGATCATCACTGACTGTGGAAACTTCACATTGGACTTCAAGTAACTTGGATTCTGTGTCTCTCCACTCTTCCTTCAGAGAGTGGGACCTTGATTTCCAAATGAAATGCAAAATTTACTTTCATCTGAAAAGAGGACTTTGGACCTCTGAGCAACGGTCCAGTTCTTTTTCTCCTTAGCCCAGGTAGGAGGCTTCTGACGTTGTCTCTGGTTCAAGAGTGGCTTGACACTAGGAATGCGACACTTGTAGCCCATTTCCTGGACATGTCTGTGCGTGGTGGCTCTTGATGCACTGACACAGCCTCAGTCCACTCCTCTTGAAGCTCCACCTAGTTCCTTATTCGGCTTTTCTCAAGGCTGCTGTCATCCATCTTGCTTGTGCATGTTTTCCTACCACAATTTTCCCTTCCAGTCAACTTTCCATGAATATGCTTTGATACAGCACTCTGCGAACAGTCAGCCCTTTCAACAATGACCATCTGTGGCTTACCCTCCTTGTGAAGGGTGTCAGTGAGAGACTTCTGGACAACTGTCAAGTCAGCAGTCTTCCCCATGATTGTGGCTGTGTACTGAACCAGACTGAGAGATTCATGGTATTTATACTGCATAAATAGTGATTTAATCAAACGCGAAATGGAATATTCTAATATTTTGAGATACGTTTTTTCTATTTTTTTTAGCTGTAGGCCATAATTATCAAAATTAAAATTAAAAAATGCTTGAAACATTTTAGTTTACATGTAATGAGTCTAGAATATATACAATTTTCACTTTCTGAAATAACTGACAAAAATATTGAACTCTTCCATGATATTCTAATTTTTTGAGATGCACCTGTGTACAGTTATTTTCACTAAACTTTATCAACTGCTATTGATGATGTTATGTGGCGGAGATGATACTCTAGTAATTTTACCTGATGTACAATTCAGTCGTCTATGAACTAGTAACACCCTTCAATTCGTTTGTTGTATAATCCGCTCTTAATTAGTTTCTAATATTTTACCTACATTTATTGATTTTACATTATATGACTCTTGAACAACGTTATTAATCATTAGGATTTTCAATATACACTCCGTCTATTTTTCGTGAAACTGCAGTCAAAACTAAATATTCTTTTTAAAATATGAGCTTTTAGTCTTAGTTTATTATTCTTTCTTTCCTTCTTTATTTATCTTTCTGACTACTTTACCTTCATTCTTCTTTTACTTTATTCTTTCAGGACAGGTTAACTCCTATTTTATTGGTTATATTGTTATTAATTTTACTTATAATGCTCATCCAATTACTATTTACATCCTCGTAAAGCTTTTCACAAATAATCTTATATATTTTTTAAATCTGTCAACTACATCAGCTTTTCCCTGATTATATGCAAGGTAAGAATGAGCTCCTTAATACAGCATTCCTAAATGATTTCAATTGCTCTTTTAACCAATTCATTTTGCATATTAATCGTTAATTAATTAAATAAATGTTTCATATCTTCTATCCAACATTTCAATTTCCTATTATTTAAGAAAACACTTTATGCATATTTTAAAAATCCATCCAGCATATATACGATGTATTAATATCTATTGTTCTATTCAGCCAAAGTCTGCAAATCAACTAAACCCTCGGACCAGAGATCATCAATTGGATGATAAAACAGCCGCCCAATTGGATTATATTTCATAACAGATTTAAGTGACTTTTCATCAGGTAGACCGCGCTGTCTTCGTGCTTTTCTATCTAACTTTTCCTATTTCGAGAGGTACCAGGAACAAAATCATCGGTTTAACACAACGGATATTTTCCCTTTCAATGGAATGTTAACTGGACCTTTATCAGTTTTTGTCTTAAAGTAGAAATTCGAATGTAATTAAGATCATGGATTAAATATATATTCTGTTTTTTTTCCTAATAACAGAAAAAAGATGCCTGTGATTATTATCTAAAATCTGGTTTATAGCGAGCAAGATCAGATTTATTAAAAGTGATTTTACCAGGTTTTGGTGAATTATCTGGGACTAATATTAATCTAATCGTGTTCCCAAACCACAGCAGTCATATCCCAGTTTGTGGTTATTATCAAGATGTTTAGCCAATTGAAAGTTAAAAAGTTCTGCTATAAATATCTGTTGGATCTCTCTGGAACCCACATGATCCTTCTCACAAATTTGCCACATTCCTCCTGATATTAGTCTTTGATTTTTTACTATTTATACATTGCCAGAGAAATATAAAAGTTTGGTGTTAATGAAGGAGAGGATGACCATATTTGGTGGAATCAGCAGATTTTGAAACAGATATCTGAAGAATGATTATTGGTTATCAACTAGTGATATTTAAGTAATAATTGAAGATAGCTTAATTATCTGAATAATATAAAAAAAGAAATAGCATAAATAATTGAAATGTAATCTACAAAAATATTATTTATCGAAGACTGCATTTTTTGGAGCGGCTCATCTCCAAATTGTTCTGATTTCGTCATCCTCGAAAATTTTCATCAAACGAATAATTTGGACACTTGATGAGTTACTGCATTTTTTGTGTATTTGGTAAATTGCTCTAAATTTTTAATGTTTGTTTACTTATAGCCAAAATCCTTTTAGCATGTCACTCACCTGTGAAGATCGGTCAGGTAATGCATAAGAAACATCACCCGTTCTTTCTAACTATGGTTATTTTTACAGTCGAACTGTTGTAGTTTCCTGTCGGGAGAAATGACGACTGATTACGTAAAAGACTTTGACTCCTACTGTTATCTCCGAAAATTCTACACGGAACTGTCTGAAGACAGGAAAGTCGTAATTAAATGGCTTCATGAGATTTTCTCTAGCGGTAAGAACCTTGAAAATTTCCATCAAGTGACAGTCGCCGGTACATTATTCACAGTTTAATCTTTGACGGCCGGTAGGAATCCTTCGGTCGTACAAAGTTAATGTAATGTTAAGCACAAATTCTTCTTCCTATTATTACTTCAGGGCACTTTTGTCAAACAGAGAGGCTCTTCCCTGTTTGACACTTAATAAATGAGATTTCTTTCTTCAGAGAGCAATCTAAGCTTTCGCCTATTTGTGGGAGAATTTCCTCCGACCAGACCTCACTATCGTTTTATTATTTTTACTGAAATAATTTCATATCAATGCACATTATCTTTAGACAAAAATGAGACTTTCTTGGAAGAGATTATGATTAGCGAATTTCACTTTATATTTGACGATCACTGATAAAAATTATTGTCATCATAGGAAAAAGATTCATCACCTTAATGTTGGTGCTGAGGAACCGTTTAACAGAATAAGTAAATGGACTTTGATTTGGCCCCATCGTTCAGTAAAGGGACAGTAAATCTGTAAGGAATATTGATGGAGCCTCACAGCTTCCATATCGGCTCACAAAAGAGAAAGTATTCTGACTGTACTTCAAATATAGGGGTTACCTGTTCACAGAGAACAATGAGCTTCCTTGAATTTTTGTATTTGCATAAATAATGGAGGCGGATATGAAGTCTCTCACTCGAACCTTGTTGGTATCCGTAAAGGTTTATTGGCCTCTTACGTCATCGTATAATCTCACACTTTTGTATCGACTCTTTTACTTCGGTTTCTTTCGATCTCTCAATTCCCATCCACCTTCAAACAAAAGAGAGGTAGTAAACACTTTCTCTGTAGCCACCTGATGCTGGTCTCCCTCCTTCCGTTGATGGGAGGTCTGAGTACATTTTCTGAGAGCCACTGCGACCCAACCCCGAACATTCCGCTGGAAATCATTTTGTATTATATATTTAGCCAAATGTATTTCGAAATATTTTTTATAAAGAAGGAATATTGAAAATAATTCCTGATTGAAATATTATATTCTTGTTCTTTTTTACGTGATTTTTTGGCATTATTTAAAAGATTTTTTAATACTAGATGTAAAGGTCCCTGTTACTCTCAAAGCAAGAACACAACAAAGTAATCCTATATATGGGAGGTATTTCTACAGATTTCTATCGATTCTTTCAAGATAATGAAAGAGTTAATCCAGTACATTTCTCTCCTTTAATAGATCAATGATCTTCAGTCGTTTATAATTAATGATGGCTTAGATCGGGCTATTTTAAAGGTGTTTAAGCTGAGTTAATTTCTTATCCAAAGGCGATATTAACGGGGAAACTCTGCTGGATGTGGGCACAGGACCGACCGTCTACAGCGCCGTCAGCGCCGCTCCGTGTTTTACAAACATCTACTTCAGCGACCTGGTGAAGGAGAACAGAGAGGTTCTAGCAAAATGGTGGAATGGAACTCTGGACCACGATTTTTCTACCACGTTTGACGAAGTGGCTCAACTGGAGAATCATAGGTTTTTATACCAGTTACTATTTTGGCTCCGCACCTCGTTTGTAACCTTTTATCTCCACAGGTAAATTTAACACACCTGTCGATTTTGTGTCGTCGTAACGAACAGACTGACTACCAACGAAAGGTTCTAGTTATCAATTAACTAATTTTACCTTTTCCCTACCAGTGAAAGCAAATTTAATAGGTTGGTTACCTTTAATATTCCATAATTAATAAATAATATTTATCAACTGAATATACTTAAAATATTCAGTATATCTCTCTGTGTATATTACAGAAGGACTATGGCCGAGATGGAGGAAGAGATACGACAGAAGGTGAGAGCCGTTCTGTACTGTGACGTCAGACAGGACCATCCCTTGGCCCCTTCCGTTCTCAAACCGGTCGATGCTGTGGTTACGTTATTTTGTCTGAAACCTGCCACAACCGACATCGACGACTACCGGAGAATTGTGCGAAGAGTTGTTTCCCTTGTGAAACTTGGCGGCTGGGTTGTTGCTGTGGATACTTATGAAGAAACTCGCTACCAATTTGGAGGACCTGTTTTCCAGACGGCTTATCTTCTGTTGAATGACATGCGAAAAGCCTGGCAGGAATCCGGAATAGACCTGAAAATCTGGAAGGAAAAGGTTCGTCAGCCCTCAGACGTTTGTGATGCTGCCGGCTTCTTTGTTGTTGCTGGGGTCAGGAAAACCTGAAATGGATCAGTTGTAATAACTGTTAATGAGCGGGGAATTTTCAAATAATAATTAAATCAAATATACTTTGAAAATACCTATTTTATTATATAAATGTAAATGGAAGTTCCTTCGGCTGCACTGATTAACGTTGGTAAATATCTAAATGTGTTTGAGAGAAATAAAAAGGTTTCTATCTAAATAGTTTCCTGTTGTTCCTGTGAGAGCCGTTTGTGAGATGGATATCGGTTCTTTCTTAGTCTGGGAGAGGATGGAGATTACTTATGGTGGTGATCCGCCGAAATACACGGTGAAGGGGCTGGATACCAGTAGTTGAGATCACCGTCTAATCCGGTCGGTCTGGGTGACCTTTCCGTGAATGTCCGTCTTTAATACAGTGGAAGGGAAGAAGGGAAGCTCCTCCATGAGGTTTCCAGGCTCGGAACATTCTTCTCTGTTGTCTCGATATCGACCTGAATTTCTTCTAATTATTTATTCGGTGATTATAGATTCCGCAGTTCAGCCAACAAAACCGATGACAGACAAACAGCTTCAATAGTCGGATTCTATCTGATGGAATCGAACCCAGGCGGATGATGATTTATTCATACGGACAAATCAGGTAGCAGAAAGATCGTATCAAACTTTCTCGTCCAATCGGTAGGTGGTTTGTTACTCGACTGCTCCTCATATTTCCGTATTTTTATAATTTCGCTGTTAAGCAAGAAAGGAAAATAAGAACAGATAATGGTAAATCCCTGCTGAAAACAGGGTCCTCGGGTTGACAGGAGATATGGAGGGAAGATCAGGTAGAGCCGCTGGGAGATTCGTGCAGCACCAAATGTGGGATGACAGGTATGTACAGGTACTTTACAGGTCACCTGTCTTCGATATGTAAATTTCAGCCGTCTCAATCAAACAGGTGGCAGGGAGCTGCTATATACATAATCTGTAGAGTTTGTGCTCCACATTCTAAAATATTGCGGGTTGAATAATTTTTGGAGTTTGTGCACCTTCCCATATACATTCAGGTAAATTAAACATCTCCAGTTATCCTCCTTTTATGGTGGAATTACATTTTATTTTATTATTTCTTTTTGAATGATCACGAAAACTGTTTGTGTATTTTGAAGTATGAAGTGTTACACAAACAGCTGTAGATGTAACTTTAATACATGGTTGATAATATTATAGTAATCATGTTCATTTAAATCACCTTGGCTTCTCCCTATCCTCTGAATATAACTCTGATGCGCCACTCGAAGTTATAATTTTAACTGCTAATATTTCCTTTAAGCCACATTTACTTTGATTTTACCATTATTAGAGGGCGGAGAATTTGCCTGTTTTATCCAAATTCTGTCAGCGGTCATTTCATTTGCTGCATAATTATTCTAATTTACAGTACAGCAGGTTACTAATTTTACACCCGAGATACATTTTGTTTCAACTATTTATTTCTATTCGGTTAAATATTTTAAAATTCACCCATTTAACACCAAGAGATTTACCCCATCATGTCCTCTCTCACCTGACCCAGTCTCTATTTACTGCTCTCTCATTTATTCCATTTATTCTTAAAATCCGACTTTTTCTGTCAACTTAAAGATCAAAAGTAGAAACAAGAGGTTTTCGGTCAGTTAGGTTCACGGTGAAAAGGAAATCGTCGAATACACGACACCTTAAATAGAAATTATCGAAAGTCACCTCGTCAATATGTGATAGCGGATCGATGTTTATATAATCACGGAATATGAACGAGGAGAAATACTACACGTCACCAATCCACTCCTGCTAGCGCCCTCTGTCAACCTTCTTGCGGCGAACGTAAGGGAGAGAACTCAGTGATTCCACTTGTGCCTTAGGTATAAAATATCCAACGAGTTTTAGACGAGAACTATATTATAAAATTCCTCTACTAAATTATCCGTGAAACAAGCAAAATTCCACAGCAGTTCCGTATCAGAGGAGGAGCAGAGAGGACGAGACACGTGACTTTTGTATGAATTTACTTTATAGTCTTTTGTTACTTCCTGCTGAAGACAAAGAGAGAAAAACATTTGATGAAGGAATGAAAACTCGATTATTCCTTACCTATTAAATTCCGTAGATGATATCTTCTCTATTTCCATTTTCTGATATTTATAGATGGACAAGTACGTACTAAACATTCCTGGATATCTCTGTATGTTCGGTATATACGTATATTTGCTCATTACTCGATCCCGTGCTGCTGATACTGCGCCTCGTCTTCCCTAACTGACGTAACTAAGCGATGATCAGCTGTGGATGGTCGGGATGAATAGATCTCTTACAATGACTGAGAGCCATCAACTTACTTTTGTATTGAAAATTCTTTTGTGTTATTTATTATTTAAGGACAACAGTTATTAATAATGCATTAAAAGGAAATAGAATTTTTTTGTTGATTCTAGAAAATTTGGCTGTTGGTATTTTTTATTTTGTAAACTGTGGTTAAATATCCGATAATATATCGTATCGATAAACATACAAGTAAAATAATGACGGAGTAAGGGAGGTAATTCATTAATGTCAACTTAAATCAATCTGTGTGTGAGCTTCCTGGAAAACAACAGGACTCCAGTCTGTAGCTTTGATGGCTGCAGCAGTTTACATTATCCGTGATCTCATCGATCCGATAATTTGAGGTTAAATTTGTCTGTTCTCGGTCTAGAAAGTTTTTATTAAATAGATCAGTTACAGGACAAATAAATGACTCCTTCCCTCCATCATCTCCTTTATATTTTAAAGGATCTGTCATAGGAAACCAAAATTACCGACGTAAATTCCTTCAAAACCACTTAGATTTCTCTTCAAACCCGATTAACAGAACAGGTGAGACAAATTCCGCTACACCGAACATTCAGTTTTCTTGGAATACTGGAGGAGAAGATAAGTTAATTTGAAGAAGAGTTAATCATCATTTCTGTGGTCTGGGCTTATAGTGGTGGAACAGGTGAGAATATAAGTGACCGAGTATTCACAGCCAAATGAAGAACTCTACATGTAGATGTTTACTCGCTTCATTCAGCCGAGAGATCCAAGGAATATACATCAGTCTGACTTCGTTTATTTCCTCATAGAACTGGTTCAGCGGTTATCCAAGAAATGATGTAATGTCCTTGTTTGATGATAACCGTTTTTATTTCAGGTAAAAGAAACTGATGTATATATCTCTCATTAACTATGAAAAACAGTAATTTCACCTGTAGCACTGAGCGATGACCTAAGTTCTACCCGATCAATCGGAATACCTTCCACAGACACAGGATCTCAAGGATATTACACCTGTTAGTTCAGCCCCTACTTCATCCCTCTTTGGTTAGGAGTATAAATATATCAGTACCTACAGACAATTAAACAGCTTGACAGCCAACTGTAAGTAGAATTCTCAGCGAGGTAGTGAAGGAAGGATTTACTATCTACGAGTCTTTGGTCAACCGACCAGACATCAGACAGCTGAAATCCGACCAGAGTTTATTCAATTTTAACACAAACGGCTTTTTTAAATATTCCGGTTCAGACGAGACCTTGAGATCTGTCCGGTCCCTCTTCCCCTAGAATTGACCACAGAAATTAGCATAATTTCAATTTTACTGAGTCAATAAACGCAGCGAGTTGACCTCTTCGGTACCCGAGAGTAACTCGTCACTACAGAGGTCAGGGGAATTTCATGTTTACTGAGGCCATCTGTCCATCAAATCATCTCATATCGGGAAAAGATCGATAAACAATTTAAATATTGGTAATGATCTAAAGCTAGTATATCGGACGCCATGCACTCTCAACTATTTGTTACTTTCTGAATACGGATCAGTTTGTTTACCTTTATCTCTTACACTTTGTTCCTTGTTATCAACCTAACAGATTCTTCTTCTTCTTTACTCTTGAGGACTTTCTCTGTTTATTGTCTTCTCGTGCTCAGGTATCGAGTCTCTGGCCTACGATTCCACGTGTAATCCTATCTGTCGGCTTGGAATCACAATGGGGTGTCCCATACACCTCGATTGAAAGGTTCCAGAGGTTAATGAATTTACATATGTTCTTGGTAAAGGATTCATATGATTAATTACCGGACCATCTCCCGATTTATGTCTATTGGATGTTCATGTTTTCATTAGTTCCACCAACTTCTCGAATTATACAAATGCCGCTCTAATTAGGTTCTTAATTTCACTACTTATTTTATTATTTACTCTGCCTCTTTAATAAAATCTTAATTACTGCATAAATATATTATACATTTCTACTTAAAAACTAATCATAAAATTGTGTATTAATAAGATATCTTGCACATATCTGAAGGTAATGGAGACAAAGAGAAACAAATTTCGCTAATAATAAGAGAGTTCACACGACCTGAACCAATCTTTATCGTAGATCAACTATTGCCATTATCAGCACAATAAATAGAATTATCATTGTTTCCTTTAAAATTGTAAGAAAAGATTAAAGTCAACATCATATTATTGTCTTGTATAATTTAGTGGTAAAAAAGAATCTGTTGACTACTTTGAAGATTTTATCAATAATAAAACTAAGATATTTCAGGTATCGCTAATTGTTCAGTGATTTGTGCACCTTCATACAATGAACATTGAACCATTGGTGATGTTTAAGGAATTACTTTTATTTATTAAATTTGATTTAAACAAGTGTTCATCAACTGCATTACTTCCATATAAACTTTATTACTAATGGCTGGTTTAGATGATGAAATTAAAATAGATTTCTCAGTTATGAGATTTTAATTTGCAGGTAGAAACAAAGCTTTTTCCAAAATATGGTTGACTCAGACTGTGAAACTTGTTATTCTAGAAGAATCTCTTAATAGATGATTAAGAATTCATTTTTATCTCATCCTAGAGTCAGTATTTTTCTTTCAATGAAAATTGATGTATGAAAGTAATTTATATTGTTCAGCTTCCACGTTGTGATAAATTACGTAACGCTACATTACAATTATTGGATAATTTTAAAAGTTTTCTTTCGTAAGTATATTCTTGTCCGGTTTCGATTTACATAAAATGTCCATAAAATTAAAGTTCTTGTGTAAGTTGATCAGAATGGTTATACCTCAGATTCTATGCACTGTACAGCTACTACAGATTTCACTTGTCCCAAAACCCCGTTGGCCGTTACGGAAGCTGGAGAGGTGAGTTTACGGTATTTTACAATCTGGCGGAGGCCGGTTGAAAGTCACGGTCAATATCAGCGTCCAGAAGAGGGATGTACAGTAATTTCCGTCTATTCTTCCACATCATCAGCACGTCTCCGATCCCATCGAGGATCGAACCCGCGACACAAGGTTTGACGAATTAACCCGTTATCCTCTGTGCCAAAACGCCATCTAAAAGCAGAATAACCATCTTTAAAAGCCAATTATTCTGAAGAATATACATTCTATTCTCTAATCTCTTAAATAAGCCAGCATAGTTGAGAAAAGAATAGCTGGTTCCAATAATCTAATCCCATCACCAAGTCCACTGACGGTAATTTTCATGATGCTGAAGGATCCTCATTACAGTTAGTTGGTAATGCTAGCCTAGAGATTTATTCCAAATGGTCTACAATAAGTTAGTAGATTGAGTATAAAACCGTGCTAGCCATTATTTCGTCAAGAAACTGTTCTTTATTTCTTAATTATATTAAATTAAATACTAAAATTGTATTCCTATTAAATAATATCAGCACAAATTTCTTCTTTTCTTAATGCCCTGGCAGCCTCATTATTATTGACGTCTTCTTCCGTACAATAGAATATGGAGAGACACCTTTTCTTGTGAACCGTTGATCATTTATAGTTTTTTCTCTTTATGTTTGGTCACAGACTTAATAAATTTCCATAAATAATAAGAAACTGGATATAGGAGATAGATTCATTTGGTTTTGATTTTATCTGTTATCCTTTTGTCATATGACACCTGAGATTGAGAGAAGTAGGATAAAAGAAACAGAGTCGAAGTGCACTATCTGTTGTAGGGGGTAACTTGATAAATGTATGTTTAGCTTGTTCCAGACCGGTCTGATCGTCTTCTATTAGAAACCTGTCGATCAAGCAGGTGAGAGCGGTCGACGGGTGAATTAAGCTCAAGCCAACAGAATTCCGTAAAGCGACCTTTACACAAACAAATCGTCTTCATACTGCTATTATTTAATGCTCATGTTTCGTGGTGAATATTTGATGTCTAAAGATTAACATATTTCGCCTAAATTCAATATAAAAATGCTAATTTACTAAATGTACAAATGAATAATTGGCTGTCGCCCACCTGTTGGATTTATTGATGTCTACCATCCTGTGTAGATATAATTAACTCTTGAACGTCCGTGTTTGTGTTTGCGTCACGATTGTATCAACTTTGTTGGCCCTTTAGAGTAGACACCGGAGAGCAGATCATCTGCCCTCTTATAATTGTGACTTCTTGTTTTGTGGGGTGACTCGAAATATCAGACGGTGGAGAGACAGTAGAGCAACAATTAACAAGTAAATAAATTCCTGGCATGGCGCTGATGCCATTACCGAAATATCTGGGTACGTTACTCAGTAATTAAAATTACAAAGATAAGAAGGGTGGGGCTGTGGATATATGAGGTAAACAGGCTGTGAGTAGTTAACAGAGGTAAAAGCCCGGTGGCCTCGCTACTTTGACTGCTGTCTGTTCACCAGTTTACCAGGGTAACAATGATTGACAGTAACATGGTTGGTGTGGCCACGGAGCGTATAAATATGAAGGGAAAAAAGGGAAGAATTGTCTTCCTTCAGAAGATTAAATGAGGCAGGAAATAATTAACTAATATTTACAGAAAACTACCAAAGGTTAATTTTCGAGGCTGGCGATAAACAAACATCAATTACGAACTATAAAGAGTTCGATATTTTGGTTGTTTTCCGTATAAACTTTGGCGGAAAATTCTCATCACGTGATTTACTAAAAGATAAACTCTCAGAATAATAATAATTCATCAACCGTAAACACACAAATAGATCACACAACACGGTAAAAGCAAACACCTGGAACCCAGACTTACCAGTTCTTCTTCAGGTCGTTTTATCACGAAATCTGCTCGTTTTGGCCGAAGCTCCTGGATTCACTCTCTTTGACTCCCCAAATTATATAGATTTCTCAGAGTAAGAAAAAGGGGCGGAGTTAACTAACGACGGGATTTCGTCAGCCAATCAGTCACCAGACGAACGTCAGCTGACCGGCCGTTGGCGAAGAGAAGAGAACTGGAAATGGGGCGCCGACCTGCACGATGACCTAAATCGTGTTGGGCCCCAACCCCGGGCTACCTCCCCTCATCATCCACTCTAACGGGAGCCTCAGGCTCTCCAACAGGGGAGATAACGAGAATAACCTCAATCAACGCCTCTCAACAAGAACCACTTCAAAGGTAGACGGAGGGAGGTCGTGTCTCCATCCATTTACAAATAAAAGATTTAAAAAACAAAAACAAAACAAAAACAGAACAAAAACAGAACAAAAACAGAACCCCCCCCTCATCCTCCCTCTCTGGTTGGATTTAATAAAAATAAAAAATCGTCTACTCTTCCTCACCCCTTATAGCGTCTTAAGGACAAATAGCTGAGGCGGCCGATCGTGGAACCGACCCAGCTCCCACCACACACTTGCAACTTCACAAACACACCCCAACAAATGCACCACACCCCCCAAAAAAGATCTCGTAATTTCAGATTTGATTTTTTACCAAAATATTTACTGGAATTATCCATGGTAATGTCGGTGCTCTGAGAGGGAGATCTAGAAGTCTTTTGGAATTAGCATGACTGTAGGCACATGCCGTTAGTCGCCACGTCTGCACTCAGCCTCAAGATTGTTTTTCTACACTCAAACGGAAATATATATAGGCCAATAGGAAGGGTCAGTTTAGGTGTCAACTAAAGAGATTGGTGGAACAATCGAAAATATTTCCAGTAAAAGTACCAACACAAATTCAAAGGGAGGTAAGTAGACATGTTTAGCCTTAAATCACCGCTAAGCTGCATACTTAAATATTGAGTTGAGTCTTGAGGTATTTACGATTGATGACTGGAACTGAGTTTAGAAATAATTAACGAAGACATGTTTCCTACTGAGATCATCCAGCTGTCAGATTTGTATTTGGAATTGTCATGGTCTTCTATTCCCTTTTGCATGAAAGACAAGATATCTGAATTTTACTTAAAATATTACATTCTACTGTGCTATCAGGGAACTATGAGAACCGATGCCATTTGTCTTCAGTGGGGTGAACTGTATGCGACAATGCTGATTTGAAAACAGCATGGAAGAAGAATCCAAACACTCCTCGCATATGTAGGCCATCAACTTGTTGTAAATCTATTCAGACGTCTGTGGCAGCAGCTAATCTACAGCTGAGGTAAATTCCTGCACTTTCCACCTAATGTACTCTCTGTCTAATTCTCATCTATCGTCGTGTTTTTAGTAGGTTCTCTAAATTCTATCCCTTTCTGTCTATCTCTTCTTTTCCTAGTTTGTGGAATTTGTTCATGTCATATAAAACCAAAATGTTTTTGGTATGGATGTAGGGGTTTGATTCTTTTAGCAGGGATAGAAATTCCTGAATCTATTACATCCTTAAAATCAACAATAATCTTATATTTGGTATATTTATGATGTCGTCTCCTTCAAATTCTTTTTGCCGTTTTTATGGTTCTTCAAGTTAGAACTATTTTCTACGGAGTTAAAGTATTTTAGAAGAACTTTACCATTTATCTTTTCTTCTCTCCTCAATCGGCTCAATTTTCTTCTGTTTCTTCCTTCAATGGATATTATTCCGTTTTCTATTTTATTTAGCATTCACGAAGCTCATTTCAAAGACTGCGAATGATCAGCTATTCCCATGACTTAAGGTCTTTTATTCCAATTGATGGTTATTCCACTGAAACACGTCGCAGATTACCCGGGTATCACACACACACTTTCTCATTTCCGATTGTAAATGCCATGCCAAACCTTTGATGGTTTCCTACCCTCAATCAGAAATCTATCTGGCTTCCTGCGCCTATCGAATGCGCAATGAAAGTCACGAAACGGAACATTTTAAAATAAGTTTCAGAACAATTCATTACGAAAACAATAATTTAATACACAAAGGAAATAACAGTCTTGATATATTTGTTCTGAAAGTTTTCGATGGTTGATCATTAATGATTTAAACGTTTATATTTACCTGGAATCTATTGTCTTTTATTAAGAGTATTGTACACACGGTGCTTTGATTGTTTACGTCCATCTTTGAAGATAGAGTCTAGATGACCTTTCATCCAGTGCCTTTGTAGGCGCTCGAGTCAAATGTATTGTCATTACAACATTGTGTTGTTATCTAATTTAATCGTACAGATGAAGTTTCGGTCTTTTTATTACGGTATCGGAAGGTACCAACAGCTTGGTAAGCGGTGTGTCGGTGCCTGTCATTGCTCGGCCTGCAGACCTCGAAAGTATCTAGGAGCGCAGTGGTAGACATTATACACACAGCAAGAACTGCGTCGCTCGTGATAAGAAGATCGGATCAGAGTACGGCGACAACCTGCCCAATCATCTCTTCGACTGAATTGTGGAAAACAAATTACTTTGGATTTCTGGCAGCAGCAACAGAAAAATCACCTTTAGTGTCGCTAATGTCTGGCAGCTGATATCAGTTGTTCATCCAGAATTTCAGGTGTAATCAGAATGGCGCCCAGGTTCTCCGCAGCAAATCATCAGACAAAAGATCAGCTGTTTTAGATGCACTTCTGCCGAACTGGTGGATGGTTCTGCATAGTAATCCACAGCAGCCTTGAACAATCTACTCACTTCCACTACAACCCGTTTGTTGTGAAGTTTCCAAGGAATTCTCCAGCCAGCTAGGTGACAGGAAAAGAAAATTTCTTTAACTTAATCGATTGATTTCATCCACTGGACAACACCACAGAGAAGATGAAGTTCCCCGAGAACCAGTACAATGGTTACCAATAGAGAATTGAATATAAACGTGAGGAAAGGTTCGTGGCGAATTTCCAGGTGACGGTGACTTCAGACTACAAAATGCAGAACAATAGAGAGCATTTCACGACTGGTGGACACCTTTCCTGATTCCAGTGCTGATTGTGACCGTCTTATGAATAATATCTTATATAAATCTCGACACCGATTGAAAGAAAATCACCTGGATATGTAAATGAGGACCCTATTTTCACATTTCAGGTAGTGGAGAAGTAAACCTGGACAGAGAGAGATAAACACTGGATCAGTGATGAAGACAAAAGAGAAAAATGTTGATTACCTGGGCAGGTGTCTCCCTATCATCGAGCCTTCCAAATACAGGCGCGGGATCTCATTCTGACACTGATTAGGGGTCTAATAATTAAAGAAAAAGGAATTAAATAATTTTTTCTTAATCGAAAACCAAAAAATAAAGTTTAATATGTGTGTCAGAAGTAAAGGGATACATATATATATATATTCTCCTGCTAACTTACCGACACTCGGTAAACACTGTCCAAGTGTCGATCCAAGAATTGTGATCCTTCATCTCCTGCATAAATACTGAAGATAAAGGAGTTTGTTTCATGTGAAGAAATGGATAATTCGCTTTACGCCGGACAGGGATAGATACGGGTAAGAATCTGAAAGGCTCCTTACAGCTTTGCACGGTGCTGATTCACTTTATGTTCCTTTTCATGTTAAATAAACATCTTGAGCAGCTCACATTGTAAATAATCTCCTCATTTAATATTTTTTATTTCACTTCTTGCACATCTATGATAAATTTATGAAATATATTATATATATCTTTGTTGTTTGTACGGGTATCGCTTGAGCTCGTTGCTTTGATGTTGGAGCAGATAACAAAATTAATTCCGCAGAGAGATGGACAAAGTTAGAATAAACACCGATAACAAGGGTTAACCCTTCCCTTTCTCAGGTAAAGAGAGAACCTCACGTCCTACTAATCTATTATCGAATTAAACACAATTGTGTACGGGCGATTTTCACGCTTTTCTAAAACAGAAATTGTTATCTTGCTGATGTATTTGTGATGATCTCGTTCAGTTTATTTGTCTTTCTCAATTATAAATTAATATTTTGAAATAATTAAAAAATATATATTCTTCGTTTGTTTTCTCATCAACAGCAGTAAATAATTTATTATCGATTATTATGACACCTGCAGCTGAAGAAGCTTTCAGTTTCATCACAGACCGACACTTCCATGATCTCTGCCTTCATATTTCCAGATTTATCCTAATGTTCTCCAAGTCTCCAAGACAGAAGGTTTGGCAGGCGCTAAGCAGGTTCTAGAAATTGGTAGGGTCATGGACGACCTAAATCCACAGCAACCACGCAGTCGCTGATTTATACAAGGGCAAAATTGTGTGGTGTTTTTTAGTCTTCTCTGTTGGCTGACAATTATTCAAGACAAATTAACGTAGCCATCGCTTCCGCCCCTTATCCTGCAGAGCTTTACCGTTCATGACGCCTACATAAATTAAAAATTAAGGGTGCAGTCCAATCTCGGAAAGTCCCAGACATTAAATTCTAATTAGAGAACGATAACATTATCCAGTACAAACGTAATAACGGACAGATGTCTATAATAATAATAATAATAATAATAATAATAATAATAATAATAAAATAATAATAATAATAATAATAATAATAATAATAATAATAAAATATAATAATAATAATAATATAATAATAATAATAATAATAATAATAATAATAATAATAATAATAATAATAATAATAATAATAATAATAATAATAATAATAATAATAATAATAATAATAATAATAATAATAAATAATAATAATAATCCCTATTGTATTTTGATCCTCCATATCCCAAAATAAGTTCTAGAAAGGATTCACACCTATTCCTGTCCGACTTATATCTCTACTTTATAAAACCTTTAATTTGTATATTTGTGTAAATTAAAATTTCCTGAAAAAGTCGAAGACAACCGCATCACAAGGAATGGTACCTGTTCTCTCCTTACGAGCACTTGGTTGTTTTCTACAGACATATTTACGTACACAGGTGTAAGCAGAATCCATTCCGAAGCCAGATGGGCCTAGAAGCCAGCAGCAGCGAAGTTCCGTACCAGTAACAAGCCGACATTTTTAAAAGGACCCGACTGACCTCAGATCTTCCTTTAACGAAAGCCGGGTGAGAAGCTTTTATTCCGTGGAGGAGCAGCGATCACCAGAGGAGTCTCCATCAGAACAGGTGTCTGGCGATCGGAGTAGTAAACCGGTCCGGCCGGATGGAGAACTGGTGAGGAAGATCGAGATAGAACAACGCTATGGAAAATCGCCAATCAAACCAAGACCTGGATGTCGATGAGATTCAAGTCCTAACTTTCGTTCTACTTATGACTGGACACCAGGAAGTGGAAGGCAAGCCGTCTTTATTTGCCTGAATACCGAAGGTCAAATTAACCCATTGATTTCTGTAGACAATAACAACACCTGTATTTTACACACCGTCGACTGATGCCCTTTCGTCAATCCCTCTGAAGGTCCCGATCGAAATATTGCAGCACTCTTTACCGGCTCCTTATTGAGTACAAACAACCCTTAGTGAGATAAGTCAATCTAAGGATTCCTACCCTATACAGATAATAAGCTCTGTTCAAACTCCGCCATACATGGAATTAACCAGCTAATCACGGTCTCTTCTCATGTATCGATCGATGTTATTACCTGTTTTCTATAGAAGTTATTGACCCTGACTCACAATTATTTCACGGTCAGGGTCATGTACGAACTAAACAATATTTAACATGTTGTATAACTTTCCTTGACTTGGTATCAGTCAAACACCTGTAGGAGATTATATATTGTCGGTTAATACATTCGAATAGTCCATTAACGTATTGGACCTGACGTAGATTATCCCGCCTCCATGATTGACTTGTTGACAAATTTCCTATGTTCGGTTGTCTCTTTGATTAACGAGATTTTATTAGGCAGCTGTGATTCCGTCATTTTCAAAGTGAATCTTTGTTAAATATCAAGATCGATTTGGAAAAATATAGTTTATATTTTTTATCATTGATATTAGGAAATCAATTGAATGGTTAGAGTGCCTTGCCATACACATACCGATCCTACTCTAAATAGATGTCTCTGACCGGAATTTTAAATTGATTATCTGTTGCTTTAGCAGGCTTTTGGAATAGGCCCCATTTCGACAGAAATGTCGAAGGTTAGGGTATTTCTCTCATGGAATTGCAGCAAATGTTATCAGGAAGTTCACTGATCTGTCACTAAGACCGTAAAGCGGACTGGCGAGCGAGCTTTTAACAGTGTCCCCTCAACAAGCATGTGCCACATTATCAGTAACTGGAGAAAGTTCACTTGATAACATCGTCTAAGTAACTGAGATCGACCGAAGAACCGTCCCGTCACCTTCGATCACCTGTCTGGTATGTGTGGAATTCTTACTTGAAATTAGAATAAAACGAACTAAACCATTCGAATACAGGAAGTTTACCTTTTCTGCTCTGGGTTCTGATTTCATTAATTAACTGTTGATAGACGCACTAAGCTTTAGTACAGACCTAAAATAGAGTTTAAATCCTGTTGTCATTTGCTGAGGACAGAGTATGGACAGTTACGGTATCAGTTGCTGTCTGGAAGAGCGGAACATCAGAGTTACTGTTTATGGAAGGATTTCCGAAGACATACAGATTGAACGCCGAATATCTTTAGAAAAATGGCTGCCACACGACTGGTCGGATCACACACAATTGAGAAGAGGAATAAAACATATTTAACTTCTTTCTGTGGTGACCCCACAAACGAGGAATCCGCTGTTTGTGCAGGAGAATTAGCCAAATATACTGTCAACAAAGTCTCATGGCTGCTGTAATATTACAGCAGACTCTACTATGATTACGATTAGCGGAAGTTTTACTGTAGAATTACAGCTGTTTTTTAAATATTTCTGTTAGAGTTTAGCGATAAAACAGGGAAACAGGAAGAGAGATAAGAAGCATCCTGTGTATCAGTCTCGGACATTATACCTGACTTTGCCGTGGAGTAATTTAAAGATACAAACGAATAATCAGTCATCTTAATATGATGCCAAGCGGCATAAACAGTTTGGTAAAACTGTCTGTCTGTCAGTAATCGCTTTATGTTGGTTGTCTTTCTGTCTTCGTCAGAATCTGATGGCAGCTGATAAATCAAAAAGTAAGTAAAAGGAACCTTGACGTTTGTGTAATAAAGGAATTGTCCTCATAAACTGGAGAGTTACCGTCAAGGCCGCCCAGGTGTACAGGTTTGAAAACAGAGCCGAGCTGCTGGCATCCGAGCCAGTTAGCCGAACACATCCCGAGGTCGACGCCGTAATCTCCAAGACAGGAAAAGAGCGGATTTTTATTGGACAAACTTCTATCGTAATAAAAACGAAACAAAATATATCACGAACCTTCTTGAATTTCTGCAACCTAACTTAGTTATTTCGTCATTTAATGTAACCTGTGCAGATGAAATACGTTTACATTATTCCTGAGGGGAAAAAGATTATTTTAAAATAAATTGAGTTTAGGTGTTTTTGTAAGATTAACCCTTCACCAACAGCTCCCAGAATTTTATGAGACTAAAGAGAGCAAAGGTGTTTATTGATTCATTAATGGGTGACGGCTTCCATCATCTTATTTTCAATATTCCCAGCCGGATTCCTGAGTCTGACCAGAATTAGGCATGTCATCCAAGAAATGGGTAAGCATTTTCAGGACAATCTTTTTATATTGTTTGTGTACTGGCAGCTAGAAATCCACCACCACAACAACAGAGCCGCCAGGGTTACAAGGGACACAACTCTTCGTAGCATTCTCCGTTGGTCGTAACCGTCTCTTGAAACAGATTCAGGTGGAAAATCACGTAGTAAGAGCATCCACCTGTTTAAGAAGAGAATGTACCAAAGGATGGTCTTGTGCTAGGTCACAGTACCGTATGACTTATACATTCCCTTGTAAATCTACTTACATTTCTCTATAATAGATTAATATTATCCATTTACTTAATATATTAAATTAAAGTTAAATATGCAGTGATGTGTGCTATGACGGTCAGTAACCAGGTAGGTTATTCCACAGAAGCGATTTACCTCAGGCTGTTCAGTTTGACCGATCTACTGGTCGATGACACCCTTCAGGTTAAACGAGACCTTTAAAAGTATCAACAGTTACTCTGGGGCAGCGGCCAATAAATAGAAAGGGAAATAAAAGTTAAGATTTCTCCTCAGAGAAGCTACACCATTCCTGGTACCGAGTTCCGTTCCTCCATAGAGCAACAACGTCTCTGTCTGGTTATAGACAGTCGGTCCTGTGCCCTCATCCCGGACAGCTTTCTGCTTCCAGCGAAAATAATAAAACAAAATCTAAGGATGCTGAATACATCCTCAGATTTTCTGACTTCAAACTCAGTATTAATTTATAAAACGATTTAGAAATTCATAAATAACGTAATATTATTCGAAGAAAGATTCTGATATGAAGATGCAGATATAGTTCAATTTTAAAACAAATATTAAAATTATGGATCACAAATCCTTAACCTTTATATCTACCTTCATTCTTATGGATAGAACAACAGAACGGTTCATAGTAAACGATCCAATTTCCCCTTTACTCTAATTTTACGACATTTACCAACTCCCTTTGCCCTTTGAATAAACTATTTGCCCAATTTCTATTGCTAAAATTGCCTTAATATAATTAGTCCTATTGTGTCGTGGAAACATTTAGAGAGAAACGAAAAGTTGTAGCCTTTAACTGCTGAAAAGAACTAAAAAAGATGTGAACATTATATGGATACAGGTCTTTAGAATTATCTCTCAGAAGAATCTCAAATAAATGACGGTAATTGAAAATTTTGTTCAGAATCAAATATTTAAATGAGCTACTGGAACAGATTTATTGGTTATCCAATACCCCGATAAGCAGAGAGTTTACTTCTACATTGAGACTGACATTGATTAGGACATCGTCCAATTGTCTGTCTGTCTGTCTGTCTGTCAGTCTCTCTGTTAGTCTCTCTGTCTATCCGTCTCTCTGTCCGTCCGTCCTGTCTGTTTGTCCCTCTGTCTCTTTGTCTCTCTGTCCGTCCGCTCTCTCTGTCCGTCCGTCTGTCGTCTGTCCGTCTGTCTGTCTGTCCCGTCTGTCTGTCCGTCTCTCATGGACTGTGTCTTTCAATTATATTGGTAGCTGCTTTAACAAATAAAGAAATCGCAGTAAAAAGGAAATTTTATTAAAGTTTTTACTGAAAATTATCAATCTAACTGCTCGTGAACAGATTAATATATACAAACATTTCGTGAAATAAAGTTTGATTTATTCCAGTGTTTGTTGTACTATTTATATTTCTGGTTTTATGACAGGAGATTATCAGATTAGCACGTAAATATATCGTAGGTCACCTCCTCGTCATTGACGGACTTAAAACATGGAAATTACTTAACATTTAAGCAAAGTAAAAGGTGCGTTAAAAAGATAGGTAGGTGCACGTGCTGGCTTCTATATTAACTAAATCCCAAATATTGAGAAATACATGAATAAGTTAAAAGGTCATTTTTTCATGACTTATGTAAGAGAGTGTAGAGAACAGTGTTAGACACCAGGTGCGCTGTGTGATAGGGGGAGACAACTGCGTACGTGTTTCCTATTCTGTGGAGTGAATGAAGCAGACGGGTGCTACAGTTCAATTTGTCGATGAGATGGAAATCACCGAAGTCTCGATACCAAGAAGAGGATTATTAAAATTACTTCATGAATGTAAAATAGCTGTTAAATACTGATTATAGCCAAGTAAAATAGAATACTAATGTGACGATAGGTTACAAGTCTCTCAGCGCAAACTCCTATCTTCAGCGTCTCAGATTTAAATATTCAGGAAATGTCGGACAATCAGTTACCTGGACACATCTCTGTAAATTATATCTGACGGGTACTGACAGCTGGAGAGAGTCAAAGAACCATTACTTCAATCGCTAGTCTCTTCTCTCTCTCTCTGAAAACATCTTTTAGCTCGAGAAAGTACATCCACGGAGCTCCATCTGTTCATTCGTCCAAAGAGACAGGTAAACGAATCCGACTTCAGCACAACACAAACGATCAGTAGAAAGACTGGGAGTCACCGACGACGGACGTCGCCAGGCAGCGGCTACAATCAGGTAAGAAACCTATCGATCAGTCATGAACAATTTATAAGATCGTTGATTTACCTCATTTGTCCGTATGGATAAATCATCAACCGCCTGGGTTCGATCCCATCAGATAGAATCCGACTGTTGAAGCTGTTTGTCTGTCGTCGGGTTTTGTTGGCTGAACTGCGGCAATCTATAATCACCGAATAAATAATTAGAAGAAATTCAGGTCGATATCGAGACAACAGAGAAGAATCTTCCGAGGTTGGAAACCTTAGGTAGGAGCTTCCCTTCTTCCTTCCAATGTATTACAAGACGAACATTCACGGAAAGGTCACCCATAACGAAGGGATTAGACGGTGATCTCAACTACTGGTATCCAGCTCCTTCACCGTGTATTTCGGCGGATCACCACCACAAGTAATCTCCATCCTCTCCAAGAAAGAACCGATATCCATCTCACAAACGGCTCTCACAGGAACAACAGAAAACTATTTAGATAGAAACCTTTTTATTTCTCTCAACCCAATTAGATATTTACCAAGTTAATCAGTGCAGCCGAAGGAACTTCCATTTACATTTATATAATAAAATAGGATTTTCAAAGTATATTTGATTTAATTATTATTTTAAAATTCACCGCTCATTAACAGTTATTACAACTGATCCATTTCAGGTTTTCCTGACCCCAGCAACAACAAAAGTAGCCGCCAGCATCACAAACGTCTGAAGGCTGACGAACCTTTACCTTCCAGATTTTCAGGTCTATTCCGGATTCCTGCCAGACTTTTCGCATGTCATCCAACAGAAGATAAGCCGTCTGGAAAACAGGTCCGCCAAATTGGTAGCGAGTTTCTTCATATGAATCCACAGCAACAACCCAGCCGCCAAGTTTCACAAGGGAAACAACTCTTCGCACAATTCTCCGGTAGTCGTCGATGTCGGTTGTGGCAGATTTCAGACAAAATATCGTAACAACAGCATCGACCGGTTTGAGAACAGAAGGGGCCAAGGGATGGTCCTGTCTGACGTCACAGTACAGAACGGCTCTCACCTTCTCTCGTATCTCTTCTTCCATCTCGGCCATTGTCCTTCTGTAAGTATACACAGACAGATATACTGAATATTTTAAGTATATTCAGTTGATAAATATGATCTACTAATTATGGAATATTAAAGAGTAACCAACCTATTAAATTTGCTTTCACTGTTTAGGGAAAAGGTAAAAATTAGTTAATTGATAACTAGAACCTTTCGTGGGTAGTCAGTCTGTTCTTTTACGACGACACAAAATCGACAGGTGTGTTAAATTTACCTGGTGGAGATAAAAGGTTACAAACGAGGTGCCGAGCCAAAATAGTAACTGGTATAAAAACCTATGATTCTCCAGCTGAGCCACTTCGTCAAACGTGGTAGAGAAATCGTGGTCCAGAGTTCCATTCCACCATTTTGCTAGAACCTCTCTGTTCTCCTTCACCAGGTCACTGAAGTAGATGTTTGTAAAACACGGAGCGGCGCTGACGACGCTGTAGACGGTCGGTCCTGTGCCCACATCCAGCAGAGTTTCCCCGTTAATATCGCCTTTGGATAAGAAATTAACTCAGCTTAAACACCTTTTAAAATAGCCCGATCTAAGCCATCGTTAATTATAAACGACTGAAGATCATTGGCTTATTAAAGGAAAGAAATGTACTGGATTAACTCTTTCACTATCTTGAAAGAATCGATAGAAATCTGTAGAAATACCTTCCATATATAGGGTAACCTTGTTGTGTTCTTACTTTGAGAGTAACAGGGACCTTTACATCTAGTATTAAAAATCTTTTAAATACTGCCAAAAGTATCGCGTATAAAAGAACAAGAATATAATATTTCAATCAGGAATTATTTTCAATATTCCTTCTTTTAAAAAATATTTCGAAATGCATTTGGCTAAATATATAATACAAAGATTTCCATCGGAATGTTCGGGGTTGGGTCGCAGTGGCTCAGAGATATGTACTCAGACCTCCCATCAACGGAAGGAGGGAGACCAGCAGCAGGTGGCTACAGAGAAAGTGTTTACTACCTCTCTTTTGTTTGAAGGTGGATGGGAATTGAGAGATCGAAAGAAACCGGAGTAAAATAGTCGATACAGAAGTGTCAGATTATACGATGACGTAAGAGGCCAATAAACCTTTACGGATACCAACAAGGTTCGAGTGAGAGACTTCATATCCGCCTCCATTATTTATGCAAATACAAAAATTCAAGGAAGCTCATTGTTCTCTGTGAACAGGTAACCCCTATATTTGAAGTACAGTCAGAATACTTTCTCTTTTGTGAGCCGATATGGAAGCTGTGAGGCTCCATCAATATTCCTTTATTCCCTTTACTGAACGATGGGGCCAAATCAAAGTCCATTTACTTATTCTGTTAAACGGTTCCTCAGCTCCAAGATTAAGTTTATGAATCTTTTTCCTATGATGACAATAATTTGTATCATTGACAGTAAAACATAAAGTGAACTTCGCTAATCATAATCTCCTTCAAGAAAGTCTTATTTTTGTCTAAAAGATAATGTGCATTGGATAGGTAATTATTTCAGTAGAAAGAATACAACTGTGGTGAGGTCTGGCCTGAGGAAATTCTGCCTCGAATAGGGGAAAGCTTAGACCGGTCTCTGAAGAAAGAAATCTCATTTATTAAGTGTCTACCAGGGAAGAACCTCTCTGTACGACAAAAGAGCCCCTGAAATAATAATAGGAAGAAGAATTTGTGCTTAACATTAAATTACCTTTGTACGACCGAAGGATTCCTACCTGCCGTCAAAGATTAAACTGTGAATAATGTATCGGCGACTGTCACTTGATGGAAAATTTCAAGGTTCTTACCGCTAGAGAAAAATCTCATGAAGCCATTTAATTACGTCTTTCCTCTCTTCAGACAGTTCCGTGTAGAATTTTCGGAGAAAACAGTAGGAGTCAAAGTCTTTTACGTAATCAGTCGTCATTTCTCCCGACAGGAAACTACAACAGTTCGACTGTAAAAATAACCATTGTTAGAATGAACGGGTGATGTTTCTTATGTATTACCTGACCGATCTTCACAGGTGAGTAACATGTTAAAAGGATTTTGGCTATAAATACACAAACATTAAAAATTCAGAGCAATTTAACAAATACACAAAAAACAGTAACTCCTCAAGTGTCCAAATTATTCGGTTGATGAAAATTTTCGAGGATGAGGAAATATGAACAATTTCAATGAGCCGCTCCAAAAGATGCAGTCCTCGATAAATAATATTTTCTTAGTTTACACTTTAATTAATTATGCTATTTCTTTTTTATATTATTAAGCTAATTAAGCGATCTCCAATTATTACTTGAATATCGCTAGTTGATAACCAATAATCATTCTTCGGATATCTGTTTCTAAATCTGCTGATTCCAGCAAATATGGTCATCCTCTCCTTCATTAAAACCAAAATTTATATTTCTCAGGTAATGTACAAATAGTAAAAATCAAAGTCTAATGTTAGGAGGAAAGTGGAAAATTTGTGAGAAGGATCATATCGGTTCAAGAGAAATCCAACAGATATTTATACCAGAACATTTTTACTTTCAATTGGCTAAACATCTTGATAATAACCACAAACTGGGATATGACTGCTGTGGTTTGGGAACACGATTAGATTTAATATTAATCCCAGATATTTCACCAAAACCTGGTAAAATCACTTTTAATAAATTTGAATCTTGCCCGTTATAAACCAGATTTAAGATAATAATTCCTGGCATCTTTGCTGTTATTAGGAAAAAATTAAATCCATGATCTTAATAACATTCGAAATTCTACTTTAAGAGAAAAACTAATAAAGGTCCAGTTAACAATCCATTGAATGGGAAGATATCCGTTGTGTTATACCGATGCTGTTGTTCCTGGTACCTCATGAAACAGGAAAAGTTAGATAGAATAGCACGAAGACAGCGCCGTCTTCAGGATGATGTCTGGTCCGAGGGTTTAGTTGATTTGCAGTCTTTGGCTGAATAGAACAATAGATATTAATACATCGTATATATGCTAGATGGATTTTTAAAATATGCATAAAGTGTTTCCTTAAATAATAGGAAATTGAAATGTTGGATAGAAGATATGAAACATTTATTCAATTAATTAACAATTAATATGCAAAATGAATTGGTTAAAAGAGCAATTGAAATCATGTAGAAAAGCTGTATTAAGGAGCTCATTCTTACCTTGCATATAATCAGGGTAAAGCTGATGTAGTTGACAGATTTAATAAATGTATAAGATTATTTGTGAAAAGCTTTACCAGAATGTTAATAGTAATTGGATGAGCATTATAAGTAAGATTGATAGCAATATAACCAATAAAATATGAGTTCGCCTGTCCTGAAAGAATAATAAAAAAGAAGAACAAAAGTAAAGTAGACAGAAAGATAAATAAAGAAGGAAAGAAAAAACAATAACCTTAGACTGAAAGATCATATTATAAAGGGAATATTTAATTTTGACTGCAGTTTCACGAAAAATAGACGGATTGTATATTGAAAATCCTAATGATTAATAACGTTATTCAAGAGTCATATAATGTAAAATCAATAAATGTAGGTAAAATATTGGAAACTAATTAAGAGCGGATTATACAAGAGAAACCTTCCCATTAAAAGTGTTACTGGATCAAAGACGACTGAACTGTACATCAGATGGAGTTACTATATTATCATCTCCTCTACATAACATCATCAATAGCAGTTGATAAACTCTTGTGAAAATAACTGTATATTTGGTGTGTGTGTGTGTGTGTTGTTGTGTGTGTGTGTGTGTGCATTTATGTTCGATTAAAATTGATATCTTATCTATTTGCTTTTAGTTACATCAATTATCGATACAAATTTGAAGGTTTAAATTGTTATTCTATAGGGATACTTCTCTTGTCTTTTCTAGTCGCTTGCTATCTAAAGAGAACAGATTATGATTGTAAAATTGGATGAGACTCCTTTTCTTGGGAAACTTGCACTGCATAATGTAGGTTGTAATTTCAGAAATGTACGTTCAGCTTGTTTCAGATCGGTTTTATAGACTTTATTAGAAACATGTAGATCAAGCAGGCATGAGCAGTCAACAGGTGAATTAAGGTCAAGCCTTCCGAATACCATATGTAATTCTGAAGGCTTGACCTTAATTCATCTGTTGACTGCTCATACCTGCTTGACTACATATTTCTAATAAAGTCTATAAAATCTGTAGGAAACAACCTGAACGTTCTTTTATCAAATTACAACCTTCATTATACAGTGCACGTCGACTCCCTTTCATTAACCAACTTCTTTCAAAACCAAGTGTCATATGACAAAATGATAGCAGATTATAAAGTAACAACCAAATGACTCAACTGCATTTCTTTCTATCTTCTTATATATTTATGGATACGCGATAAGTTTGTGACCAAACATAAACACAAATAACAATAAAGGATCAGAGTTTCACAAGAAAAGGTCTCTGTGGCTACCAGGGAATTAACAGAAGAAGGATTTTATAAAGAAATTGTTTAAAACAGCATTACCTACCGTGAGTTTATACTTGAAGATAGGAAGATATTATCTTCTGACATACCTGGATCTTGTTTTCATTAATTAAATGTACAAATTAAGTAGATCCTTCCCTCATATAATATGCTTTTTTGCACATTCAGTAGACAGCATCGTCAATTATATGTCTGTTCATCCATTTCTACAACAATATTCTTTCTTTAGATAGCGAGCGACTAGAAAAGACAATAGAAATATCCCTATAGAATAACAATTTAAAACTGCAAATTTGTATAGATAATTTATGTAGTAAAAAAAAAACAAATAGAAAGATGTAAATTTTAATCAACAGAAAACACACACACACACAATATACAGTTAATTTTCACAAGAGTTTATGAACTGCTATTGATGATGTTATGTAGAAGATGATAATATAGTAACTCTGTCTGATGTACATTTCAGTCATCTTTGATCCAGTAACACTTTTAATGGGATAGGTTTCTTTCTTGTATAAACCGCTCTTAATTTGATTCTAATATTTCATCTTCATATATTGGTTTTACATTATATGACTCTTGAACAACGTTATTAATCATTAGGATTTTCAATATACACTCCGTCAATTTTCGTGAAACTACAGTCAAAACTAAATATTCTTTTTAAAATATGAGCTTCAGTCTGAGTTTATTGTTCTTTCTTTCCTTCTTTATTTATCTTTCTGTCACTTTACTTTTGTTCTTCTTTTACTTTATTCTTTCAGGACAGGCAAACTCCTATTTTATTGGTTATATTGTTATTAATCTTACTTATAATGCTCATCCAATTATTATTAATATCCTCGTAAAGATATTCACAAATAATCTTATACATTTATTAAATCTGTCAACTACATCAGCTTTACGCTGATTATATGCAAGGTAAGAATGAGCTCCTTAATACAGCTTTTCAAAATCATTTCAATTGCTCTTTTAACCAATTTATTTTGCATATTAATTGTTAATTAATTGAATAAATGTTTCATATCTTCTATCCAACATTTCAATTTCCTATTACTTAAGGAAACACTTTATGCATATTTTAAAAATCCATCCAGCATATATACGATGTATTAATATCTATTGTTCTATTCAGCCAAAGACTGCAAATCAACTAAACCCTCGGACCAGACATCATCAATTGGATGATAAACACAGGCGCCAATATGATTATATATCCTAGCAGATTTAAATTAACTGAATTTTCATCCGGTAGACGGCGATGTCTTCGTATTTTTCCATCTATTTTCATTACCAGGAAAAACAGCATCGGTATAACACTACGGATATTTTCCCTTTCAATGGAGTGTTAACGGAACCTTTATCAGTTTTTCTCTTAAAATAGATTTTCGAATGTTATTAAGATCAGGGATTAAATTTTTCTTTTGCTTTTTCCTAATAACAGGAAAGATGCCAGGGATTATTATCTTAGATCTTGTTTATATCGGGCAAGATTAAAATGTATTAAAAGTGATTTTACCAGGTTTTGGTGAATTATCTGGAATTAATATTAAATCTAATCGTGTCCCCAAACCACAACAGTCATATCCCAGTTTGTGGGTTTATCAAGATGTTTAGCCAATTGAAAGTTAAAAAGTTCTGCTATAAATATCTGTTGGATCTCTCTGGAACCGATATGATCCTTCTCTCGAAATTTGCCACATTTCTCCTGATATTAGTCTTTGATTTTTACTATTTATACATTGCCTGAGAAATATAAAAGTTTGGTGTTAATGAAGGAGAGGATGACCATATTTGGTGGAATCAGCAGATTTAGAAACAGATATCTGAAGAATGATTATTGGTTATCAACTTATTTAAGTAATAATTGGAGATAGCTTAATTGGATTAATAATATAAAAAAGAAATAGCATAAAATTAAAGGTAAATTACGAAAATATTATTCATCGAAAGCTGCATCTTTTGGAGCGGCTCATCTCCAAATTGTTCTGATTTCGTCATCCTCGAAAATTTTCATCAACGAATAATTTGGACACTTGATGAGTTACTGCATTTTTTGTGTATTTGGTAAATTGCTCTAAATTTTTAATGTTTGTTTACTTATAGCCAAAATCCTTTTAGCATGTCACTCACCTGTGAAGATCGGTCAGGTAATACATAAGAAACATCACCCGTTCATTACAATTATGGTTTTTTTTTTTATAATCGAACTGTTGCAGTTTTCTATCGAGAGAAATGACGACTGATTACGTAAAAGACTTTGACTCCTACTGTTATCTCCGAAATGTCTACACGGAACTGTCTGAAGAGAGGAAAGTTGTAATTAAATGGGTTCATGAGATTTTCTCTAGCGGTAAGAACCTTGAAAATTTCCATCAAGTGACAGTCGCCGGTACATTATTCACAGCTTTATCTTGACGACTGGTTGAAATCCATCGGTCGTACAAAGGTAATATAATGTTAAGCACAAATTCTTCTTCCTATTATTACTTCAGGGCACCTTTTTCGCACAGAGAGGCTCTTTACTGGTTGACACTTAATAAATGAGATTTCTTTCTTCAGAGACCGGTCTAAGCTTTCATCTATTCGTGGGAGAATTCCATCAGATCAGACCTCACCACAGTTGTATTCTTTCTACTGAAATAATTTTCTATGTGATGCACATTATATTTTAGACAAAAATAAGACTTTCTTGAAGGAGATTATGATTAGCGAAGTTCACTTTATATTTGACGATCACTGATAAAAATTATTGTCATCATAGGAAAAAGATTCATCAACTTAATCTTGGTGCTGAGGAACCGTTTAACAGAATAAGTAAATGGACTTTGATTTGGCCCCATCGTTCAGTAAAGGGACAGTAAATCTGTAAGTAATATTGATGGAGCCCACAGCTTCCATATCGGCTCACAAAAGAGAAAGTATTCGACTGTTGTTCAAATGTAGGGGTTACCTTTGTACAGAGGACAATGAGCTTCCTTGAATTTTTGTACTTGGATAAATAAGGGAGGCGGATATGAAGTCTCTCACTCGAACCTTGTTGGTATCCGTAAAGGTTTATTGGCCTCTTACGTCATCGTATAATCTCACACTTCTGTATCGACTCTTTTACTCCGGTTTCTTTCGATCTCTCAATTCCCATCCACCTTCAAACAAAAGAGAGGTAGTAAACACTTTCTATGTAGCCACCTGCTGCTGGTCTCCCTCCTTCCGTTGATGGGAGGTCTGAGTACATTTTCTGAGAGCCACTGCGACCCAACCCCGAACATTCCGCTGGAAATCACTTTGTATTATATATTTGGCCAAATGTATTTCGAAATATTTTTTAAAAAGAAGGAATATTGAAAATAATTCCTGATTGAAATATTATATTCTTGTTCTTTTTTACGTGATTTTTTGGCATTATTTAAAAGATTTTTAATACTAGATGTAAAGGTCCCTGTTACTCTCAAAGTAAGAACACAACAAAGTTATCCTATATATGAAAGGTATTTCTATAGATTTCTATCGATTCTTTCAAGATAATGAAAGAGTTAATCCAGTACATTTCTCTCCTTTAATAGATCAATGCTCTTCAGTCGTTCGTAATTAATGATGGCTTAGATCGGGCTATTTAAAGGTATTTAAGCTGAGTTAATTTCTTATCCAAAGGCGATATTAACGGGGGAAACTCTGCTGGATGTGGGCACAGGACCGACCGTCTACAGCGCTGTCAGCGCCGCGCCATGTTTTACAGACATCTACTTCAGTGACCTGGTGAAGGAGAACAGAGAGGTTCTAGCAAAATGGTGGAATGGAACTCTGGACCACGATTTCTCTACCACGTTTGACGAAGTGGCTCAACTGGAGAATCATAGGTTTTTATACCAGTTACTATTTTGGCTCCGCACCTCGTATGTAACCTTTTATCTCCACCAGGTAAATTTAACACACCTGTCGATTTTGTGTCGTCGTAACGAACAGACTGACTACCAACGAAAGGTTCTAGTTATCAATTAACTAATTTTACTTTTTCCCTACCAGTGAAAGCAAATTTAATAGGTTGGTTACTTTTAATATTCCATAATTAATAAATAATATTTATCAACTGAATATACTTAAAATATTCAGTACATGTGTCTGTGTATATTACAGAATGACAATGGCTGATATGGAAGAAGAGATACGAAAGAAGGTGAGAGCCGTTCTGTACTGTGAGTGACGTCAGACAGGACAATCCCTTGGCCCCTTCCGTTCTCAAACCGGTCGATGCTGTTGTTACGTTATTTTGTCTGAAATCTGCCACAACCGACATCGACGACTACCGGAGAATTGTGCGAAGAGTTGTTTCCCTTGTGAAACTTGGCGGCTGGGTTGTTGCTATGGACTTATATCAAGAAACACGCTACCAATTTGGCGGAACTGTTTTCCAGACGGCTTATCTTCTGTTGGATGACATGCGAAAAGTCTGGCAGGAATCCGGAATAGACCTGAAAATCTGGAAGGAAAAGGTTCGTCAGCCCTCAGACGTTTGTGATGCTGTCGGCTTCTTTGCTGTTGCTGTTGTCAGGAAAACCTAAATTGGCTCCCATTGTTACATTGGCTGATGACAGGCAAATTATAAAATTATATGTGAACCAATTGTACTTTAAAATATCAACTTTCTATGGAAATTAAATAAAACTGGTTTTGGTTTTACAGTTTGAAATTGGAAAATATCTAATTGTGTTTGAGAGAAATTAAAAAAGATTCTATCTAAATAGTTTCCCATTGTTCCTGTGAGAGCCGTTTGTGAGATGGATATCGGTTCTTTCATAGTCTTGGAGAGGATGGAGTTTACTTGTGGTGGTGATCCGCCGCAATACACGGTGAAGGGGCTGGATACCAGTAGTTCAGATCCTCCTCTAATCCGGTCGGTCTGGGTGACCTTTCCGTGAATATGGGGTTTGTAATACATTGTAAGGGAAGAAGGGAATCTCCTACCTGAGGTTTCCAGGCTCGGAACATTCTTCTCCGTTGTCTCGATATCCACGTGATTTTCTTCTAGTTATTTATTAGGTGGTTATAGATTCCGCAGTTCAGCCAACAAAATCGCGACGAACCCAGGCGGATGATGATGTATCCATACGGACAAATCAGGTAACAGAAAGATCGTATCAAACTCTCTCGTCCGATCGGTAGGTGGTTTGTTACTCGACTGCTCCTCATATTTCCGTATTTTTATAACTTCGCTGTTAAACAAGAAAGGAAAATAAGAACAGATGATGGCAAATCCTGCGGAAAACAGGGTCCTGTATACGGGATTCTGGAGATCGCAACTGGATGTTTCACCGCTCGCTCATCTGGAGATTCAGTGATGCCACCTTCACTTCAATCCTTAATATCTACTCTGTCTCTGAAAGCATCTTTTAGCTCGAGAAAGGACATCCGCGGAGCTCCATCTGTTCATTCGCCCAGAGAGAGAGGTAACGACGATCCGACTTCTGCACAACACAAACGAACAGTAGAAAGACTGGGAGCCACCGACGACGGACGGCGCCGAGCTGTGGCTGATCGACGGCCCCAGGGGAGAGTTTAAAAACAATTCCAAGAGAACAATTTTCCTTTCAGCTGATTTCTGCCTCGGGTCACTCGAGGGTATCCTCGGAAACTGTAATAAATAACATTTAATCATCCATTTTTAACAACAAGAAATAACGGAGCTGTAGAAATCTCGTCGAGGCGAGAACGACGATAGTAGATTTACAACCCGGCTGATGGCCTACAAATGCGAGGAATGTTTGGATTTTTCCTCCACGATATTTTTTAATGAGTGATGTAGCAGACAGTTCATCCACTGATGAAAAAATGGCAGCGGTTCTCATAGTTCCCTGTTGGTACAGTAGAATGTGATGTTTTCGAGAAATGTAATATTTTAACTAGAATTCAGATATCTTGTCTTTCATGCAAAATGGAATAGAAAACCATGACAATTCCAAATACAAATCTGACAGCTGGATGAACGCAGTCGGTACAATGTCATCGTTAATTATTTCTAAAACTCAGTTCCAGTCATCAATCGTAAATAACTCAAGCCTCAACTCAGTATTTAACTATACAGCTTAGAGGTGATTTAAGGGTAAACATGTCCACTGACCAACCTTTGAATTTGTGATGGTCCTTCAATAGAAATAGTTTCGTTTGTTCCACCAATCTCTCAAGTTGACACCTAAACTGCCCCTTCCCATTGGCTTATATATTTTTTCTTTTGAGTTTAGAAAAACAATCTTGAGGGTGAGTGCAGACGTGGCGACTAACGGCACGTGCCTACAGTCATACTAATTCTCAAATATTTCTTCTAGATCTCCTCTCAGAACACCGACATTACCATCGGATAATTCCAGTAAATATTTCGGTAAAAAAATCAAATCTTAAATTACGAGATCTTAGCAAAATATGGAAAAAATACCAAGATTAATGTCATATCGACGTAGTTGAGCTTTTCATCACAAAACGATGATACTTTAGTACGAGTGGACATCGGACTGTTATGTAGTACAGCATCTTTGAGTTATCGCCAAGTCAAAAGTTAATGAGAGGATCTCTGAGGTGCGACATTTGTAAAATTCCTTCAACGAGTACAGCTTGGTGTGCAAACATGAGTACTAACGTAAGTTAATGGAGATAACTTTATAAAAAATAAAACTCCCCTGCTTCATCGTAATAATCATTTTAAAAGGACGAGAGTTAAATCAGCCTAAGAATATTTAACTGGAATCATCGCCCACATTTTGTAGGTAGTGTATCCGGACCTGGATACACTGACGGTGGGTTATACTGTGAACAGAATACAGCTGCTCGCTAATTACTGACATAGGATTACGACGACTAATTCTCATTCTGTGGGAGCAAAGAATACAAACGGCTCTCGTGATCAACAACAAACGAGTCAGACAAAGAAGAAAAAACTAAGCATAAAGATCGGTGAAGTAGAGAGTCTCGCCTAAAGTACTGACAGAGACAGGAGAACTGAAGGGAAATAGCAGGACGACGGTTGAGTCCGTTTATCATCGTTGAACGACCGGTCAGCTGACGTTCGTCGTCTGGTCACTGATTGGCTGACGAAATCCCGTCGTTAGTTAACTCCGCCCCTTTTTCTTACTCTGAGAAATCTATTAATTTGGGGACAAAGAGAGTGAATACAGGATCTTCGGCCAAACGAGTAGATTTCGTGATAAAACGACCTGAAGAAGAACTGGTAAGTCTGGGTTCCAGGAGTTTGCTTTTACCGTGTTGTGTGATCTTTTTGTGTGTTTACGGTTGATGAATTATTATTATTCTGAAAGTTTAACTTTTAGTAAATCACGTGATGAGAATTTTACGCCAAAGTTTATACGGAAAACAACCAAAATATCGAACTCTTAATAGTTCGGAATTGATGTTTGTTTAGCGCCAGCCTCGAAAATTAACCTTTGTTGTTTTTCACTAACTATTAGTTAATTATTTCCTGCCTCATTTAATCTTCTGAAGGAAGACAATTCTTCCCTTTTTTTCCTTCATATTTATACGTTTCTTGGCCCCACCAACCATGTCACTGTCAATCATTGTTACCCTGGAAAACTGGTGAACAGACAACAGTCAAAGTAGCAAGGCCACCGGGCTTTTACCTCTGTTAACTACTCACAGCCTGTTTATCTCATATAACCACAGCCCCACCCTTGTCATCTTTGTAATTTTAATTACTGAGTAACGTACCCAGATATTTCGGTAATGGCATCAGCGCCATGCCAGGAATTTATTTACTTGTTAATTGTTGCTGTACTGTCTGTCCATCGTATCATATTTTGAGTCACCCCACAAAACAAGAAGTCACAATTATAAGAGGGCAGATGATCTGCTCTCCGGTGTCTACTCTAAAGGGCCAACAAAGTTGATACAATCGTGACGCAAACACAAACACGGACGTTCAAGAGTTAATTATATCTGCTCAGGATGGTAGACATCAATAAATCCATCAGGTGGGCGACAGCCAATTCTTCATTTGTAAATTTAGTAAATTAGCATTTTTATATTGAATTTAGGTGAAATATGTTAATCTTCAGACATCAAATATTCACCACGAAACATGAGCATTAAATAATAGCAGTATGAAGACGATTTGTTTGTGTAAAGTCGCTTTACAGAAATCTGATTGCTTGTGCTTAATACATCTGCCAACAGCTCTTACCTGATTGATCGACAGGTTTCTAATAGAAGACGATCAGACCGGTCTGGAACAAGCTAAACGTACATTTATCAAGTTACCCCCTACAACAGATAGTGCACTTCGACTCTGTTTCTTTTATCCTACTTCTCTCAATCTCAGGTGTCATACGACAAATGTATACCAGATAAAATCAAAACCAAATGAATCTATCTCCTATATCCAGTTTCTTATTGTTTATGGAAATTTATTAAGTTTGTGACCAAACATAAAGAGAAAAACTATAAGTGATCAGCGCTTCACAAGAAAAGGTGTCTCTCCATATTCTATTGTACGGAAGAAGACGTCAATAATAATGAGGCTGCCAGGGCATTAAGAAAAGGATATTTGTGCTGATATTATTTAATAGGAATACAATTTTAGTATTAAATTTAATATAATTAAGAAATAAAGAACAGTTTGTTGACGAAATAATTGATAGCACGGTTTTATACTCAATCAACTAACTTATTGTAGACCATTTGGAATAAAACTCTAGGCTAGCATTACCTACTAACTGTAATGTGGAACCTTCAGCATCATGAAAATTACCGTCAGTGGACTTGCTGATGGGATTAGATTATTGGAACCAGCTATTCTTTTATCAACTATGTTGGCTTATTTAACAGATTACAGAAGTGAGTTATATTCTTCTGAATAATTAGCTTTTAAAACGGCATTTATACCACGTCTTGAGCAGTGAATAGCGTGTTCGTTAGTCAATCTTTGTGTCGTGGGTTCGTTCCTCAATGGGGTCGGAGATATGTACTGATGATGAGGTCCAAAAGCCCGAAACCTCTGGACGCTGACATCCACCTTACTTCCAACTTAGAGACTGATGGCTCAGCCAGATTGTAAAATACCTCAAACACACCTCTCCAGCTTCCCCAACGATCTATGGGTTACGGATCAAGCTAAGTCTCTATTAGCTGTACAGTGCATAAATATGAGATATATCCATTTTCATTAACTTATAAAAGAACTTTAATTTTATGGACATTTTTTCTAAATAGAAACCAGATAAGATATACTTATTAAAAAAACATTTAAAATTATCTCATAACTGTAATGTAGTGTAACGTAATTTATCACAACGTGGAAGGTGCACAAATAAATTACTTTCATTCATCAATTTTCATTGAAAGAAAAATACTGACTCCACGATGAGATAAAAATGAATTCTTAATAATCTATTAATAGATTCTTCTAGAATAACAAGTTTCACAGTCTGAGTCAACCATATTTTGGAGAAAGCTTTGTTTCTACCTGCAAATTAAAATCAAACGATTAAGAAATCTATTTTAATTTTGTCATCTAAACCAGACTTTAGTAATAAAGTTTATATGGTATTAATGCAGTTGATTAACGCATGTTTAAATCAATTTAATAAATAAAGTAATTCCTTAAACATCACCAATGGTTCAATGTTCATTTATGAAGGTGCAGAAATCACTGAACAATTAGCGATACCTGAAATATCTTAGTTTATATTATTGATAAAAAATTCAAAGTTGTCAATTGATTTTTTGTCTTCACTAAATTATACAAGACAATAATCTGATGTTGACTTAAATCTTTTCTTAGAATTTTAAAGGTAACAATGATAATTTTAGTTATTGTGCTGATAATGGAAATAGTTGATGTACGATAAGTTTGGTTCAGGTCGTATGAACTCTCTTATTATTAGCGAAACTTGTTTCTCTTTGTCTCCATTATTTCAGATATGTGCAAGATATCTTATTAATATACAATTTTATGATTAGTTTTTTAGAAGAAATGCATAATATATTTATGCACTAATTAAGAATTTATTAAAGACAGAGTAAATAATAAAATAAATAATGAAATTTATAAGCTAATTAGAGCGGCATTTGTATAATTCGAGAAGTTGGTGGAACTGATGAAAACATGATCATCCAATAGACATAAATCGGGAGATGGTCCAATAGTCAATCATATGAAGCCTTAAGATGGATATATGTATAATCATTAAACTGAGGAACCTTTCAATCAAGGTGTATGGGACAACGGTATGTGCTTCCAAGCTGACAGAGAGGATTACACATGAAATCGTAGTCCAGAGTCTCGATACCTGTTCACGTGAAGCCAATAAACAGAGAAAATCGTCAAGAGTAAAGAAGAAGAAGAATCTGTTAGGATGATAACAAGGAACAATGTGTAAGAGATAAAGGTAAACATACTGATCCGTATTCAGAAACTAACAAAGAGTTGAAAGTGCATGGCGTCCGATATATTAGCATTATATCATTACCGATATTTAAATTGTTTATCGATCTTTTCCCGATATGAGATGATCTCCTGGTTAGATGGCCTCAGTAAACATGAAATTCCCCTGACCCCTGTAGTGACGAGTTACTCTCGGGTACCGAAGAGGTCAACTCGCTGCGTTTATTGACTCAGTAAAATTGAAATTATGCTAATTCTCTGCGGTGAATTCCAGGGGAAGAGGGACCGGACTGATCTCAAGGTCTCGTCTGAACCGGAATATTTAAAAAAGCCGTTTGTGTTAAAATTAAATAAACTCTGTTCAGATTTCAGCTGTCTGATGTCTGATCGGTTGACCTAAGACTCGTAGATAGTAAATCCTTCCTTCACTACCTCGCTGAGAATTCTGCTTACAGTTGGCTGTCAAGCTGTTTAATTATATGTAGGTACTGATATACTTCTACTACAAATAACCACTGCGCTGTTTCAGCCATGAGAACAGAAGAAACGAAGAAATTCAAAAAATTTTGAAGATAATATTTTTTATGTCGACTTGAAAATGTGAAAATGGTAGATAATTGTAGAAAATATCGAGGCGATTTCAAATACCGTAGAGCTCATTTACGAGAAAAACGTTCGTAAGGATTTTTGGCTGGAATAATTTTACAAAATACTAAGTATACATTTGTTATTATTATTATGATCACCTGGACGTTTATGTAGGTGAGAGCGTGACGAGGAACAACTTAACTTTCGGTGACATTCTCCTTTGATCAGGCTGGAGCTCTGCAACACAGATCAGGTCAAAGGTCACTAACTTAGTGGGGCTAATAAAGCTAAAAGATATCAAATATCGATGTATCCCAGATTTCTCGTCGGCACAAATCATAAAATGTGAGATTCATCAGACACAAAGAAGAAATCACTGGAGATATTGTTTCCATAATCTTTATAGATGGATGTGACCGAAATACTAGTTCGACATCCTGGTGCTTATTGTTGTTAACCACGAGGTCTACGGCAGATTGTAGAATTTCCCAATCAAAGACGGATGAAGGAAGCGCTGAACTGACAGGTGTAGTATCATTGAGAGCCCGTGGTGTTACAAAGTATTCCGGCTGATCGGGTGGAACTTAGGTCATCGCTCAGTGCTACAGGTGAAATTACTGTTTTTCATATCTAATGAGAGATATATACATCAATTTCTTTTACCTGAAATAAAAACGGTTATCATGAATCATGGACATTACATCATTTCTTGGATAACCGCTGAACCAATTCTGTGAGGAAATAAACGAAGTTAGACTGATGTATATTTCTTGGATCTGCCGGCTGAATGAAGCCAGTAAACATCTACAGGTAGAGTTCTCCATTTGGCCGTGGATACTCGGTCAGTCATATTCTCACCTGTCCCACCACTATAAGCCCAGACCCAAGAAATGATGATTAACTCTTCTTCAAATTATCTTATCTTCTCCTCCAGTAGTCCAAGAAAACCGAATGTTCGGTGTAGCGGCATTTGTCTCACCTGTTCTGTTAATCGGGTTTGAAGAGAAATCTAAGTGGTTTTGAAGGAAATTAAGTCGGTAATTTTGGTTTCCTATGACAGATCCTTTAAAATATTACGGAAATGATAGAGGGAAGGAGTCATTTATTTGTCATATAAATGATCTATTTAATAAAACTTTCTAGTCGGAGAACAGACAATTTCAACCTCAAAGTATCGGATCGATGAGATCACGGATAATGTAAACTGCTGCAGCCATCAGAACTACAGAGTAAATGTAATTTTCTGTGAACAAAGGTGCACATTCTATTGAAAAGTACCCACTTTGTTCAAGATTTGTGGACGATGTTCCAGCGGTTTTGAATTATTGAACCATGAAAATTGGTGAAGTCAGCTTAATTATCTCATAATATAAACCACAAACACTAAAACATCACATTAATTCGTTTGTTTCAGTCTCATCTCAAGATCATTCATACTTCGCCATTCCGTGACAATTACATCATCCGTATTATTCAAACACAGGAGGATTTACTGTAATTTTACATATTGTGAGATCCCTTCATAATTTGTGGGTTTATTAGGTTATCGACAGAATTATTTGATCATATTATTGTCACCTGTTACGATCTGTTAGGTATACATAATAAACATCACTCATTCATTCTAATTATGTTTATTTTCTGTAGACCTCCGAGAGAAATGTCCACTGACTACGGGAAAGACTTTGACGCCTACAGATTCCTCCAAACTTTCTACACCGAGCTGAATGAAGACAAGAAAACGGCTCTGAAATGGCTACACGAGATTTTTTTTAGCGGTGAGGAACTGTTTTCTTTTCTATCAGTAATGAGATCCCTTGTTATACCCTATTTGCTCAGATAAAGGGGTCGGAATGAAGATTACATAGGATATCACTCTAGCTAAGACTCGATTTCGAATCCTGTCACAATCCGGATCTGTTGATCGCTCTCCGCTGTATCAACCCTTTTACAAGGGTCTCATGTCGATCCTCAAGGTTCCACTCAGAATGAAACATAAATGACTAAGCAAACGTATTTCTGCTCAGCTGCCTGCAGTCGCTCGCTCTGAATCCGTAGATAGGAGATCTGAGGACAAAGATTTGTGCTCTTTTGAAATGGCGGCTGGCTTCTGAAACTTAGCAATGAACCGCTCTTGGAATATTTATATCTGTTGCGTACATGAAAATAGATTTCTTAATGGGAAAAACAAATATGGGAAGAGAAAATAATTACTTATCCGTAAATAATATTCTTCTTTAGGTTTGCTGTTTTATTGTCCAATAAGTACTTTTATTTATACAAATAAAGAATATGAAAGCTCTGTATACGGCAAGAATAAGATTGCAATAATTGTGTCCCCACAAGGGAGACCCTTCTGCAGTTTTCTAATAGGAATCATTCAAAGTAGTTAAATCTGTTTCTTAATAATCTATAGAGTATAACTATATAATTTCAAATCCGTTTTTTATTCAAATTCTTTCATGTCATTTATTTAAAATTAAACTTGGCTTAGAATTCGGTATCATTTTATTAATTGTAAGCCACTTTAATTTTCTTACCTTGCAGGAGATATCAGCGGGAAAACTCTGCTGGATGTGGGCACAGGACCGACCGTCTACAGCGCCGTCAGCGCCGCTCCGTGTTTTACAGACATCTACTTCAGCGACCTGGTGAAGGGGAACAGAGAGGTTCTAGCAAAATGGTGGAATGGAACTCTGGACCACGATTTCTCTACCACGTTTGACGAAGTGGCTCAACTGGAGAATCATAGGTTGGTTATTGTTTCCTATTTAGTGAACTGATCGTTATGGAAGCAGTATATTTGCTATCACCTCTGACGTCACCGTGGGCTCTCAGGTGTGTTTACCAACTGACTTATTAATCACTAACGGTTTTAGTCAAAGTGTTCACATATATATTTCGTTTCCGTACCAATCTTACACATGCGGCTGCTTGTTTACCTTTAATACGACAAATTACTTTAATACTATTATTTTATTTATGTGAAATATACAGTATATCTGTCTGTATATTACAGAAGGACGAGAAGCCAGATGGAAGAAGAGATACGACAGAAGGTGAGAGCCGTTCTATACTGTGACGTCAGACAGGATCATCCCTTGGCCCCTTCCATTCTCAAACCGGTCGATGCTGTGGTTACGTTAACATGTATTTTGTCTGCGGCTTCCGACATCGACGACTACCGGAGAATTGTGCGAAGAGTTGTTTCCCTTGTGAAACTTGGCGGCTGGGTAGTTGCTATGGACTACTATCAAGCAACATACTACCAATTTGGCGGCACAACTTTTAAACCGGCTAATCTTCTGTTGGATGACATGCGAAAAGCCTGGCAGGAATCAGGAATAGACCTGAAAATCTGGAAGGAAAAGTTTCGTCAGCCAACAGAAAATGGTGATGCTGCCGGTTTTTTTGTTATTGCTGGGATCAGGAAAACCTAAATTGGCTCCAATTGTAACATTGGCTGATGACAGGTAAATTATTAAATTATATGTGAACCAATTGTACGTTAAAATATCAACTTTCTATGGAAATTAAATAAAACTGGTTTTGGTTTTACAGTTTGAAATTGGAAAATATCTAATTGTGTTTGAGAGAAATAAAAATGTTTCTATCTAAATAGTTTCCCATTGTTCCTGTGAGAGCCGTTTGTGAGATGGATATCGGTTCTTTCTTAGTCTTGGAGAGGATGGAGATTACTTATGGTGGTGATCCGCCGAAATACACTGTGAAGGGGCTGGATACCAGTAGTTGAGATCTCCGTCTAATCCGGTCGGTCTGGGTGACCTTTCCGTGAACGTCCGTCTTTAATACAGCGAAAGGGAAGAAGGAAAGCTCCTACCTGAGGTTTCCAGCCTCGGAACATTCTTCTCCGTTGTCTCGATATCGACCTGAATTTCTTCTAGTTATTTATTCGGTGATTATAGATTCCGCAGTTCAGCCAACAAAACCCGATGACAGACAAACAGCTTCAGCAGTCGGATTCTGTCTGATGGGATCGAACCCAGGCGGATGATGATTTATCCATAGGGAGAAATCAGGTAACAGAAAGATCGTATCAAACTCTCTCGTCCGATCGGTAGGTGGTTTGTTACTCGACTGCTCCTCATATTTCCGTATTTTTATAACTTCGCTGTTAAACAAGAAAGGAAAATAAGAACAGATGATGGCAAATCTCTGCGGAAAACAGGGTCCTGTATACGGGATTCTGGAGATCGGTACTGGATGTTTCACCGCTCGTTCATCTGGATATTCAGTGATGCCACCTTCACTTCAATCCTTAATCACTCCTGTCTCTCTGAAAGCATCTTTTAGCTCGAGAAAGGACAACCGCCGAGCTCCATCTGTTCTTTCGTCCAGAAAGACAGGAAAACGATTCCGACTTCTGCACAACACAAACGAACAGTAGAAAGACTGGGAGTCACCGACGACGGACGGCGCCGAGCTGTGGCTGATCGCCGGCCCCAGGGGAGAGTTTAAAAAATTCCAAGAGAACAATTTTCCTTTCAGCTGATTTCTGCCGGTCACTCGAGGGTATCCTCGGAAACTGTAATAAGTAACATTTAATTCATTCATTTTTAACAACAGGAAATAACGGAGCTGTAGAGAATCTTGTCGAGGCGAGAACGACGATAGTAGATTTACAACCGGCTGATGGCCTACAAATGCGAGGAATGTTTGGAATTTTCCTCCACGATGTTTTTTAATGAGTGATGTAGCAGACAGTTCATCCCACTGAAGACAAATGGCAGCGGTTCTCATAGTTCTCTGATGGTACAGTAGAATGTGATGTTTTTGAGAAATGTAATATTTTAACTAGAATTCAGATATCTTGTCTTTCATGCAAAATGGAATAGAAAACCATGACAATTCCAAATACAAATCTGATAGCTGGATGAATACAGTCGGTACCATGTCTTCATTAAATATTTCTAAACTCAGTTCCAGTCATCAATCGTAAATAACTCAAGACTCAACTCAATATTAAAGTATGCAGCTTAGCGGTGATTTATTTGTTTCCTTTGAATTTGTGTTGGTCCTTCTATAGAAATAGTTTCGATTGTTCCACCAATCTCTTAAGTTGACACCTAAACTTACCCTTCCCATTGTCTTATATATTTTTCCTTTTGAGTTTAGATAAACAATCTTGAGGGTTAGTGCAGACGTGGCGACTAACGGCACGTGCCTACAGTCATGCTATTTCTTAAAGACTTCTATTTCCATTATCAGCACAATAACTAAAATTATCATCGCTACCATTAAACTTGTAAGAAAAGATTTAAGTCAACATCATATTATTGTCTTGTATAATTTAGTGGTAAAAAAGAATCTGTTGACAACTTTGAAGATTTTATCAATAATAAAACTAAGATATTTCATGTATCGCTAATTGTTCAGAGATTTGTGCACCTTTATAAATGAACTTTGAACCATTGGTAATCTTTATGGAATTCCTTTTTTTTAAATTTGATTTAAACAAGTGTTCATCAACTGCATTAATTCCATATAAACTTTATTATTAATGGCTGGTTTAGATGATAAAATTAAAATAGATTTCTTAATTATCAGATTTTAATTTGAGGGAAGAATCAAAGTTTTCTCCAAAATATGGTTGATTCATAATGTGAAACTTGTTATTCTAGAAGAATCTATTAATAGATGATTAAGAATTCATTTTTATCTCATCCTAGAGTCAGTATTTTTCTTTCAATGAAAATTGATGAACGAAAGTAATTTATTTTGTGCAGCTTCCACGTTGTGATAAATTACCTAACATTACATTACAATTAGTGGATAATTTTCAATGTTTTCTTTAGTAAATATATTCATTATCTGATTTCGATTTAAATAAAATGTCCATAAAATTAAAGTTCTAATATAAGTTAATGAAAATGGATATATCTCATATTCTATGCACTGTACAGCTAATAGAGACTTAGCTTGATCCGTAACCCATAGATCGTTGGGGAAGCTGGAGAGGTGTGTTTGAGGTATTTTACAATCTGGCTGAGCCCATCCGTCTCCAAATAGAAAGTCAAGGTGAATGTCAGCGTCCAGAGGTTTCGGGCTTTTTTACATCATCATCAGTACATATCTCAGACCCCATTGAGGATCGAACCCACGACACAAAGATTGACTAACCAACACGCTATTCACTGCTCCAAGACGTGGTCTCAATGCCGTTTAAAAGCCAATTAATCTGAAAATATATAACTCACTTCTGTAATCTGTTAAATAAGCCAGCATAGTTGATGAAAGAATAGCTGGTTCCAATAATCTAATCCCATCACCAAGTCCACTGACGGTAATTTTCATGATGCTGAAGGTTCCACATTAAAGTGAGTAGGTAATGCTAGCCTAGAGATTTATTCAAAATGGTCTACAATAAGTTAGTAGATTGAGTATAAAACCGTGCTAGCCATTATTTCATCAAGAAACTGTTCTTTATTTCTTAATTATATTAAATTAAATACTAAAATTGTATTCCTATTAAATAATTTCAGTACAAATTTCTTCTTTTCTTAATGCCCTGGCAGCCTCATTATTATTGACGTCTTCTTCCGTACAATAGAATATGGAGAGACACCTTTTCTTGTGAAGCGTTGATCATTTATAGTTTTTTCTCTTTATGTTTGGTCACAAACTTAATAAATTTCCATAAATAATAAGAAACTGAATATAGGAGATAGATTCATTTGGTTTTTTACTTTATCTGTTATACTTTTGTCGCATTACACCTGAGATTGAGAGAAGTAGGATAAAAGAAACAGAGTCGAGGTGCACTGTCTGCTGTAGACTGTAATTTGATAAATGTACGTTTAGCTTGTTCCAGACCGGTCTGATCGTCTTCTATTAGAAAGCTGTCGATCAAGCAGGTGAGAGCGGTCGACAGGTGGATTAAGCTCAAGCCATCAGAATTCCGTAAAGCGACCTTTACACAAACAAATCGTCTTCATACTGCTATTATTTAATGCTCATGTTTCGTGATGAATATATGATGTCTAAAGATTAACATATTTCACCTAAATTCAATATAAAAATGCTAATTTACTAAATGTACAAATGAAGAATTGGCTGTCGCCCACCTGTTGGATTTATTGATGTCTATCATCATGAGCAGATATAATTAACTCTTGAACGTCCGTGTTTGAGTTAGCGTCACGATTGTGTCAACTTTGTTGGCGCTTTAGAGTTGACACCGGAGAGCAGATCATCTGCCATCTTGAAATTGTGACTTCTTGTTTTGTGGGGTGACTCAAAATATGAGACGGTGGAGAGACAGTAGAGTAACAATTAACAAGTAAATAAATTCCTGGCATGGCGCTGATGCCATTACCGAAATATCGGTGTACGTTACTCAGTAATTAAAATTACAAAGATGAGAAGGGTGGGGCTGTGGATATATGAGATAAACAGGCTGTGGGTAGTTAACAGAGGTAAAAGCCCGGTGGCCTCGCTACTTTGACTGTTGTCTGTTCACCAGTTTCCCAGGGTAACAATGATTGACAGTGACATGGTTGGTGGGGCCACGAAGCGTATAATTATGAAGGAAAAAAGGGAAGAATTGTCTTCCTTCAGAAGATTAAATGAGGCAGGAAATAATTAACTAATATTTATAGAAAACTACAAACGGTCAGTTTTCAAGGCTGGGGATAAACAAACATCATTTCCGAATTATAAAGAGTTCGATATTTTGGTTGTTTTCCGTATAAACGTTGGGGCAAAATTCTCATCACGTGATTTACTAAAAGATAAACTTTCAGAATAATAATAATTCATCAACCGTAAACACACAAATAGATCACACAACACGGTAAAAGAAAACTCCTGGAACCCAGACTTACCAGTTCTTCTTCAGGTCGTTTTATCACGAAATCTGCTCGTTTGGCCGAAGTTCCTCGATTCACTCTCTTTGACTCCCCAAATTATATAGATTTCTCATAGTAAGAAAAAGGGGCGGAGTTAACTAACGACGGGATTTCGTCAGCCAATCAGTCACCAGACGAACGTCAGCTGACCGGTCGTTCAACGATGATAAACAGACTCAACTGTTGTCCTGCTATTTCACTTCAGTTCTCCTGTCTCTGTCAGTATTTTAGGCAAGACTCTCTACTTCACCGATCTTTATGCTTTGTTTTCTCTTCTTTGTCAGATTCTGTTTGTTGTTGATCACGAGAGCCGTTTGTATCCTTTGCTCCCACAGAATGAGAATTAGTCGTAATCCTATGTCAATAATTAGCGAGCAGCTGTATTCTGTTCACAGTATAACCCACCGTCAGTGTATCCAGGTCCGGATACACTACATACAGAAATGTGGGCGATGTTTCCAGTTAAATATTCTTAGGCTGATTTAACTCTCGTCCTTTTAAAATGATTATTGACGATGAAGCAGGGAAGTTTTATTATTTATAACGTTATCGCCATTAACTTACGTTAGTACTCTTGTTTGCACACCAAGCTGTACTCGTTGATGGAATTTTCCAAACGCTTCACCTCAGAGACCCTCTCATTAACTTTTGTCTTTGCGACAACTCAAAGATGCTGTACTACATAACAGTCCGATGTCCACTCGTACTAAAGTATCATCGTTTTGTCTGAAGAGCTCAACTACGTCGATATGACATTAATCTTAGTATTTTTTCCAAATTTTGCTTAGATCTCGTAATTTCAGATTGATTATTTACCAAAATAATAACTGGAATTATCCGATAGAAATGTCGGTGCTCTGAGAGGGAATCTAGATGTCTTTGAGAATTAGTATGACTATAGACACGTGCCGTTAGTCGCCACGTCTGCACTCATCCTCAAGATTGTTTTCCTAAACTCAAAAGGAAAAATATATAAGACAATGGGAAGGGCCAGTTTAGGTATTAACTTGAGAGAATGGTGGAACAATCGAAACTATTTCTATAAAAGGACCAACACAAATTCAAAGGAAAGACATAAATCGCCGCTATGTTGCATAATTTAATATTGAGTTGAGTCTTGAGTTATTTACGATTGATGACTGGAACTGAGTTTAGAAATAATTAACGAAGACATGGTACCGACTGCGTTCATCCAGCTGTCAGATTTGTATTTGGAATAGTCATGGTTTTCTATTCCATTTTGGCATGAAAGACAAGATATCTCAATTCTAGTTAAAATATTACATTTCTGAAAAACATCACATTCTGCTGTACCATCAGGGAACTATGAGAACCGCTGCCATTTGTCTTCAGTGTGATGAACTGTCTGCTACATCACTAATTTAAAAACATCGTGGAAGAAAAATCCAAACATTCCTCGCATTTGTAGGCTATCAGCTGGTTGTATTCCTACTATCGTTGTTCCACTGGCCAAATATGATTGAATTAAATGTTATTTATTACAGTTTCCGAGGATACCCTCGAGTGACCGGCAGAAATCAGTTGAAAGGTAAATTGTTCTCTTGGAATTTTTTAAAATTTCCCCTGGGTCCGGCGATCAGCCACAGCTCGGTGCCTTCCGTCGTCGTTGGCTGCCAGTCTTTCCACTGTTCGTTTGTGTTGTGCAGAAGTCGGAATCGTTTACCTGTCTCTCGGGACGAATGAACAGATGGAGCTCCGCGGTTGTCCTTTCTCGAGCTAAAAGATGCTTTCAGAGAGACAGGAGAGATTAAGGATTGAAGTGATGGTGGCATCACTGAATATCCAGATGAACGAGCGGTGAAACATCCAGTTGCGATCTCCAGAATCCCGTATACAGGACCCTGTTTTCCGCAGGGATTTGCCATCATCTGTTCTTATTTTCCTTTCTTGTTTAACAGCGAAGTTATAAAAATACGGAAATATGAGGAGCAGTCGAGTAACAAAACACCTACCGATCGGACGAGAGAGTTTGATACGATCTTTCTGTTACCTGATTAGTCCGTTTGGATAAATCAACATCCGCCTGGGTTCGATCCCATCAGACAGAATCTGACTGCTGAAGCTGTTTGTCTGTCGTCGCGTTTTGTTGGCTGAACTGCGGAATCTATAATCACCGAATAAATAACTAGAAGAAATTCAGGTCGATATCGAGACAACAGAGAATAATGTTCCGAGCCTGGAAACCTCAGGTAGGAGCTTCCCTTCTTCCTTTCCAACGTATTAAAGACGGACGATCACGGAAAGATCACCCAGACCGACCGGATTAGACGGTGATCTCAAATGCTGGTATCCAGCCCCTTCACCGTGTATTTCGGCGGATCACCACCACAGGTAATCTCCATCCTCTCCAAGACTAAGAAAGAACCGATATCCATCTCACAAACGGCTCTCACAGGAACAACAGAAAACTATTTAGATAAAAACCTTTTTATTTCTCTCAAACACAATTAGATATTTTCCAATTTCAAACTGTAAAACCAAAACCAGTTTTACTTAATTTCCATAGAAAGTTGATATTTTAAAGTACAATTGGTTCACATATAATTTAATAATTTGCCTGTCATCATTCAATGTTACAATTGGTGCCAGTTTAGGTTTTCCTGACCCCAGCAACAAAAAAGAAGCCGGAAGAATTATCATCATCTGAGGGCTGACAAACGTTTTCCTTCCAGATTTTCAGGTCTATTCCGGATTCCCGTCAGGCTTTTCGCATGTCATCCAACAGAAGATAAGCCGTCTGGAAAACAGTTCCGCCAAATTGGTAGCGTGTTCCTTGATAGAAGTCCATAGCAACAACCCAGCCGCCAAGTTTCACAAGGGAAACAACTCTTCGCACAATTCTCCGGTAGTTGTCGATGTCGGAAGCCGCAGATTCAAGACAATATATCGTAACAATAGCATCGACCGGTTTGAGAACGGAAGGGGCCAAGGGATGGTCCTGTCTGACGTCACAGTACAGAACGGCTCTCACTTTCTGTCGTATCTCTTCTTCCATCTGGTTTCTAGTTCTTCTATAATATACATAGACGCATATACTGAATATTTTACGTAAATAGATAGATATTATTCATTTATTTTATACTATTAAAGGTGTGCTGCAAGCAGTCATGGTGCTGTGACCAGTAGTATAACGGTAAAATTAGTTAATTGTATAATTAAAACTGTTTATACATAATAATTCTGTTCCTTAATATATTTGACAGTGAACAATATTGACAGAGGTAATAGCATGTACTCGATTTCAATAACCATGAAATCCATAAAGAGTAACTGGTATAAAAACCTATGATTCTCCAGTTGAGCCACTTCGTCAAACAAGGTACAGAAATCGTGGTCCAGAGTTCCATTCCACCATTTTGCTAGAACCTCTCTGTTCCCCTCGACCAGGTCTCTGAAATAGATGTCTATGGAACACGGAGCGGCGCTGATGGCGCTATAGACGGTCGTTCCTGTGCCCACATCCAGCAGAGTTTTCCCCGTAAATATCGCCTTGGAAACAAAAGTTAATAGAGTGATTTTGGAGTAATACGACCATTTTTACATATCGAAATATTACAAAAATCTTTAAACACTGTCAAAGAATCACGTAGAAAAACAACAAGATTATTACATTCCAGTGTAGAATTGTTTTCTAAAGACTTACTTTGTTTCCATATTTTACGAATATTTCGCTTAAACACCTGGTGTAAAATTACTATTGGCGCAGTGTTCAACCACGTATCGTTGTGGCCATGAAAAATGGGCCGGAATCTTCTTCTCAGGTCGGTCATCAACGGAGTCAGCAGACGTCTCGGAGGAAAGGCTGCAGATGGAAACTGGAGGAACTTGGAAGATTCAGACTTCTAGAACATCTCACATGAATCGTAAACAAAGTATGTACCGTTCAATAAAATGTGTACCTTACCGCAGAATATAACGTTTACAGAGTGTTGTCGTTTTTTTCATTTAATTGTGATTCCTCTGTACGCCACCACCATTGTTGCCACCAGTTTCGTCGCCATGTTAATTGGTGTAGTCTTGAGGACACTACAGCGTCAGTCTTTGAAGAAACCATGTGACCTTCCGAGCATCACAGGGATGAGACGACAGAAACTAATGCTGACGTTGTGTGCACAGGTGTACGATAAGCCAGACTTTAATTCCGCTATCACAGACTATTCTTCATCAATCGTTCATTGTTTGTTGATATAAAATCGATTTCTCTACATTTTTAAAAAAAAAATTAACGAATTCTTGCGATCGAATCTTCTATGAAATTCTTATACCTGCCAGATATAAATAGAATTGTGAAGATGTCATAAGGAATTGATCTCCCAATCCTCATTACAAGCATCCACATTGTTGGTAGTGGTCTGATGGTCTGGCCCTTGTTTATGTGTATGTTTGTCATCCCTTTTTTCTACTTCCTTTCTTAATTATTTTATTTCTCATCAAAAGTGAATAATTTCCGCCGCGTTGAAAGAAATATTTTTTGGGCTGCAAACTTTAATATTTATTTTTAGTTGGAATTTAAATTTGAAAGTTATGAATAACAAATCGATTTCCTCTTTCTGGATGTAAAGTGTATACCATCGGGCGGAGTTCTGAATTTTTATTTTACTCGATTTATCGGAAATTAGTTACATCTTTCGCCAAACCATTGAGAATAGATCATAGAAATCCCCTTAAGGCAGCGAATCCCAGATGTATCCCGGAAATATATTTGAATAAAATAAGATACTGGAGAACTTCACATTATTTGCTAAATCAATTTTTTTTACGATTTCTATTAAACCATCGTAAACTCAGGTCTCAGTTGGTTAATATGTATGCTTAGATGAAGCAACTACTTTATTAATTTTATTAGAATTTACATTAACCGTAAATCTTTTACCGTCTCCTTCATTGTCTACATGTCTACATAGCATTTATCAGCAGATTCCAAGTTATAAGTCGGACGCTCTCATTTAATTCAGTACGGAAACGGATAATACATGTGTTATCCATATTATCAAGATGTTGTATTGCCTCTCTCACTTTTCATCTATTAATTTAATAAGATTTTAAAATCTTTGAAAAAGTGTTGTTGTGTTTCTAAACTTTTAGCTTCCTTCATGCATTTAGTAGATTTATCAAATATTTTGCACTAACTCTGTTTGTGTTTAGAATTTCAAATATCTGATACAATAGATTTCATAGGGAAAATTTCGTAATACCAAAATTGTTTTTTTCTTTTAGAAATATAATTGAACGGAAAGAAAAGTAATCAAATTAATAAATATCTGTAATACCTTTATGGCAACAAGTCCTGTGTGTACCAAGAGTTTTGTCTCAAACAAAATTCTAAAAATCTACATTTTATTTTATGCTTACATGATTTCCTTCCATTAAATTTGTTATGTTCATCAATTGAATCGTTAAATGGAAACGACAGATTTTGACATATTTGTAAATGCAGAAATAAGTCCATCAGAAGATATATTTTTCTTTGCCCTCTTACACACTACATTATTTAAATATATATTATATTTTCACCTATTTCATAAGATCAATAAAAAAAGATTTATAATAGAAATGTCGAACTTTTGAAAATTATGTTCATTTATGCACTCAATACTTGTTCGGGGCTCCTTTTGAACGAATTACTGCGGCGTGGCATGGAGTCAATCAGCCTGTGGCACTGTTAAGGTGTTATGGAAGTGAAGGTTGCTTTGATAGCGGCCTTCAGCTCGTCTGTATTGTTGGGTCTGGTGTCTCTCATCTTCCTATTGACAATACCCCATAGATTCTCTATGGGGTTCAGGTCAGTGGAGTTGACTGGCCAATCAAGCACAGTAATATCATGGTCAGAAAACAAGTTACTAGTAGTTTTGGCACTGTGGACAGGTGCCAAGTCCTGCTGGAAAAGGAAATCATCATCTCCATAAAGCTTGTCAGCAGACGGAAGCATGAAGTGCTCTAAAATCTCCTGGTAGACGGCTGCTTTGAATTTGGACTTGATAAAACACAGTGGACCAATAACAGCAGATGTCATGGCACCCCAAATCATCAATGACTGTGGAAACTTCACATTGGACTTCAAGCAACTTGGATTCTGTGCCTCTCCACTCTTCCTCCAGAGAGTGGGACCTTGATTTCAAAATGAAATGCAAAATTTACTTTCATCTGAAAAGAGGACTTTGTGACCACTGAGCAACGGTCCAGTTATTTTTCTCCTTAGCCCAGGTAAGACGCTTCTGACGATGTCTCTGGTTCAGGAGTGGCTTGACACTAGGAATGCGACACTTGTAGCCCATTTCCTGGACACGTCTGTGCGTGCTGGCTCTTTATGCACTGACTCCAGCCTCAGTCCACTCATTGCGAAGCTCTCCAAAGTTCTTCAATCGTCTTTGCTTGACAATCCTCTCAAGGCTGTGGTCATCCCTCTTGCTTGTGCACCTTTTCCTACCACACTTTTCCCTTCCAGTCAACTTTCGATGAATATGCTTTGATACAGCACTCTGCGAACAGCCATCCCTTTCAACAATGACCATCTGTGGCTTACACTCCTTGTGGAGGGTGTCAATGAGTGTCTTCTGGACAACTGTCATGTCAGCAGTCTTCCCTATGATTGTGGTTGTGTGTACTTAACCAGACTTAGAGATTCATGGTATTTATACTGCATAAATATTGATTTACTCAAACTCGAAATAAAATATTCTAATATTTTGAGATACGTTTTTGTATTTTTTGAACTGTAGGCCGTAATTATCAAAATTATAATTAAAAATGCTTAAATATTTTAGTTTACATGTAATGAGTCTAGAATATATACAGTTTTCACTTTCTGAAATAACTGACAAAAAATATTGAACTCTTCCACGATATTCTAATTTTTTGAGATGCACCTGTAAACCACTATTATGATTAAGATACAATCTTTTCCAGCAACTTTTCGTACACCAGTATGAGCCAATCCTTCAAATAAACCTGTAGCTTCGCAGCTAGAGATGGTTAAATATCTTCGTGAAATTCACCAACTTTTCAACAGTAACGATATTTATTTATTTTCATCAAAATTCTTTAAATCAGTAAAAATGTTTTGTTGGAATTATGTCATAACTCTATGAAGAATTTGAGTAGATATTCTGAATACTAATATCAGAAAATAGTTTAGAAAGTAAACTACCATTAAAGTCTACCTTTGCTTAACAAAACAGTTTTAATGCTTATTCCATAAACAAATTTAATGAAATTAATGAAATTTTTAGAACCCGAAGCTACCTTTGTGATTTTATTTTTATTATTTATCATGTCTTACTTCATGCCCTTTGTTAGTTTCTGCGGCTATTTTACTCTTTCTTTTAGAGTTTAGACCAACAATAACTCAATGTCTGTATTTTACTAAACTCTTCTGGATAAATAATAAATTCTTTCATAGCTTTTGCTTGACCAGGATGGAACCTCAGTTACTTTGCCCTTATTACAATTTTTGTTTTACTTTTGCACTTATATTATGAGCATAATTAGCATTATCAGCTTTTGGAAGTAGTGCGTCAGTTATATGTAACCACAAAGGCAGATTGTTTTGAATTGTAACAATTTCTATAAAAGGAATATTTTGATTTTTCTTTCCTTGACTCATAATTATGGTTCCCATATTTATTTATAATTCAGTTAACGATTAAATTTACTACTATATCAACATATTCAATTTAATATTAAATATCTACGATAAATTCTAATGACTTTGTAGCAACTTTATCAACATAATATAATTTCTGGATTTTATTACATTGAAGTTGGGTGATTTTTAAAATTTTTTCTCCATAGCAACATTTATTAAAACATTTTTTTCAAATAATTTTGTTTCAGATCCAAAATAAAATTATTTCTATTTTGAATAAAAGTCTTAATTTGTAGTCTTTATGAATCTTAGAATGACGAGAATTTTTATTCACTGGTTAAGGAATAATTTAGAAAGACAATAATTTTCTAACACTAGCAATACTTTCAGCACGAAATCAAATAGATTTAGTTGTTTTTGGATCATTGAAAACATATCTAGCCATTCCATTCGAAATATCTATCAATAGCTTGCTCATCATAAATTTCTTTTAACTTTCTTCCTCCACAATAATTTAATTTTAACTCGTAACAAATGAAATCTAATTTCTGAAATTCATACTATTTAAATTTTGAGTTGTAAACCAAATTTGAGAGCTTTAAATATCATTTCATTATCTGGTTTAAATTTATTTATACCAGGCGGAAAATTTGAAAATAATAAATATAACAATTAATAGGCATGTGAGTAACGTATAATTAAATCACAATCTTCAAAAATAACATTATCTTATAAAACAAATTAACTGGATTATTACTTTAATTATAACCAGGAAATAAAGTCATGGAGAAAAACACTAATAGAGTTCTGAAGCTATACTTAACATTAAATGAACTTTATAGTGGGAACTTATAACAATGATTGATCCGAGAGTAGCAGGTTATCGATGCACTGATTGCTATTTAAGATTTGTCATTGAATTTTGCTGCTAATTAGTGGGTTTGCACGTTCCTGAGCCTAAATTTACTGTTGTTCAATACTCCCATTATCAACATTATGATTTAAATACTATTTTTATTATTATCATTTGAAAATGAGTAATGCGTATCAAGATTAAAGAGCAATTCTGTACTGTTTTTATAGTATTTATTAGATAAAATTTGTATTTTTTGCAATACAGTAAAACTATTAGAGTTTTAAGTATTTCTACATATTCATCGATTTTTGATATTTTAATAAAATAACTATTCAACCATTACATTTTAAAAATGAATTATTTCTATCTATTAAATTTTATTTAAACAGTTGAATATGAATTGCAATTACTTCTATACAAATATTAGATGGTAAAATAAATAAACTTTCCAATTATCTGATCTGAATTTGATGGTAGAAACGAAGATTAGACCCAAAATATGGTTGTCAATAACCCAAGAGTAATATAACTGTTCCCTTTAAATCTGCTTACCAGAACGTAATTTATTTTGTGCAGCTTCTTGTTGGCGATAAAGAGCTGACCTGCGTATAGTAGTAGGAAATGAAGATATTTCTAGACTAGGAGCATATTGTGGAAATTGTATAGGTCCAATAGAGAGTGATAAAAGGAGATTGGCCCCGTTTTTTCCCACTATAACGTCTTGTAAAATTTTATTAAAACAATAAAATATGCTAGATGGTAAAAGTAAAATAAACTGTAGTCAAAAAAAAATTATATGAGGTGTTATTTTAAAAGGTTGTAGATATGGTAATCGAATTGTATTTATGTGAGTTTGGAATGATAGGAAAAATTTTGTGTATGATATAAATATTATATTTTTACTATTCTTAACCTCATTTTTTTTGTTTTTTTTTTTATTATATATTTTTTTTCGTTTCTTTTTATTTTTTTTATTTTTATATAGAACCTCCGCTTTTTCTAATTTGAATTTTATTTTTTTGTATTTCCTTTTTTTTATCTATTATAAATTTTTTTTTTTTTTTTTTTTTTTTTTTTTTTTTTATAGCTCGCTCGGCGTATTCGATAACTTGTATTTTGTAATTACAGTAAAAATATAAAGCGCAATAATACTACAATTCATCGAATTTTGCTATTTTAATAAAATAACTATTCAAACATACTTTTAAAAATGAAAAATTAACTATCTATTTTTAAATATTTAAAAGTTGAATATTGAATTGCAATTACTTCATACAAATATTAGATGGTACAATAAATAACTTTCCAATTATCTGATCTGAATTGATGGTATGAAACGAAGATAGACCCAAAATATGGTTGTCAATAACCCAGAGTAAATAACTGTTCCCTTTAAATCTGTTACCAGAAACGTAATTTATTTTGTGCAGCTTCTTTGTTGCGATAAAGAGCTGACCTGCGTATAGTAGTCGTAGTAATCTAATAATGATAATAATACAATAATAATACTAATAATAATACTAATAATACTAATAATTATAATAATATAATAAGAATAAGAATATCTATAACCATAATAATAACTTAATACTATATGTAATAATAATACTATAATAATAATAAATTACTTTTAATCCCCAAATAATTACCAAACTATTTAGAGGGAATATTTGGTTCTGGTTTCATACATTAGCTAATGGTTCCATAAACCGTGATTTGTAATGACAGATAATCTAAATGAGTATATTTTGGCTTCTGTATGCTGCGAAGCAAATGCATCCAAACCATCCTTAAAAGCTAAATAATATGGATGAGTCTACATATATTTTTAGGTAGTCATCTATTTGAGCCGAGCCTGGAAATATGATTAAAGATAGTTGATTCCAGGTATTACATCTCGCTGAGAAGTAGTAACTGGAAAGCTTCTTGTTTGTGTGTTTTATAGTCGGTTGAAAATAATCTAGTTGATTTCAGTATAAAAATCGCTTGCCCATTATTTTATCATATTAATTCAAATTCTAAAATCTGTATCACTTTTCATAAAACATTTTTAGGTGGCAAAATGAAATTTCATATAACTTTGAACGAAACCTTTCATTATGCGTACCTGGTTTGTCTGTAACTTCAAACTCATTGTTTGCTTTCCAACATATTATGGTAAAATATTTAAATTAAAGACTTCATATCATACTAACAAAATAATTCCAATTTATGTTGGAATTTATTTTTTGATCGTGAACCAAGGATAATAGTGGTTGAATTAATAGTAATAAAATAGTCTGTTCAGAAAGATTGTGGACAGTTCTGGAAAATACAAAACTCATAAAATTATTATGTCTACCACAGGTAAAAATACTTAACTTTTTAAAGTTTTGTGGCCTATAATTCATTTTAAGTAAATAAATAATGTATTATTTAAAAATAATTACATTTTCGAATCAATTTACGTCAGAGAAAAACCACTGATATAATAAATACTTTTTCCTTTTTAACCAACTCACGTATATTTTCTAGGTAATAAAAATACTGACCTATTTATTCTTTTTTCCTAATATTTTATGAATTTATTCAAACTATTTTGGACAATTTTTAATCGCTTGTTTTATCTTTCTTATAATGTGTTTTCCTTAGCTTTCAGTGCTTGAATTTGGACAGTCGCTTCCTTCTGTTAATTAACCTGAGAATATACACACGACGGTACTGAACACATATTTTAACTCTTGAAACACTGGTCAACAAATTTTTATTTTTTTTTCTTTGGCAGACCATCTAGGAGTGTTTTCTGGGGTTTTGAAGGTCGCTGATTACGAATATAACATTGGTTTTGTCTGATTGGCTCTAGTTTAGAAGATATTGATAGCCTCAAATAAGCCTAAACTGCTAAAATTCTCCCTGAAATACTTCAATATAGAAGCAGTAAATAATAATTTTCTGATATTATTGAATCATTATAACATACTATAGGACAAGGGAAGGCAGCTTGCTTCGTTTCTTTTCTAAAGAAGATGACCTGATCTTTTGTAATGACGTTTCTGCACTTCTTAACTGCATGGGGATCTCGTCATATGACCCAGCAGATTGGCGTCTCTTTATAGATAGCTCGAAAGCAAGTCTAAAAGTTGTACTTTTGCATAATGGCAATAAGTTTGCTCCTGTACCACTTGGCCATTCTACCAAGATGAAAGAAGAGTATGATGGTATCCAATTTGTTCTTGAAAAGCTAAATTACAACACTCATAAATGGCTGATTTGTGTGGACTTGAAAATGGTGAATTTTCTGCTTGGTCAGCAAAGTGGGTACACAAAGTATCCCTGCTTTCTTTGTTTGTGGGATAGCAGAGCAAGAATCCAGCACTGGAGAAGGGAGAACTGGCCAGAACGAGAAAGTCTCGAAGTCGGCACAGCCAACGTCATCAATGAGCCTTTGGTACCCAGGGATAGAATCATCTTCCCTCCATTGCACATAAAACTAGGGCTCATGAAGCAGTTTGTTAAGGCGTTGAACAAAGATGGGGATTGCTTCAAGTACATATGCAGGCAATTTCCAGGTCTTTCCATCGAAAAAGCTAAAGGTGGCATCTTCGATGGACCTCAGATTCGAACGCTCATGAGGGATTCTGACTTCACTAATCATATGAACATGGTTGAGTTAAATGCTTGGGTGTCCTTCACAGATGTAGTGACAAACTTTTTGGGAAATCACAAAGCTGACAATTACAAGCAATTGGTCCGTAAGATGCTTACTGCATACGAAAAACTAGGGGCAAATGTGAGCATCAAAGTTCATTTCTTGTTTAGCCACCTCGACAGATTTCCTGGTAATCTTGGTGATTACAGTGAGGAGCAGGAGGAGAGAGATTCCATCAGACATCAAAACAATGGAAGAGAGGTATCAAGGCAAATGGGATGAGCACATGATGGCAGACTACTGCTGGAACCTTTTGAGAGACTGCCCGAAAGTTGCTCACAAGCGAAAATCGTATAAACGTCAATTTCACTTTTGTGAATAAAATATTGTTTTGTGTGTTCATTGTAACTAAGAATCTAGTGTATAATAATGCTTTTGCATTAATTTATGATATATAACTGATTATGACTAATGTTTTTTTCCCTTGGAGAATTAAAATTCAGCAAATTTTTAGCAAATTTTTTGTATATTCTCGAAATATATGAAAATGTGTTCATTTATTAATAGATGAAATGAGGTTAATCTAACTTAACTTGTTAGATTGAGATTTTACACTGTCTTGTGGTTTTGGATTATCATAAAACCATACTGCAGTATCTGACATTTTTGCACTATTTAGCCGTTTTTTTCGTACGTTTAGTTATGGTCGCGAATGGGTGATTTCAGACGAACGACCCCCCTGTGATATCTCCAAAACTAGAGCCCAACTTGAAAAAACAAATGTCAGATTCGGATTCAGCGCCCTTGAAAACCCCAGAAACCCAGGTCTCCACTTTTCTGCCAAAAATATTGTGTTGACCAGTGTAATCAGTTATTAAAATGTATTGTTGGAAAATGTAAAACTTAAAGTAATACAAAATTTAACGTATTATTAAAAAGTAACAGCTTCAGATTCAATGTTAAGAGAAGTTGATCACACATGTAGTAGAAAAATTAATGTAATGACTCACTCAAGAGAATAATTAAAAAGTCATCTTTAGGAGAACTTTGTCTTGTCTTCCATGGACTAAACAACTTTGGGGAAATCATTTCCGGGATTGAAACTGTGTTGTTTTGGAACACACATTAGATTCAAGATTAAATCTATCTAATTAAACCTTTATACCTGGTACAAGGTACAATCCCATCAGTAAAGTTGATCGAGTTTGCTACATAAAAGATTTAAGATATTTAGCTTTGCTGGGTTTAGAAAAAAACAGGAGGGACAGATTTTAATTTATCATTTAAATAATATATAAAGCATTCTATTTCAAGGGAAAAGTTGATTGAAAGTTTAGCCAGAATGTAATGACTGGAAAATATCTGAGGGTTTATATGAAAGGTGTTATTGGTACTAGTTGAAATTTAACAGTAAATGAAAACCATGACGGACAGCGCCATCTGTCAGCTGAAAAGTTAAATAAAAACCCGTTAGGAAACCTATTATACCAGTACATGGCTTTGTTTTCCAAAATACATGGAAAATATTGCAAAGGTCCACTTACAGAATTTGAAAGGCGCATACAGACGGCTATTCAATAATTAGGAATAGGAAATGGGAGGGTGGAGCACGAGGTCTATAAGATAAACAACCAGCAGGTGTTTTACAGACAGTCTACTGGCGGGTACTACTACCTTGGATGCGGTTCCTTACCCTCCTCTTTTAGAGTAGCATTGTTTGAAGATTACCCTGTACCATAGGGCCTAAACAATTACCCTTTGTACCAAGGTCCTCCGCAATTTAACCTGTACCATAGGGCCTCAACAATTACCCTGTACCATAGGGCCTCAACAATTACCCTGTACCAAAAACCCTCAGCAATTACCCTGTACCATAGGGTCTCAACAATTAGCCTGTACATTGGGGCCTCAACAATTACCCTGTACCATTGGGGCTCAACAATTACCCTGTACCAAAGGCCACAACAATTAGCCTGTACCATGTGGCCTCAACAATTACCCTGTACCATAGGTCACAACAATTGCTCTGTACCATATGAGCGCAACAATTACACTGTACCATACGGTCACAACAATTGTTCTGTACCATAGAGGCTCAACAATTACCCTGTACCAAAGGCCACAACAATTACCCTATACCGAAGGACCACAATAATTACCTTGAACCAGAGGGCAACACTGGGCAAAGAAAATAATGGAGAAAATACAGTTCTCTGGCCTCAGAAGTTTAACTGAAGCAAAAAAAAAATGAATATACTTTTAGTGAAAACTATCAACCGGTCACGATTTCGAGGCTGGTGGGTGAACACAACATCGATATCAAATTACCGAGGGTTGGAGGCGGTTCACGTTTTCACTATAAACGATGGCGCAAAAATTCTTACCGACGGACGGATTTACCAAAAGCTAAACTTTGAAAGCAAAGCTACTGATCTCACTATTGAGAGAAAGAAGAGACACAACTCGATACACGTAAACTTTCTGAGACGAAGACTTACCAGTTCCTTATCAAGTGGTTTTTGACAGGAATTTTGCGCTGTCTGGCCGATGCAGCTGGTTGCACGAACTTTGACTGTGCGAATAATAGATTCCTCAGAGGAATCAAAAGGGGCAGGATAAATCAAAGTGGGATTTGCGTCAGCCAATCGATCGTCAGACGAGCAGCAGCTGACCGGCGATCCAGCGATAAAATCCGGGCTCAACCCTCGTCCTGCTATTTCGTATTTCACTTCCCCTGGCTCTGTCAGAGCCCTTCTTCAGACCGGCCATCTGACCGACATTTTATTCTTTGTCGTGTCCTCTGTCGTTAGGATCGTTTGCCGTTTCTCACGACCCCACTTTCCATTCTTTGCTCCCTCGAGGAAGAAAAATTAGTTTTAACCCTATGCCAATAACTTACCGAACAGTCGTATCCAGTTCCAGCGTTAAACCACCGTCAGTGACCCAGGAACGGATGCTCTACCTATTAAAATGGGAGTGACGTTTCGGGTTAAAAATTCCTCGGTTGATCGATGGACTTTATTAAAAACGTTTTGTTTATAACGAAAGATGTCGGACTAATTTTATACCTATTAACCTCCGTTCGTTTACATTATAGCTAGTCACGTCTTCATCAGGACCCCTTGTACAGTACAGATTAATGGGATTTTCCAAATGGTACCCTAAATAGCTCCTTAATTTGGTAGCGTCAACTACGTGGTTTGTTTACTACAATAGCATTATTCTTTCGAAATCTTATGGACAGTTTACAAATCGAAGTTGTCATATATCGATGAGAAATATAAATGAACACTGTAATGTCCTATTCCGTATTAATTTGGCTCCCCCATATGTGAGGGTCTTTCATCACAAGTCTAAATATTAGGGAAGTGCTATCTAAAATTACTGTAAAATGTTCAGCCAAAGATACCAATGACACAATTCTTTACTCTGGGTTTACAATCTATTGGCTTTACTGTCTCATTAAGATATCTTGGCCATAAATATTGATCAGGTCTATCATTTTTAGTGAATATTTAGAGGTCATCATTCATGATTATGGAATATGCAAATGAGCTGCAAAAGCAGATTAAATTATCTTCTTTCCTGATAACCAGAGATTTCACTTCTCAATGGATTAATGATTGTCACAGTAACGCTGTCTGTCAGTGTGCCTGTGAAGGGTTAATTTATTAAATTATAATCAAATTGCTTTTACACGCAAAAATGACACATTCTTAAAATAGGTTTTATAAATATTTCGAACTGTAAAGAATCATTTTTGAATAATTATCAAAAACGTATAAATTAAATCTTTTAAAAATAATGTTAATTGCTTCTCATAATTTCTAATTTTCCACTCTTCTAATATCAGTTTCCTAAGTTGTAACAGAAATATATTGTAAATTAGCTATTGAAGGACAGACAAAAATCAGGCAAATAGATTAAGCAGTTGTACGATCAAAAGACCCAGTTGATGTCGTTCCTGCTCCAGTTAACGAGGTGCACAAGCTCTGAGAAAAGACCCAAAACCCGTTAAGCGGTAATTTCGTACACGATATGCTCTGGGCAGCGACCAGAACAGGTTATCAGGTGCGCTGTGTGATATGGGAGACAACTGTGTACGCACTTTTCTTCTCTGTGGAGGAAATAACGGAAGACGTGTTTGTAGCGGTTTTAATTTAGCGATAAAATATGTACTCACAAAGCCCCCGATACGCTGAAGGGAAATTATTCAAAAAACAACTTCAAGAACGTGAAGCGGCGGTTTATTATCGGCTACGATCCAGTAATGCGGCCATTTAGCCGTACGGTGGATTATAGGACTCCGTATTCTCGCCACAAACAAATGCGAGCAAACAAACTCTGCGTCTTAGACTTAAAATATTCAGCAGGCTTCGGATATTCATCGATATGCATTCAACTCCGTAATTGATAACTAAATAGAAAAGTGCTTATTTTGCGGGCACTGAGAACTGAAGAGTCAAAAAGCCATCACATACTTCAGGCGCCGAGTCTGAGGAGACAGCAGATAATTACAGGGGAAGTAACTCTGGTAAAGCAATTTGTTTATTCGAGTTTCTCTCAATATAAGGCGGTGCCGGAGACGGAGGAAAGGCCCAAACTTACCGACGACGTTAATTTTGAAAAGAAAGCAAACAATTTATTGGTTAAGATTTAAAATAACTTTTAAATTAAAAATTTGGCAAGAGTGTGACGAGGATGCTGAGAGACTGGGCGATCAAAGGCGTAGCTGTATCCGTTTTTTAACTGGAAGAATTGATAGAGGCCAGCCCCATTTCTACCCCTAACCCTCCCGTATCGCCATTCCTTGAGTAAGGTTAGTGGATATTTCGCTTCAGGAGATAGAAAAAACCTTATAATTATTGCAGATCATAATTTGACTGCAATTTCGATTGTTACACTCTGAATTTATTCGTCGAGAGGATCAACGGATTCCAGTAGCATTAGATTAGCATTGTCCATCTTTGCTCATGAAAACTGTGATCGACAGAACCTTTCGAAGAGATCGCGATATCTATGATACACGATGACTGTCGTTTAATCTTTAAAAGTACAAGAAACAGAAAATTCTTGAGCGGCCTGGAAACGAGTTTACAGAAAAGAGGGCGTTTGCACGAATTCCGTCTCACGAACCGTAATATTCACGATCGAATCCTCCTAGGTTTGGATCTCGTTGATCTCTTCCCGCGGCTTATTCCAGATTTAATAATATGACATCTAAAATAACCTGCTGAAAATTATCGGTGAGTCTACAAACACTGTAATCTGTAATTGTAGGCGATATGGCCAACTTCTGTCGGCTTCCTGCCACCTGAATCTTGATTAAATGATCTGTGGGATTTGGTGCGCGTGAATATGCAAGAATCTCTTCACCTGTCGAATTTATTCATAGGATTATAAATCAGGATTGTAAAACCATTCTATAAAGTAATTTATGCAAAAACAACGTAATCTACAAGACAAATAAACTGATGGCTTTACAGGTGTTTCCTCGTGATTTATGAACCCGTCTTTATTTGGAAACTTATTGGAAATTAGTGTCTGTGATATCTTATGTTTTGTGAGCTCCACGATGCTGCCGTTTTGCCCCCTACGTCATTAAAATGTTGACGTTCAGATGATCTCTCGTCCATTAGAGGATAATTAGATATTTATTGTTTAAAAAATGTCACACAGCTGCTTCGAGATACCGATACTTGTAAACTTTATCTGCGATTACCATTTCTTGTTTGCCATTCACTAGTTTGTGGTAAGAATTCATATATTACAGCGAAGGCATAAAATACGGAAATATGGAGATCGAATACATTTTAAAAATCTACTAACGTGTTTCGGGCATTTTATTTGATCTTTTAATTAACTACTAACTAATTTATACGTATATTCAGATTCTATAATCACTTGGCAGAAAACTAACCGAAGCTTCTGTAACTGCAGAGGTAGGAAAGCTCTCATTGTGCTATGAAAGGTAGAAAAACGATCAGATTATTTAATTGTAGATCTTACACCGTCGATCCTTAATGAGTCTGATGGTTAACATATCACACAGTGGATCACAGTGTTAAAGGTGATAGCAGATACTAACCGCTTCATTAACGGTACGGTCCATTAATAGTAAAAGAAATAAAATCTGACGATTTCCAGTACAGATGCATTGTCGAACGTGGAAGGGAGAAATCGTGGTTCTAAGTTCCATTTCACCATTTTCTGGAACCTCTGTTATCCTCGACCAAGTCGCTGAAGTAGACGTCTGCGTTCCACGGCGTGACGCTGATTAAAAACAAATGAGAATTATTGGATAATAGATTGAAATAATTGATCAATGATAAACAAATCTCTGCAGAATTCTACAGAAAGATCTCTCATTTGGAGGAACAAATAATTGAATCTTACACTTAACGTCCTACAGAGCTTTCATATCCTTCTAGTTTTAAAACTTTATTTTATTTCCGGAAAATAATCCAGAGAAAACAAGGAATATAGTTCTATATATCAGTTAGGAATTGTATTTTTTGTATACGTATTTCGTTTCCATACTTCATGAATATATATTTGTATGTGCATAATAGAAAATTACTTCCGGTGCGATGTTCCGTTTCAAGAACCAGTCGCCATTCGAACGAGGAGATATCCCTGCGTTCAGATCTTCCAGCGAGAAGCAGCATCGACTAAGCAGAAATTCTTTACTGAATCAGTCTTTGTTATGTTTGGATAAAAACTCTACACGAGCCCCGCACAGCGTTACCCACACGACTGACTTCAACGTCAGAGTTCATTTAACATTTAGTGAAACGATATAATTAATTTAAGGCACTTTCTCCTATGATTATGATAAACTGTATGCAGGCACTGAGAATGATGACATTATCATCCCTTTTGATGGGCTTTTTGTCTGTATACTTTATTTGAGATTGTTGCTGTGACGGGAACACGGACGGGGCATCCATCTCCTTATTGTATAGCCCGCTAGGGGAGTACTATACAACGGTTAGTGTCGTGATACAGGGCACATAATCACTTTACTTTACAGAATAGTCGAAACATTATGATGAAGCTCGATTCATCTATCAGGACGTCAGGGGTAGACAAAGTAAAGGAATTGCTGAAATAATGTACACTTATTTAGGTTTTGACGCAATAATGGTTATTTAACATATCAGAACTCATGGCTCCCACTATCGACAGTCTCTCTGCTACAAAACGTCTTGGTTAGGACGACATTTTAAATGTTATCGTTTCCCTTTCTCTGGATACACTTGAAAAACTGCTACTGACTATACGAATGTCAACAGAAACTTGTATGCAAATTTATCCAAAGCACCTGTTTATTAATCTTGTTCTTTCCTTAAATTAGCGTCTGTGATTCAGTTAAAATCTACCCGAGATTTGCAACAAAGCTGTCAAAATGGGAACAAGTCCAGGGAGAGGCTGCCTGCGACCAGGACGTTTCTCTTAGTCCTGTAACAGATACACCATCGTGATGGCTACAGTACTGCTGCGACTGATCGAGCTGTCAAGCCCCCAACAGTGTCATCGTAAATCGAAGATTCCGAAGGTCCCAGCATTCGATCTAAACCGTCAAAATTGTCTTGATGACCTTTCGCAGCCAACAGAGGTGAGAGAGAGCGCAGTGAAACATCATTTCTGAAAACGTAGCCGCACAGGATGTGCGTTTGATAAGAAATTCTTTTGTCTGAAAGTCTAAAAGAAATGAAATCGCGAAAAGTCAGGACAGAGGGAATTCTCACATGAACGTATAGAAAATCTCAATGAGACGGCGATATAAAATCTATCTCACTGGTTAATTGCTAAACAGAAATGTGATTGTGCTATCAAACAGAGCTCGAGGAAATGATAATAAAACAAAGTTCTCTCCCGGATTCCTGGTTATTTGATTGTATCCTCAATAAATGAGCTTATATTTAACATTAATTTAACTTTGCACTACCGATGGATATCCGATCCCGTTTATTAGTTCTACTGTTTGGCAGATGACAAATGTTGGATAAATAGAAAGGTGGTTACCATTTTGGAGAAAATGTCACATGAAGCCATTTCTGGAACAGCTTTCCTCTCTTCAGTCATCTCAGTGTAGAAGGTTCGAAGAATTCTGTAGATGTCGACCGATTAAATAAGAAAGTCTTTGACATTTCTCCCGCTAACGAACGACAAGAAGAGGTGAACTGAAAAAATAGACATAATTACAATGGATGAGTAATGTACTGTATCACTACACACGTGATATGAGGGCATCAATCACTCGCCCTTTTGTAAAATCACGAGGTCTTCCGAGCAGAAAAAAATATGGCACGTAAACCATTCCATGATTACCCAGGTCTTGTGACTGACTACTCCGCATGTCTTTCAGCTTTTCCATCCGGATGCAGATGGCTTGGTTCAGACTTACAACGATACCATCTGTCGAGTCTGTATTTGGTCAGGTCAGTCTCGTGATTCCAGTATCATCGACCATCGGTGATATTTCTTGGAGTAGCCAAACAAATTTCGTACCCAGCTAACTTCATCACTCTACGTTTATTATTTTATAATTTCTATTTTAAACTAGCAAATATTTTCTATAATTTTAAAAAAACCAACTGTATCACTAACTATTTTGAACGTAAAATTTACATATAAATTGTATCATTTCTAAATTAAGAATTTTCATAAGCACTCACTCTGTCATTTGCATGATCTTTGCTTCAACGTGTCACGTGAGAATTATTTATTCCCACCAGCGACTAATAAATTAACTAAAGATTATTTTTTACTGTAATAAATGTTTCTGGTTTACATTCTGAATAAAGTCAGCTCCTCTATTCTAGCAGAAAGTTGGTTTGAACCAAGTGGTATGGACTACTACAAATACGATACGTTACAAAACTCTAGAAAGACAAACTTTTTATTCTTAAACGGTCAAAATACCTTTATTTTGTGCCTAATAAGTATAATTTATATCACTAGATGTTCATCTTACATTTGTGATATATTTATAGTTCAGTTCTATATTAACTGTCATACCAATAGAACCATCAGTTTGTAATATTTTGTACCTGCAACTGGTTGGTTAAGAAATTCATCATCATTATAAACTTCAGTTGCAGCTTCTGATTCAGTTACCTCGTCTTGCAGATAAATATTTAGTTCTTTCCTGTTTAGATTCGTATTTTCGGATGTTAATTTTCAGCAACATTTGTAAATATGTCATAAATATATGTCTGAGTTGTTATATATAAATTATTAATTTTATCAGAATTTATATTAACCGTAAAACGAATGCTATTTAGCTCATTATCTACATACGGTCTATTAATAGTATCCACGTTAGAAGTTGAAATAAATATATTATCTGCTTAATCTAGATGTTATATTCTATCTGTCACTTTTAATTTATTAACTTAATAAAACTGGAATGTTTTTCAAATATTTGTTGTTTGTAAATTTGTAGTTTTTATTATGCGTTTAGCAAATTTATTAAACATTTTTAAACAAAATGACCACAAATGATACTGATTCTTTTTTATAATTTTATATTAGCGATACAAAATAGTGTTAAAAGGAAAATTTCCTGGCAGACCAAGAAAATCTATGTAATAAACAATTTTATTACCTGTATTCCTTACTAGACCAGTGGGTATGATGAGGTGAAACTGAAAAAAAGATATGAAGATCAAGATCACGTTTTGTTGCTCAAATGTATATTTGGTAAAGTCATTTAAAATATTTCAAAGATTTCCTCATAATTATCTGAATCAATGTACATTTATCTCTATTGCTGCCCCGTACAGCACCACCAATTCTGCCGACTACTCTGCAATGCTGCTTCTGTATCCAGAAGATTATGGTTTATAAAACAGAAAAGGGATGCGATTTCATTCTATGGCCAGGTTAATTTGGTGAAGTCAGTATTGTCTAGCACCGACGAGATGTCGGGAAGCAACAGCTCAAACACTTTATTGTCTGAATTAACTAAGTACTGAGTCATTTTGTATAATTTTGTGGAATGGATGAACGGATGAGTCTTACGTCCGTCAATTTAATAACTAAATTATAGCACCAATTATTGGAATATCTCTTGATTTTGTATTCGGTCCAACAAATCCAGGCTATTTCTTTCCACTCTTGCAGACAACATTTTGTAAAACTTATTTTTTTGTTGTATTGTGAACTAAACATCACGTACAACATTCACCGCTTCTATACATATGAGCCACTACCATGATTAAGTTACAGACATTTATCAGCAGGTTCTGTACAAAGACGTGAGCCAGTCCTCCAAGAAAATAAGTGATATGGCGCGTCTACAGATGGAAAATAAGTTTTCTAGCATTTAGTATACTTGATACAATATCTTCAAGATTTGAAATAACATTTAATAGCGAGCCTTTGTATGTATTTATTAAAACTTTGGTTAAATTTATAGACCCTTCTTGCTCAGAGTGATGTCATGACATTATCTACAATGTTTGGTAAATGTTCTTTGATTAAAATTACTGCCATAAAATAGATTAGGAAGTACACTCCCTAAAATCCTAAAATAAGTTATAAGTACAGGCAGAAAGTTTCTTGATATGTATCACTTGTGACATGCTGCCTTTTAAAAAAATACCTTTATTTTTCTACTCTATATTTTATCTCAACATTATACGAATATAAGGAAAATCGTGACGTAATTGATCTTTTTTTTGTGTGTGTCATGCGAAAGTGGGGTGTGTGTGTTAGGTTGCATATGTGTGCATGGGATCTTTGTTCAATCTCCAAATAACTTTCCCGAATGCTCATCATCTTTTACTTTTGATGTTCGCCTATAGATATTCTATCAAAAATGTTCTGCTCAACTCATTCAGCACATTTTTATTTTACAAAATATAAGAAAATATCGTTCAATTTATCACCCCCTGATTGTACCCGTATCTTTCTATTAGTTAAAACAACTACAAAAACCTATCTTTTTGCAGGACAGTTTTCATTAAAAGCATCTATGAGCACCACATCAACCAATCTAGTTTTTGTCCTTTCAGTGAATAAAGTTCTTTAAACTAAACAGATGACACTCGAGTACTGGATAGTAAAACCCACAGTCAAAATTAGTGCTTAAGAGGCTTCAACCGAATAAGAGGTTTTATTAGCATAACTAATATTTTAGGTTCAAACATTTAAACTTTTACTTTGTGTACCTCAGACAACCGGTGTGAAGTATAAATAAGACAGATTTAAGTCAATTTTTCGCCGCTACGCTGTTTGCTTTAAAGATGGCGGAACGATCTCCTCTTGGTATCTAAACAATTTGATTCTTTATTTCATGAAGCAATTTTCATGTCCTCACTAAAATAAAATTTGTGAATCAGAAGAATTCAAACAGTAAAGATACTTCTGCGAATTTAATGGTCTATTTAATATGTAATCTCATCTTTTTTATATCCTCTACTAATATCTGCAGCTACTTTATTCGTGTCTTTACTCCGACACTAATTCCATCCCAGTGACTTATTTTATTCTGGTGGATAACTAATCCATGTTTCCATGGTGGATGCTTGATACGAACTGCAAATAATCAGCATAACGTTTGATAGATATGATTCATTTATCAATCACAGTATATAAGAATGGAATTACAGTAAGGCCTCGATTTAACGGACTAATAGAGGGGGAGGTGTCTTTTAATCCCGGAAGTCCGTTAAATCGATACGTTTACATACGATCTTATATATTGGCCATATCTGACAACAACTTTTGTCTGGTTAAATCGGGGTTTTACTATAATGCATAAAATATTCACCGGATTATCAATAGGCAAGAACACAAGATAAAGTCATGAAGTTAAATACGGATAGAGTTCTGAAACTATTATGAGCAGGGAAACCAATTCTATAGTTAGAACGAATAACAATAATTGATTTCGAAGTAGCAGTATTAGCTTTAATGGTGATAACACTATAATTAAAATATTATCATTTTTATTTTAAAGAAATGAAAGAGAATAATACGTGTCAAGCTGAAAGAGCAGTTAGGTCCTTTTTTAAATAATAATTCGTGTTGGATAAAAATCTACTATCGTCTTTGTAGTTTGTGATGATGATGAGAGAAAACGATAAGAGTTTTTAGATGTCATTAAATCCTCACTTTATTGTTCTTCTCTACTATAATGACTAAGCCATTTATAATGTTTAAGGAATTAATATTATCTCCAAAATTCTATAATAAAATTGATCATTATTTGAAATTCTTCTGTATAAACGTTTTCATCAGCAGCTTTGGCAGATTCTAAAGGTAAAGGTAAATTGAATCTTTCGAGTATCTAATTTGGATATGAGGGTAGAAACAACATCTTGCATAAACTACGGTTGCTTTATACTTTAAAATCTAAATTGTGATGATCGACATAAATCTTTTACTGGACCTTAATAGTTCTTTTATGCCTTAGGTCAAGGTCGATATCTTTGCTCCATTTAGAATTGTTACTGAACATAATGTATTTTGTGCAGTATCACCGTCTTGTTAAATAGTCGAACTGTATATTAAAATAAAGTTTTTGTTATATGGAAGATTAAAAGTGAAACAAAACAAAGGTACTTTTATTGAAGAGAATATTAAAAGTTATGTTATAGTTAAACTTCCACATAACAGAAGTTCTTATTTTAGATAATCTAATGAATTTTTCATTCTATCTGCTGTAAAGTAAATTCAGCTAAATAATCTGCAGAATCTACATGTATTTCTGTTATTAACTATTAAAGGTGCCTGCAGAGTTTAAAAGGCAAGTAGGAGAATCAATATGTACTGTGGTGTTTCATTAAAGAATAAAACAGAAACACCAGTAACAGGAGACGTAAAGTAAAAATCATAAGATCATTTTGTTTGCAAATTTTACAACAAACAAAAGCAAGTTCCATTAGAAGTTTTACTTGTTTCGCCAAAGTTGTTACTAGGCCAAAGAAAGCTGAACTGTCCACGAGGCAGAGTTGATATCTAATCATCTATCAGAGCGAAGGTCATCAAAAAGAGATGATGTAAGTTTAGGGAAATTAATTGTATAAATATTATGTTTTTCCTCTCTAAATAACTTAATATCTTTTTCTGCTTTTAATTTTTTTCATTATAGATTTGTCTTTTCTCTTCATCATCTAATGGATGTCCATTAGGGTGTTGATTGTTTGTGGCTTTTTCAGAAGTTCATGAAGGCCAGTGTATGAAAGGATGAGTCTTTAGGTAAAAGTCATGGAAATAACTTTCATTTTATTATTTTTACGAAAAAACTCCCCCACCACTGCAACTTTTTATTTGCATCTGTTACATTTTAGATATCACTTATTCATTTGTGCAATTATCTCGACAAGTTACATACTTTATGATGTCTTATAAACCCAACAAAAAGAAATTGACACAAAGTGGAGTGATATGGAGCAAGAATTTAATCCATTACCAAAAGAGCTGCTCTTCCGAAAGGCTTTAAAAATTATAGTAAAGCCTTGCATGAATATGTGCGAATGCCAACACAAGCCATGATTATTGGCAGATACAAATATCTTGCTGAGCAAAGAAGGAGAGAAGGAAGCGAGTTGATATTATTTCAGAAGAACTGGTGACTCTTTGGTCAAAATTGAACTTTCCATGTATCACAAAGAAATCAGTAAGGAGGAAAATTGAGAATCTGCTTGTAAAGCATGACAAGCACTTTAAAAAAACCAAAAGCCAATGATAAAGAATTTTTTGCTGGAGTTTTTGACCTCACCAAAGCAGATGGTATATGGCTGAGTGCTGAGGACAAGAAATTACATCAACTACAAGTAAAGTCTAAGGGGGCTATTGGTTATGTCACTGAGAAGACTGGGTCCATCCATCCAAGCAAGATGGCTTTGCTAAAATCTCAGGCAAATGAAGTGGGAGCCTTAACATTAGCAGCAACATCATCAGTATTGAGTTCTTCCTCCAGTGGCCAGGAAAGTGATGCTACTGACACCACTGGAGGATCAACCACCAAGAGAAGAAGAATGGGAATTGTCACCACAAAAGAATAAGCGAAGATATGAATCTGCCAGAACTGCTGCAAGCTTATCACGAAAACAAAATATTTCTCTGAGAAAATCTGCTAATTTGTGTCGACAGCTGTCAGATGAGGGCTACAAGATGCCAACTCCATCATATGCTGCTGTTTATAGAGAGAGAAAAAGACAAAAATGTTGCAGACCCAGAAAAAGTACAAAGAGACCCTGAAGAATGAAGATTGGGTGTTGCACTTTGATGGAAAGAAGATAGGCGAAAAAAGAACTCCAAGTTGTTTTGCTCAAGAATGCTGAAAAAGAAATCCGGTGAAGGTAATGCAATTGCATGATGGCAAAGCAATAAGCATCTACAATGGTCTTGTTGAAGTTCTTGATGAGTTTCAACTTTGGCCAAGAATTCTGATGATAATAACGGACACTACGGCTGTGAACACTGGAAGACTTGGTGGTGTGGTAAAAGCGGTTAGGACAGGAATTCACAAGAAGAGGGCTTCCTTTACCACAATATGTTGGTTGTCAGCACCACATACTGGACACAATTCTCAAGCACCTCATGAATGACAAGCTTCCTGGGAGAACTACTTCATCTGAAATATCTTATGAATTTGCTGATCATCTAATTCGGAACTACAATGAGTTCCGCCAAAATTTTTCAGAGTGAAGAACTGTTGAAAGTGAAGGACCTCAAGTGGAGCGATGATATGCAATATCTCTATGAACTGTGCTGTTACTACAAGTACTATTGTAAGAACAGAGCTTTTCCCTTCATAAAATTTAAAAAAATACCTGCGATGAGCAATGCTAGATGGAATTCACGGGGCATTCTTGCTCTTTTGTCTTCATTCTTTGCCTGAGTATAGAGAGCAGCTCAAAGCAATCTGTGATTTCTGTCTGGCGTGTGGATGGATATATGGTTTTCAGCTCATCAATTCTGTGAGGAAGATGCTGCCAAGGTTACGGATGCAGTAAAAGCATTAAACTGCTAAAGCTTTAAACAGTTTGAATAATTTCTGGAGCCGTCAGGCCTCAGTGATTCCAGGTGTTCAACGATCAAATATCTGTGCTGAACGAGCTATAAGTTACTTAAAAGAGATCACGTCTACTTGCAAGTCCATTGACAGTCTCAATTTACGATTTCTTGATTCTAATTCTAATTGATGTGTACTTTTTGCGTACTCTCTAATTGCATTTGTATTCCTGTAGTTGTTATTTCATGATTACCAGTGGAATAAAACAATTTCTTACCATATTTTATTTTATTATAAAAGACTTATTCATACAATAGTTGTAGACAACATACGTCTTTTCATTATAAATATATTATCTGAATTGTTTTTGATATGCTGACTTTCATTTACTTTTGGTGGGGGACATTTTTCCAAAAAAATATATTAATGAGACTTGTTTTTATTCATTTTACCCCAAAACTCATCCTGTAGGACCATGGCCATAACATGTCATGACAGAATCAACACCCTAATGTCCATATGAAACAAACACACGAATTATTAAAAGAAATAGTTCTACTTTGTAGATAATCAACGGAACGGTCTACTGAATAGGCAAAGGTTTTTTTCCACCAAATTTAGCAAATATTAAATGATGGGTAAAAAAAGATTTGCGCAAGTCAGAAGCTGCTCTGTTTAACATTTTCATCATAAAACTCTTCTTTGTTAATTCACTGTTGGCCGTATTATTATTGACGGTCCTCTTCAACTGACAAGGTGAGGAAAACTCTTCTGTCCCTTCCATTAGCCGTATGAATTCATGCTGCTTTTCATATTTGTCTCTAATTTATCTAGTTTCTATAAATATAAAAGCATGTAAAACTATAAACCCCAGACGTTTGATTATTACTTTACCATTTGTTATCTCTTAGTGGAATGGCATGGGGATGACGGGATGACGAGAGCGCTTTCCTAGACGTGTAGTTATAATGTAGGTCAAAATCTGAAACACGCACTTTGAGCTCGGCCCAGGCGGGTCTCTTAACCTCCATCTTTAAAGCATGTAATAGTCTGTGAAGGCAGCCTGTCGTCAAGCACTTATCTTTGTAGCAAATAAATCGGCTGCATATTCCTCCTCTATAGTGCAGACAGTTTCATCAGTAAAGCGCGAACGGAGAAATATTAATAGAATCTCAAAGTTTACCTGTCAGATACCCGTTTTATATATTAAGAACTATTATCAAGACGCCTATAATTAAAACCTGTACGTCACATTTATAATAGATTTGCTGACGTGTATTACTGGGGTTTCGATGGTGTGGAGCCGGGTGGCGAGAGAGTCCTTTGTGGGGTAGATGACCGGTAACTGACACCTTTCTGCGGACTGCCTGCCAGTTTCGAATATTGTCCGTCCCTTGGGAACAGCTGATTTTCACTTTTTCACAAAGGTGAGATTTTATAATTGTATGCGAAATGACTCGAAACTTGAGACGGTGGTAAGAAAACAGAGTCACCGATTAAAAGGACGAATAAACACGCGGGGTGGCATAGAAGCTCCAACAGATATCGGAAGGTCTTCATTTACCAATTAAAATTAAGAAATAGGCAGATGGTTCAAAAGATTATAAACACCTACCGCGTGGTTTATAGAATGAATAGCGGTAAATCTCACATACCCTGCATACTGATGGTACACTGGTTAACCAAGCGTGTCCCTCACCTATCCAGGTGACAATGATCAACATTTGCATACAACTTCATCATCACACAGAGAATAAAAATAAAACTGGAGGAATGCAATACTCTGGCCCCAGAAGTTTAAACTCGGCCAAACATAATTGATACATACAGAGCCAACCACCAACCGGTCAAACTCCACCTCCCGGAATTAGCAGACACCAATTCCAAATTACCTAGACTGTTGTCTTTTTCACTAAAACACTTGGAACAAAATTCATATTGAATGCTTACCAAAAGCCAAAGCTTCAAAAGAATGTTGGTTCTACTGTTAACGCTATCACGTGTATATGCACATATCTAACTTAAACTCAACAAAGGATTAAAAGAGATCAGGTGTAAGACGTTTACGAGAAACTTTACTGGTATTGAGACGTACCTGCTCTTGTTCACGTGTTTTTAAAGAGGAAAATGACGTTCCCTGGCCGATGTAGCTGGATGCACAATTTATGACAATTCGAATTCAATACAAATTACTCAGAGCGGGAGAAATGGGAGTGGGTAAACTATTGACCAGTTTTCTTTTTTGTTTTCTCAGACAAAAAGAAGCATAAGGCAATAAGCTACTCGCAGCCATGCGTTAAAGTCAAGGAAGGGTCGGCTCCAACCTCCTCGGTATTTTTCTTCCTTTCACACAGTTCCATCAATACTTTTGCGCAGGAAAGCAAAGTCTGAAAGTTTTTTATAACCTGAACTTTTCATATCGGTGAAGAATCTGTTTTTCTCTGATAGAGTGAGACCGCAGTCGCTTAATTAGTAACTTTAATACATTTTTATATCATAATACAAACGTGTGAAAAGTATCTTTCATATTTATTTTAAGAAGCTACAGCTTTTGACAATGATAACAGATGATAAAGCAATAACCAAATGTCTTGAAATTAGATTTCTAGATTCTTCTGTTCTTATGGAATTAAATTTAGATAAGATAGCAGAAATATTAAAAAGGTAATTTAAACATACGACCCCGGAGAGTTATTGGAAAAATGCCTTTCACACACTTTATACTTATTATCACAAAATTATCAGAAATGTATTAAACAACAGAAAAATTATATAATCAATTTGATATCAAAAGCATCATAAATTCTAATTTTAAGTATTATAAAGTAGTATGTGAAAGGGTCATCATTCAGTGATTATGCTTATATCCCTCATAAATCTGTCTTACAATTCTTCATTATCCTGTATCGTTTGTTTAAAGAGGACTTAAATAGAATTAATTATCTTAAAAGATTATGGTTTATGCCATGTTATTAATAAAGAACAAGGCATAAGAGGAGAATTTGTATGTAGAAAAGCATGCTGCATCTACCTAGAGATTATATAAGAAAAATTCGAGAAGTCCAATATAATATTTTTCTAGGAAAAAATAAGAGATTAATTTACTTGGGAAGAACTAAAAGATTTTTATCAATTGACATTATTACAAGAATAAAATCTTATTCCAATGTTGGTGCCATTTAAATAAAGAGAATTTTTTAAAGGTTACATAACACACAAGACAAACATTTAGAAAATCTAATCGCATTAGCGGACCACACTGGTAATAACTTGGTATATGTTTTGCATCAAGATATTTCCCTCAAGGAAGAACCAAATTTATTAATAACATTTCCTTGTAAATATTTTACACAGTGCATTTTTATTTTTATAAGTTTAATGTAAATGAATTATACCAACCAGTAAAATAACTAGAATACAAAAATGAACAGATATTTGAGTTTGAATTGTCAGAGAAAGAATGATACGAATCAATGTTTTATATTAGAAAATAGTACATTCCAGTCTGATGCTTAGAATTTAATTAAATTGCATGCATATCTTCAGGTTCTCTTAAAGTCGTTAATCTTTAATTATTGGCCCGAAAACCTAGAAATCCATCTTTACATTGTCATATTTTAAGAGGAACAGCAAAAGAAAATCTGTTACTTATACCATAACAGATACTGATAGGTGAAAGCATTATGTAAAAAGGATTTTGGCAATAACCAAATACAAACGTTAAGCAATCTACAAATACATAAATCATTACTAGTTGAAAATTTAATGCAGAATCAAATATATATTATAATATGAGTACTATATATGTGTGAGATCTTCTACGCCACCCATTCTCAATATTTACATTCCAACTATTATACGGACATCCTTTGGTTACTCGGGTTTCCTAAGAAAAGCAATTAATAGGTAGATGTTAGAGAGGTTGGCCGGGAGTCTCCAGTAAAAACAAATGCACATACATTTATCTAAAAAAAATATTTTCTTTGTGATTTTAAATTATCCCGTCTGGTATATAATTTTTTATTTGAAACTAATAAATTGTATGTATATTTAGAATAATGAACTGTATTACTACCAGTTGTATCTTGTTGTAAGTTTAACATTTACAATCTTTAGAATAATAGATTATGAAAACTGTGCGCCATTTATTTGATCTCGTCTTTTACCTTTCTATATGTCTTAATCTAACATTATCCAAAGTTATTTAAAAGATAAAATGTGTCTGATGATAACCATCCCTCAATAACACATTGAATACATTCAATACCATTATTCCAAGAAATGAAATTTTGGTGGTTTAGATTTTAAACTGTTAGAATAATTGTTAGCTGCTAATAATTACATTTTCTGTCAATAGATGACAATTTTGCATCTGTAATATTGTTTTTGATTCACATCTACATTTCCTGTCACACCAACAGAATAATCAAGTTATAGATATCCTTCGTTTTCAGCTGGTTTAATCAGAAAAGTATCATCATTATAAGTTTAAATTTCAGCATCTTGTGCAGTTGATGGAGCAGCTAAATTTTTAATATTTTTACTTTAAATTTATTTTGCTATCGAAATATTTTTAACAATGTCTATTAAATTATTATAAAGAGTTCTAAGTTGATGAAACTGAATTGTTAGCTGAAGCCTCTAGATTATTTTTTCAGAATTTTTATTAAACGTGAAATTTTGCTGTCTACTTAATTATTTACACAGTATTCATTAACAGTATCCAAGTTAATAGTTGGACGACTCCATTTATTTCAGTAAATTAATAATATTAAATTTGTTATGTACATAATGAAAAGATTATATCATCCCTCACTTTTAACTTTTAAATTTATTCATTTAACAAGATATAGAAAACCTTTGAAAATTTGGATTTTTCTAAATTTTCAGTTCTTTTACTGTTTCAGTAGATTCATTAAATATTTTTAGACAAACACTGTTAAGAACTACAAAATGTCTGAAACAAAATACTTTTGTAGAAAAAAACATCATATTGAAAAAAAATAGTTTTTATTTTAGAAGGTTAACTGAAAGAAAAGAAATTCAATAAATGTATATATTTGTATCAACTTTATGCCAAAATGTCGTGTGTTTCATAGTGTTGCATGAAACAAAGTTTAAAACACCACATTCTATATTATGTGGCAAATAAACTGCTTAAGAATGAATTTTTTAAAGTATTTTTCTAAATCAAAATTTTTATATCCTTCAATTTAATAATTAAAGAATACCAAAAAATATTGGTGATGTTTATAAATGTCGAATTAGTTCCAGCGAATCTATATATTTTCTTTCCCTACTTATGAACGTCATTATGTAAATATGAATTACTTTTGTATTTAATATTTTAAGCTGTAACATCAACAACACCCCAACTAACAAACTTTACCACTTTCCTACATACAAACCACTAACATGATTAGATAAAACCCTTACCAGAAGTTTCTTAAATGCCAGCCAGCACAAGACATTTCTCAAAGAAAACATGTTGATGTTAAAGTGTCATATGAAATCCAAATTTCATAGCAACGTCCACTTTAAGAATACATTAAGTTCTCAACTTTTATCTGAAATGCTGCCTTAACACTATGTCGAAATTTTAGTAGATATTCTGTTTGATTATAACTAGAAAATAGTTCAGGAAGTAAACTCTAAAGTATTTAATGAAAAAATACTTTTCTTGCTGCTTTGTATTTTATACTATGCTTAATTTACCTGTATTTTGTCTATTCTTATAAAGAATGGAATTTACTATGTAACTGATCTCTATTCAATCTCGAAATAGCAGACCTATGTGTTATCAATTCATGCTTTTGTCGTTCAGTTTTATTCAGCATAAAATTCTATAAAAGAAGCAAAGAAAAGAGTTTAATTTATTATCAACAGAAAGAATTATAAACGTGCAATCAGTTAAATCAACCACAAAAGCCTAAGTATTTACAAGACAGTTTTGTTTAAAAGCATATCTAAGTATTACATTAATCGATGTATTTTTAAAAAATTTTCAGTAATTAAAATTCTTTAAACTGAATTAATGAAATTTGATCGGCGGATAGTCAACCTGCAATAATAATTTGTACTTTGTGGAAATGTAAGCGAATAAATGTTTATTGGCTGAACTAGCATTTTGGATAATAAAGTTTCAAACATCTTAAATTTTAGTTGTGGTTCTGACAACTCGTAGGTGATATGTAGAACAATGTTAAAGAAATTAATTTTTTCCACCGCATCTCCGTTTGCTCTAAAATAACATCTCTATTTTATTTTCTTCGTCAAAAAATGTCATACTTCATTCTATAAATCTTTTAACGTGAGTTAGACGAATTTTAATGCTAACACTACCTTTGATTTTACTTTTCCGTTATGGAATCATGTGTTGTTTTATGTTCTCTAATAATAAATAGAGCTTCTAAATTGTTTCTTTAAATTATTTTGGTCTAATCTCTAAAATTTACTAAACTCTTATGCATAAGCAATGAATCTTTCCAAAGCTGTAGCTGCGAACAGAATAGAGTATCAGTTTCTTTGTCATCGGAACAAACGTAATGAACAAATATTATATTGTTAATTGTAGGGCATCTGTGTTTTTAAAATTGATTTTAGGTGATTCTTTAAAATCCTTTCTACATTTTTATAAGTAACAGATCCAGATTCAAGAAATGAATTAATTATATCCTGAATAAAATTTAACTAAATTCTTCATTATCGATCTTTATAAATTTGAATGTTAGAACGACAAAAATTTATATTCATTCACAATAATAACAGTTTCTTTAAAACATTAGTGATACTTTCAGCACTAACTCAAAGAACGTTTATTGATTTTGGATTAATGAAAATATATCTAAACGTTCTATTCCGACTATCAATCAGTACCTTGTCCATAAAACATTTTTTTAACATTCTTCTTTCAGTATAATTTAATTTTACAAAATTAAACTTATTAAAACACGTTTTAATTAGTCACAAATGAAACCTGAGTAAGATATAATTTCGGTACTTATTACTATCTTTAAGTATACCCATAGTGTTCACTTTCCTATTATTTCACAAATCTTTTGTTGCACTAAATTTTAATTTATCAATGTGTTTGATAAAATAATCATTATCTATTCTTTAGTAAGATTATGACAAAACCTGTACTTCCGTTTGTCATACATCAAGATTTGAAAATTTTCCAGAACCAATTTTGATATGCTAAGAAACCAGGATCTAGTAAAATACACATATTTTAGAACATCCACTTTCTCCTTTAACCAATTAACGTGAATCTCTAAGTAATACAAATAATGATATTTATTTTTTTTTAATAAAATATGAAATAATTCAATTATTTAGCAAATAGGAATCAAACGTTTAATCGGTTATTTATCTTCACTTAGTTTAGTTTCTTTAGTTTCAGGTTGACGGTCGCATTCTTCTGTAAATACTAGTCTTTCAGAAAAACACAAACTCTTGATAATCACTAGGCCAATAAATTTTACTATCTACCAAAATAGTCAATAAATCTATTAATTATCACGAAGCAGAATCTGAAAACGAATCAGCTGATAATACAATATTGTGCTTCAAATATAAACTCCTTTTTATATAAAAATGATTAAACTTAATTCTTCAAAATTTAAATGAAATTATTTGGAGAGTTTAACAGATTATTAGAAAACCTTTAGATACATGTTCAGAGAGATTATCAGATTTTGGTGAAAATAATGTTATTCGCCCGAGGATAATTAATAATTCATCTTTAGGATAACTTACGGTTTTCCATGAGCTAAAAAGTTTTCGAGATAACTCTGCTGTTAATTTGGAACACGTTTAGATTCAAGAATAAATGTAAAAAATTAACCCTATACTGATAAAGAATCCATTAATTAAGTTGATCGAGCTGCTTATATAAAAAATGTAAGATATAAAGAGAGTAGATATTAGAAAAAGTAAAAAGGCAGATTTAATTAATAACCCTAAAATAGAATTTTGAATATTATTAAGAGAAAATTGATATAGATTCAGTTAAAACTGCGATGAATGTTAAATATCTGTTGGGTTTATAGTGAAGATATTCTTGGTAACAGTTGAAATACAAATTTTACAAAAGATGATAATACTCTCTTGTGACCCGAATTTAGATTCCTTTTTATATTAAATATATTTTTTTAATTTCAAAAAGGTCAATCTGTTTATTTAATAAATTGTTTTAGATTTATTTGTTGTATATATTTTTGTTGGGGATATTTACAAAATTTTGAAAATATATTTAAAATATAAGGGAATGATTTTAATAGTACTTCGTCTAAAATATTTAAAATATCAAATTTTCCTCAAGTCCTTATAAACAATATTTGAACTTATATATATTGGCATCAAATTATTTTATGTAATGTGTTACACAACTAAAATAATTAATACGTTAGTTAAATTTGTTGAAAAATCCTTTGCTATATTCATGTAAAAATGTGTTAATATTTTATGTAGTTGGAAAAATGTATTCAATGTATGATTGGCAGCTGTAAGCTTGGAACGAAGGATGCTTTTTTAAATAAGGAAGTCTACTACCTTGTAATATGACAAACACCAGAGGAGCGTGGAGCAGACTGGGCTTTTAGCAGGAGATAACTCGCTCTGATAATAAACGTACATGAAGTACATAGACAGTGATATTGCGGTGATTAGCGACTTAATTATGGGTTTTGAATCCTCTCAGGAAGTGAATTTATATTAAGGCGTGAAACGGAAGTCTTCACAAATATAGAGAAGTGGTGTCAACAACAATTCAATAATTAAAATAAACAGATACAGAGATGAAGTCACATGGCGGGAACATTAGCATGTTCCTTTCGTTTTGTGCGTTTCACAAAATAACAGCTCCCCGAGCAGTGCGTGAGATATGCAATCTTCTCCGGATGGAGTGGGGTAAGAGCCGCCATAGGACCGGCCGAGAATGGGAGTAGTGGTGTAGGCGGAAGATATAAGGTCACCAAATATATATATATATTCAGTTGAGATCGCTGTTTCGAGATCCAAACTCTACAGCTGCAGAATCCACCGTTTTTACCACTAGATGATAGGCTAATTATTACCTGGCATGTGAAGGTGAGCGATGTATCTAGCTATATATTAAACAAACAGGTCGTGCAGAAATACGACAGGAAGTGGAATTTCTGTGCTGAATCATCTGATCCCGATCCGGATACATAAGCAGCCAGCATTGCAGATTATTCTTCCACGGCCTTTCATCTCAACCTTTCAATAAATTAAAAGAAACATAATTATAAAATATAAATATTTGCCAGGACGTTAACAACTTTATAGGTCTTGTGATGTTTGCAATAATACATGTATGGGTCGCCTCTTTATGCTATAAACGACATTCTCTTTTCCTACCGTGTGATGCATATAGAATGAAACAGATTCGACTGGACTGGTAGCCAGATGTCATTATTTCAGCATGCTAGTTTGGAGAGAGAATAGAAGATAGAGAAAAACAGTTTAGCGCCAATCCGTCAGTCACAGGTCGAATAGTCGTCTCCACGTTTGGCACTGGATGAATGAGAGTTTGTATGAGTTCAGATTCTTCCTTAACTCTGGGAAGTTTTTGTTTTATCGGATAGAGAGACGTGGACGGATTTATCCCAGCTGATGATCAGTTGATGCCAAAACGTCGAACTAGATTTACTGCAGGTTTGGTCTACAAATTCAGTAAGTTGGATGCCTCGACTTCTCTTCCACCCTGTTTTGAAATGAGTGGTGTAATATATAGTCTTATTCAAATGAAGATTAATGGCAGCGGTTCTCAACGTTTTTGTTGGTAGTTTGAAAAGTGGTCTGTCTTGAGATTATTATCCCAGCCAGAAGGCAGATGCCTTTCCATCGTGCAAGAATGAATTGAAAATCCATGACAATCTAGCCCTCATATCTGACCGTTTGCTGAAAACTGTCAGAAAGAAGGTCTTCGTTAATTGTCTATCTAAAAACAGATGTGGTTTCCAATTACTAAATTGCTAAAACCTGGACTTACTGGATAAGTGTACAGTTATGAGTATTCCAGGGAGATTCTAAACATATCCGACGACCATCCTTTACGATTTGTTATTGTTTTTTGGATGGAAATAGTTTCTTTTGTGGCATCGATTTAGGAAAATATGACAGATTACTGAGACATTTAAGGGAGATACTATTCCCAGTAAACGTAATGAAAGATTTTCTTTTATATCTAAACTTAGTAGATCATGATACACAATGGATTACTGGGTGAAAATTATTAAAAATGTTCATTATTTCAATTAATTTGGTTTTCTTTTTAAAAATATTTTTTCTAATAAATGCAAAATCTTGGATGAGGGGTTGGTAATTAAAAATTGTGAAAAGTTATTCACACATTTTAAATTGAAAATGCACAAGCATTGTCTGAGATTACCTATTGGTTTCTTCAAAGACGACATTTGCTGACAATTCGAGTGGAATCGTTTTTTAAAAATGAAATTCAGTTTATAATGTGAGAAAATAGATTTGTAAGACATAATTTTAAAATTTTATAAATAAATTAATATATCTGAATAAGTCAGAAACACCATGAATAATTCTTTGTTTAATGAAGAATCTGTACTTTTGATTCGAAATGAAAGCGATTATGAATCTAAGACTCGTCATCCTGCAAGAAAACAACTGGTGCAAGACTGAAAGTGAATTACGAGACTTTCGCCAGTTTACAAACACAATGGTCATAGAACTACAGAGTAAATATAATTTTCTGTTTACAAAGGTGCACATTTTATTGAACAGTACCCACTTTGTTCAAGATTTGTGGACGATGTTTCAGCGGTTTGAATTATTGAACCATGAAAATTGGTGAAGTCAGCTTAATTATCTCAATAATATAAACCACAACACTAAAACATCACATTAATTCGTTTTTTCAGTCTCATCTCAAGATCATTCATATTTCGCCATTCCGTGACAATTCCATCATCCGAATTATTCAAACACAGGAGGATTTACTGTAATTTTACATATGTGAGATCCCTTCATAATTTGTGGGTTTATTAGGTTATCGATAGAATTATTTGATCATATGATTGTCACCTGTCACGATCTGTTAGGTATACATAAGAAACATGCTCATGTTTCGTGGTGAATATTTGATGTCTGAAGATTAACATATTTCACCTAAATTCAATATAAAATTGCGAATTTACTAAATGTAGAAATGAAGAATTGGCTGTCGCCCACCTGTTGGATTTATTGATGTCTATCATCCTGTGTAGATATAATTAACTCTTGAACGTCCGTGTTTGTGTTAGCGTCACGATTGTATCAACTTTGTTGGCCCTTTAGAGTAGACACCGGAGAGCAGATCATCTGCCCTCTTAAAATTGTGACTTCTTGTTTTGTGGGGTGACTCAAAATATGAGACGGTGGAGAGACAGAGAGTAGTAGAGTAACAATTAACAAGTAAATAAATTCCTGGCATGGCGCTGATGCCATTACCGAAATATCTGGGTACGTTACTCAGTAATTAAAATTACAAAGATGAGAAGGGTGGGGCTGTAAACAGGCTGTGGGTAGTTAACAGAGGTAAAAGCCCGGTGGCCTCGCTACTTTGATTGTTGTCTGTTCACCAGTTTCCCAGGGTAACAATGATTGACAGTGACATGGTTGGTGGGGCCACGAAGCGTATAAATATGAAATAAAAAAGGGAAGAATTGTCTTCCTTCAGGAGTTTAAATGAGGCAGGAAATAATTAACTAATATTTACAGATAACTACAAACGGTTAATATTGGAGGCTGGCGATAAATAAACATCAATTCCAAATTATAATTTTTTTGATATTTTGGTTGTTTTCCGTATAAACTTTGGCGGAAAATTCTCATCACGTGATTTACTAAAAGATAAACTTTCAGAATAATAATAATTCATCAACCGTAAACACACAAATAGATCACACAACACGGTAAGAACAAACTCCTGGAACCCAGACTTACCAGTTCTTCTTCAGGTCGTTTTATCAGGAAATCTGCTCGTTTGGCCGAAGATCCTGGATTCACTCTCTTTGAGTCCCCAAATTATATAGATTTCTCAGAGTAAGAAAAACGTAATAACGGACAGATGTATTATAATAATAATAATAATAATAATAATAATAATAATAATAATAATAATAATAATAATAATAATAATAATAATAATAATCCCTATTGTATTTTGATCCTCCATAATCCTAAAATAAGTTCTAGAAAGGATTCACACCTATTCCTGTCCGACTTATATCTCTACTTTATAAAACCTTTAATTTGTATATTTGTGTAAATTAAAATTTCCTGAAAAAGTCGAAGACAACAGCATGACCAGGAATGGTACCTGTTCTCTCCTTACGAGCACTTTCTTGTTTTCTACAGACATATTTACGAACACAGGTGTAAGCAGAATCCATTCCGAAGCCAGATGGGCCTAGAAGCCAGCAGCAGCGAAGTTCCGTACCAGTAACAAGCCGACATTTTTAAAAGGACCCGACTGACCTCAGATCTTCCTTTAACGAAAGCCGGGTGAGAAGCCTTTTATTCTGTGGAGGTGCAGCGATCACCAGAGGAGTCTCCATCAGAACAGGTGTCTGGCGATCGGAGTAAACCGGTCCGGCCGGACGGATGGAGAACTGGTGAGGAAGATCGAGATAGAACAACGCTATGGAAAATCGCCAATCAAACCAAGACCTGAATGTCGACGAGATTGAAGTCCTAACTTTCGTTCTACTTATGTCTGGACACCAGGAAGGAAGTGGAAGGCAAGCCGTCTTTATTTGCCTGAATACCGAAGGTCAAATGAACCCATTGATTTCTGTAGACAATAACAACACCTGTATTTTACACACCGTCGACTTATGCCCTTTCGTCAATCCCTCTTAAAGACCCAATCGAAATATTGCAGCACTCTTTACCGGCTGCTTATTGAGTACAAACAACCCTTAGTGAGATAAGTCAATCTAAGGATTCCTACCCTATAGAGATAATAAGCTCTGCTCAAACTCCGCCATACATGGAATTAACCAGCTAATCACGGTCTCTTCTCATGTATCGATCGATGTTATTACCTGTTTTCTATAGAAGTTACTGACCCTGACTCACAATTATTTCATGGTCAGGGTCATGTACGAACTAAGCAACATTTTATCATGTTGCATAACTTTCCTTGACTTGGTATCAGTCAAACACCTGTAGGAGATTATATATTGTCGGTTAATACATTCGAATAGTCCATTAACGTATTGGACCTGACGTAGATTATCCCGCCTCCATGATTGACTTGTTGACAACTTTCCTATGTTCGGTTGTCTCTCTGATTAACGAGATTTTATTAGGCAGCTGTGATTCCGTCATTTTCAAAGTGAATCTTTCTTAAATATCAAGATCGATTAGGAAAAAATATAGTTTACATTTTTTATCATTGATATTAGGAATATCAATTGAAAGGTTACAGTGCCTTGCTATATACATACCGATCCTTCTATAAATAGATGTGTCTTACCGGAATTTTAAATTGATTATCTGTTGCTTTAGCAGGCTTTTGGAATAGGCCCCAGTTCGACAGAAATGTCGAAGGTTAGGGTATTTCTCTCTGGGAAATGCAGCAAATGTTATCAGGAAGTTCTCCGATCTGTCACTAAGACCGTAAAGCGGACTGGCCAGCGAGCTTTTAACAGTGTCCCCTCAACAAGCATGTGCCACATTATCAGTAACTAGAGAAAGTTCTCTTGTTAACATCGTCTAAGTAACTGAGATCGACCGAAGAACCGGCCCCGTCACCTTCGATCACCTGTCAGATATGTGTGGAATTCTTACGTGAAATTAGAATAAAAACGAACTAAACCATTCGAATACAGGAAATTTACCTTTTCTGCTCTAGGTTCTGATTTCATTAATCTTCTGTTGATAGACGCACTAAGCTTTAGTACAGACCTAAAATAGAGTTTAAATCCTGTTGTCATTTGCTGAGGACAGAGTATGGACAGTTACGGTATCAGTTGCTGTCTGGAAGAGCAGAACATCAGAGTTACTGTTTATGGAAGGATTTCCGAAGACATACAGATTGAACGCCGAAAATTTAGAAAAATGGCTGCCACACGACTGGTCAGATCACACACAATTGAGAAGAGGAATAAACATATTTAACTTCTTTCTGTGGTGACCCCACAAACGAGGAATCCGCTGTTTGTGCAGGAGAATTAGCCAAATATACTGTCAACAAAGTCTCATGGCTGCTGTAATATTACAGCAGACTCTACTATGATTACGATTAGCGGAAGTTTTACTGTAGAATTACAGCTTTTTTTTTTAATATTTCTGTTAGAGTTTAGCGATAAAACAGGGAAACAGGAAGAGAGATAAGAAGCATCCTATGTATCAGTCTCGGACATTATACCTGACTTTGCCGTGGAGTAATTTAAAGATACAAACGGTTCTCACAGGAACAACAGGAAACTATTTAGATAGAATCCTTTTTAATTTCTCTCAAACACAATTAGATATTTTCCAATTTCAAACTGTAAAACCAGAACCAGTTTTATGTAATTTCCATAGAAAGTTGATATTCTAAAGTACAATTGGTTCACATATAATTTTATAATTTGCCTGTCATCAGCCAATGTTACAATTGGAGCCAGTTTAGGTTTTCCTGACCCCAGCAACAACAAATAAGCCGGAAGAATCACCATCATCTGAGGGCTGACAAACCTTTTCCTTCCAGATTTTCAGGTCTATTCCGGATTCCTGCCAGGCTTTTCGCATGTCATCCAACAGAAGATAAGCCGTCTGGAAAACAGTTCCGCCAAATTGGTAGCGTGTTCCTTGATAGAAGTCCATAGCAACAACCCAGCCGCCAAGTTTCACAAGGGAAACAACTCTTCGCACAATTCTCCGGTAGTCGTCGATGTCGGAAGCCGCAGATTCAAGACAAAATATCGAAACAACAGCATCGACAGGTTTGAGAACGGAAGGGGCCAAGGGATGGTCCTGTCTAACGTCACAGTACAGAACGGCTCTCACCTTCTGTCGTATCTCTTCTTCCATTTGGCTTCTCGTCCTTCTGTAATATACACAGACAGATATACTGAACATTTCTCATAAATAAAATAATAGTATTAATGTAATTTGCCGTATTAATGGTAAACAAGCAGCCGCATGTGTAAGATTGGTACGAAAACGAAATATATATGTGAACACTTTGACTAAAACCGTTAGTGATTAATAAGTCAGTTGGTAAACACACCTGAGAGCCCACTGAGACGTCAGAGGTGATAGCAGATACACTGCTTCCATAACGATCAGTTCACTTAATAGGAAACAAAAAACCAACCTATGATTCTCCAGTTGAGCCACTTCGTCAAACGAGGTACAGAAATCGTGGTCCAGAGTTCCATTCCACCATTTTGCCAAAACCTCTCTGTTCCCCTTCACCAGGTCGCTGAAGTAGATGTCTGTAAAATACGGAGCGGCGGTGATGGCGCTGTAGACGGTCGGTCCTGTGCCCACATCCAGCAGAGTTCTTCCCCTAATATCTCCTGTAAGGTAACAAAAGTTAATAAAGTTGAAAAACTTTAAATTTACGAATTCAAAGAGAAGTTTACTTTTTATATTTAATGATATGATTCTAAATTTAACCATTATTAGCTGAATGATGAAGAAGCTTTAAGAGTTTTGATTGATTTCCTGTAGAAAACTTCAGAGAGACGTCCCATATGTAGAGTAACATTATTTCAATATTATTCTTGCTGTAATAGAAAAACCATCACACCCAGTATATTTGAAAGTAAAAATCATCAATAATGAGAAAGCAGCAGCATAATTGTATATTAAAATTTGAATTGTTATTAAAAATTCAAATTGTTCTCTGTATCATCTTTATGCTTCTCATATTTTCAAATGAATGAGACATGAATTACCAAACACAAATTACCTCCTGCTAAGTTTCCCTTTACTAGGAGGTGTCTGTGTATCGGAGGAGACCAGGTAATGGCACTCAAATCTTCCAACTACGGATACAGAGCCAGCTGTGGAAAATGGCTAAGCGGAATCTCTTTATTATACACTACTTTTCAACTGGAAAACAGAGGGCAAGGAATAATTCATCATAGTCAGTCTGCGCGAAATAAATCCATGCTGTGGAAGGTCGCCAAAAAGATTAGGTAATGGATGGGATTCGAACAAGTTCTTAGCTACAGCGGTGTTTGATTTTTAAAATTTAATCAAATGATGATATTAATTTTTATCCATTCACCCTCATTAATAAGATTAACCTCTAATCATGGATGATCTACACAAATGACACCTTAAAAAGGTTTTCATATTTAGATAAAGCAAAGAAGTTGTGTTTCACAGTTAAGAATTGTCGACATTTACTAACTTCAGTCTCTTTGACTAAAGAGCATCTAATCAGCTGCAACAATGTCATTTTTAAATTTAATTTTTAAAATAATTTACTCGATACATCACAGGAATCTCAATTTTCTTTTACTAATGATAATGGTAATATGAATTTGACTTTAAACAGATCACTGCTGTATTAATTTTGATTCCTCCATAAATGAGCTGGAGTCAGGTTTCTTATGATTCTGGAGACAGATGGAATACCAAGGAACCACAACAAACATCCAGACTGTGGAAACTACAGGTGACCATTTTATTATCACAGAGAAATGTTGAGGAAAAAATCTGGTGATTCACGTAACATTTAATTTCTGCTGTAAATGATAAGGTCAAAGCACAAAAATCTTACCGCTAGAGAATATCTCATGAAGCCATTTTAGAACAGCTTTGCATTCGTCAACCAGGTGGGTGTAAAAGGTTGGAGATAAGAGTAGGAGTCAAAGTCTTTCTCGTAATCAGTCGACATTTCTGTGGCTATGGAAAACAAGTGGAGTTCTACTGATAGTAAACAGAATCATCATGAATAAGCAGCAGTCTGTTTTATTTATACCACGACAGATATTTCAAGGCACTAAAAGACGTTTTTAAAAATTATTTCCTGATTCCCAAATGCACCTATCAAACCTACAGCAACCATAAAAATTCTTTTGTATCATTTGTTTCTGATAACGAAATTGTCCATAGCGACGCAGTGTGAATAAATTCTGAAGATACAAACAAACAGATGCCTGTAACCATGAAGAGCAGCTTTGAGAAAATTTGTATTCTCAAAAACTGTTGTTTCATATTATTAAGTTAATTAAGCAGGTTTGTATAATCGCCATTGTTGGAAGATGTAGGCTGTTCGATGACCTTAGATATAGTGACGTAATATATGTATTTCTCAGTATGAAATGGATCCTTTTCCATAGAGGAGATCATTTACACTGAATTTGTGTTTTCGTTTTTTATGTTGTCCATCTCACTGTAGGTCATCGCCCTCCTTCTCTGCCGATGCTGACCATTTATTCGCTGCGATGGTCATAAAGCGAGATCCAGGATTGAGGTCAATAGGTACCTCTTAATTTCTCTTGTGCTGTAACATCGTCACCAATTTTGTCGTGGCCTTGACCTTCTGAGCAGCACAGGGATGAGACAATAAACCAATGGTAACATAGTATTCTCAGGTGTGTGATAGGCCAGACTTTTATATGTTGATAATCCAGTTCATAAAATAATAATCGTTGCGTGTTTTGTTGTCTATAAATTCAATGTCTACATTTAAAACAGGAAGTAAACATAATTTTCATAGTTCAATAATTCAAACCGCTGGAACATCGTCCACAAATCTTGAAAAAGTGGATACTGTTCAATAAAATGTGCACCTTTGTTCACACAAAAATTACATTTACTCTGTAGTTCTGTGACCATGTTCTTTGTAAACTGGCGAAAGTCTCGTAATTCACTTTCAGTCCTGGACCAGTTGTTTTCTTGCCGGATGACGAGTCTTAGATTCATAATCGATTTCATTTCGAATCAAAAGTACAGATTATTCATTAAACAAAGAAATCTTCATGGTGTTTCTGGCTTCTTCAGATATATTCATTTATTTATAAAATTTTAAAATTATATATTACTGTTGTAGACGCGTACTTTTGCACTACAACAGCCTAATATACAATACTGCCTGTCGAGATACTCGTGACCGACGTCAACAATTTTTGCCAGTTTTTGTGCCGGTGGAGATGAAGACTCCGGTGTGCGGATGGTCTATTGTGCTCCAACACAAGGCGTCCCAAGGAGAAAACGCAGCGGTTTTATATCGTAAACCTCATGACCTTGGGATTCTCTTGCAGAACAACCGCAAGGTCAGAAAACGAAATGAACCAATCAGGATGAGAGTTTCAGTGTGTAGTGGAACAGTCCGGCCGAAATCTGCACCTGATTGGTCAGTTTCCAGTTCTCCCAAAACGAAGGGATTTTTGGGGAAATTTTTGGATTTCCCTAACACCTCCCCCTGAAGGTTCTTCATCGGTAGGAGGATCTTCTTGAGTCGACCTGTAAACGAACGGTTGGCTTGATTCCTCTGTTCGTTAAAGGTTGTGGTTGCAGGTCGACTGGTTGATTAGTACCTGTCGTTTCTGGTTCTCCAACAGGTGCTGGAATGTTGAATGTTCCCAGTAGCGTGTCCAGTGGCATCCGCGAACGTTCTGGGTTGATATTGTCTTCCGCTTGTGTTGATCGTAGTTGGTTGGCATGCCTTCTCCAAGTCTTGCTATTGATTTGTACATCGTACATGACAGAACCTCGTCGGCGGAGTTTTGTGCCCAGTTCCCATCCGTCAGTTCCTTGGTAGGACTTCACCAAACTGAATCTCCAGGTAGAAACAATCGAGGACGTGCACCGTGTTTCCGGTTGAAGTAGTCCTCCATTTTGTGGTTCCTTGGGACTGAGAGTGTGTTCGATGGGATCATCATGGCGTGTTCCGTCCTTATTTTCCGACCAAGTAGGCATTCAGCTGGAGAGGTCTGTCCTGCCGTGTTTCGGTACGTCCTGAGTAGTGTTTGTATCACCTCCGCCGTTGGTCCCTCCCCCTGAAGTTTGAGCAGTCCGCGTTTCAAAGTGTCCGCGAACCTCTCGGCTTGGCCCTTGGACTGGGGATGGTAGGGCGGTGTTCGGACATGTTGAATTCCGTAGCGTTGACAGAATGCAGCGATGTCGTGGGCGGTAAACTGGGTGCCATTATCAGATACGATGATCTCCGGGAAACCGAAACAGCTGAAGATCTCCGATAGCTTCTGGATAGTGGCCGCCGCTGTCGTGTTCCGCATGAGGTGGATTTCCGGCCACTTGCTGTATGAGTCGACCAACACCAGATACATTTGTCTGTCACATGGACCAGCATAGTCGATGTGTAGCCTCTGCCATGGCTTCTGGGTAATTAGCCAGGATTGCAGTTCACACTTGCTTGGATCCTTGGCAGCGAGGTTGCAGGGTAAACACGTTCGGCAATGCTGTTCAAGTTGTGCGTCCATATCCGGCCAATATGCATAGCTGCGCGCGATTGCTTTCATCCGGTTGATGCCTGGATGTCCACGGTGAAACTGTTGGGGCACTCTTCCGCGGAGTTCGGTAGGTATGATGACCCGATCTCCCAACATGAGGCAATCCTTGACGATGGATAACAGCTCCCGTCTGCGGTGGTATTGTTGTAGCTCACCCACCGGACATTGGTTTGGCCACTTGGTTCTCAGGAACTCTGCGACTTGCTGTAGGACGTCGTCTTTGGCGGTTGCATCCCGGATCATTTCAGCCGTCACTGGTAAGGCAAGGATGGTATCCGAAAGCACACGATTGACTTCTTGTTCCGTCGTGACTGAGGCGACGACGATATCTTCCGTTGGCTGAGCATGCGTGCCGATCAAGCGAGATAGCGCGTCTGCCTGACCGAACTTGTCAGTAGGCTGGTACTGGATAGAGAAATCATAAGCCAGCGTTGGAGGCGATTGGCCGTGTAGGTTGGAATCCCCTTCTTAGACCCGAAGATGGTTAGAAGAGGTTTGTGGTCGGTCAACATTGTGAACTTGCGTCCATAGAGCATTTTGTGGAAGCGTTTGACAGCGAAGATGATGGATAATGCCTCCTTCTCGATCTGGCTGTAATTGCGCTCGGCAGGAGATAGTGTTCGGGCTGCATGTGCGATGGCTTTTTGGGATCCGTTGGGAAACACATGTGAGATGACGGCACCGACACCAAAGCTGGATGCGTCTGAAGCCAGGATGATTGGGAAAGTAGGGTCATAGTGCGTTAACAGCAGGTCCGACACCAACAGGCGTTTGATCTCTTGGAAGCATCGTTTGCAGTCTGGAGACCAGTTCCATTCAGCATCTTTGGTGAGCAGTTGGTTCATCTGTTTCCGCAGCCTATGGAGTGACGGCATGAAGGCACTGTAGTAGCTGACGAGTCCAAGAAAAGCTCGCAGACTTGGCAGGTCGGTAGGTGCGGGCATTTCATTGATGGCTCTATATTTTCGGGGTCTGGTCTACGGCCGTCTTGTCCACGAAGAAGAAACCAAGGTACTTCACACTGGACATCCACAAATTGCACTTGTGGTCTTGGAGCCGGAACCCGTAATCTCCAATTCGCGATAACACCAGGTCCAATTTGCTTGTGAGGTCTTCTTGGTCACGGCCCATGATAACGATATCGTCCAAATAGGCGAATACGTCTGGAATACCCGCCAACATCGTATCCATGAGCTGCTGGAAGATTGCGGGAGCCGTTTGACACCAAAAGGAAGACGGTTGTAGCAGGAACAGGCCTTTGTGGGTGTTAATCGTCAAAAGTTCCTTTGTTTCCTCGGACACCGGAACTTGGAGATAAGCTTCTGTCATGTCCAGTTTCGCAAAGCAAGTACCACCGTTCAGCTTGGCAAATAGGTCTTCAGGTACTGGCAAGGGATACTGATGATCCTCGAGGGACTTGTTGAGACCAGTTGAGAAGTCTGCGCACAGGCGGATGGTACCGTTTGACTTCTTGACAATGACGATCGGGGCCGCCCAAGCTGAGTAGTCGACGGCTGTGAGAACACCAGCGTTCACGAGGCGCTCCAGTTCCTGCTCCGCCGTGGAAAGGGCTGCATAGGGAACTGGACGTTTGGGACGGAACACCGGTTGAGCGTTTGAACATAAGACCAGTGTAGCTGAGAATTTGGTGCACTGACCGAGGCCATCGGTGAATACAGGTGCGTGTTTCAGGCGGAGAGCATCCATCAACTGCAAGCGTACGTGTGGAGGGACCGCTGATGATTGTTGGTCTTTAAGTTTAGTCCGGCGGCAGATGGGGCGGAGAGGTCGGTCCAACAAATTCAGTTGTTCGATCCAGTCCAGGCCAAGCAAATCCAGATCCGGCACATTAGATAGGAAACAGGTGCTGCGAACAGTGGCATCGTTCAGGATCACGATACAATCAACTTCACCAAGCAATTGTAGGCGCTCACCAGAGGCGCTTCGGGCGATCTCATTGGTAGGTCGAATGGGTGGTTGACCGATGAGCCGCCAAGTGCGATCCGAGATGATGGTTATGTCGGAAGCCGTGTCCAGTTGGAGTTGAACTGGTGAATTATTGATCAAGATAGACACGTATTTCCGGCGGCTTGCGAACAGGACTTGATTTGGAGTAACGACTGCATGGGAACGGGCGTCTCTGGAACGATTGAATTTGGTAGTTAGTTTGTTCTTGGCATTAGCGTTGTCATGCTCGGTGGTGCGACAATGATCTTCTTTGTGACCGAGTTTGGAACATTTGGTGCACCTGTGGCGTTTGAAAGGGCAGAAACGAACGTAGTGCCAGTCACCACATTTCCAGCATGCTGATGGTGGTTGGGGACTCCTTGGATTGACTGTTCGATCGATTTGACTTCTGTGGGCTCTTGTTGGAGACAGCATGGACAGTGTTGGAGCGTTTGTTTTGAACCATGGCAGTATCGCGTTTGAGGTTCACGATACGTTGGCATTCGGTCGTCATATCCTGGAGTGTTATGTCTGAGCATTGCTCCATCATTGATAGGAGGCGGGTGCGGATGTCGGCGTCCTGAGGTGATCGGAGACCACAGACAAACACCAGGCACTTGAGTTGGTCGTCTGTCATTGACCGGAGCTTGGATCGTTTGCATTCCCGATTGACAGTGGCGGCGTAAGTGACCCAGTCATCTGTAGTGTGCTTCATCAGGTTGAGGCCCTGATAACGGATATTAAACAATGTTGACTGTTTACCGTACATGTCGGAGAGTTTTGGTGACTGTCTCGTTGAAGTTCAGGTCCTTGGGTTCTTTGGGCAGGATCATACTCAGGTACCGATTTGTGCTCAGACGTGCGAAGTTTCCGCTAATATGTTCGAACTTTCTCACCGTCATCGAATGTGGCCAAGTCCACCACGGAAAACGTCTTCCATTTCTTGTGCCACGGTTCAAAAGTATACACCAGCGTCATCTAGGTCGGTAGTGAAACTTCGTCATAGATGTAATGACTGAATCGCCTTGGATGACGTAGATTAGC